>JBBCBC010000008.1:5716104-6167438 GCA_037126765.1 Stenogyne calaminthoides | reverse complement strand
ATAACTCTTGTCCATGTTTTCACACACATTTTTAAGAATATCTTCTTCCCACAATGAAATAATAAAAATAGAAATTTACATTTTGGAAAAAAAAAGTTCTTTAAAAGAAAATGGAGTTGTAAAAATAGGTTAAATCTTGTAAAATCCAAGGGCAAAGACTCATTTAATGTCGTTTTAGAATCATCTATTTATTATATTAAAAGATCGAACATATTTATATTAAAACATGCAAATATTTTTTATATTAATAGTTCTGACATGACAGTGTAAATAAATTATATTTTCAAATATAACAAGTCAGACAATTTTAAAAATATAATATGTATGTGTATCAAGATCTGAAATGATGAAATCATTTCGTAAAATAATTAAAAAAAAAACAATAGGCTTGCATTTCACGCGCGTAAAAGAAATATGTGAACCCTTTTTGGACAAAAATAAATAATCTAGACCGTGAGAGATTTATTGCAAAAATACGCTGCGGTGATAGAAAACCAAAAGAAAAAATGAAAAAGAGATGCGGTCGGAATGAAATTGAAATGCTCATGAAATTAAGATTCGGTCGAAATGAAATTGAAATTTATATTAAATTCACGCGTTCTCGCGAGTAAAGGCAAACAGTAGTGTTAGCAGCAGTCATGAAGTCCGTGTAAATAGTCATACCAGTCGTCGTCCATAATTTTAGAGAGAGAAAACTGAAATTGCTTAAGAGAGAGACAATATAGTCGCAAATATTGGTATACACGCACCGGCACACGCAGTGGCTGCGCTCCGCCCTGAATGCGGCGGCAGAGGTCTCGCTAACTTGCGCAGCTCAAGAGAAATGGTCAGGTATCGCGTTTGGGAAGATAATTATTAGCTGCCTTTTTGCTTCATTTTTTGCTGCGATTACTTGCTTATGTGCATTTTTCACATGTATGTATGTGCGCACATGCCATTTTGTTGATTGATTAATTTTATGTCTCGAATCGTTACGGTTTCAATTAAGATGAATTGTGATGGTGTTTTTGATTTGGTGTTCAGATTTTCCGTATTGAATTGCATCCGAATAGTTTAAATTAAGTGGAGGAGTGTTGGAATTGAAGAAATGGCTGGTGATAATGAAGAAGCTAATTCTCAAAGACTTCAGTCATCATTTGGAACATCTTCATCTTTTTCCCGAAACAGCAGCCTTCGTTTCTGATGAATCAGCTAGATATACCTCAATTAAACGTGCCTCAGTTTCGTGCTCAGATTCGGCAAAACTCACCGAATTTGGGCGTTGAAAATAGTAATAAGAGGGTCGGCATTCCGCCCTCCCATCCCCAAATTCCTCCTATTTCCCCTTATTCGCAGATCCCAGTTAGTCGCCCTGGATTGCAGAATTTCAGTAATAATCCCGGCCCTTCGCATAGCCGTTCTCTATCACAACCCTCATTCTTCTCCCTTGATTCATTGCCACCCCTTAGCCCTTCCCGTACGGGGACCCTCCATCCAATTCTATAAATGACCAAGTGTCAGCTGATGTATCAATGGAGGGAAAAGGACGGAGCTCAGCCTCGTTGCTGCCTCCCTCCCCTTTCACAAAGGGGTAGTCTCCCCCCTCGTAAGGCTCATAGAAGGTCAATAGTGATATCCCGTTAGGGGTTTATGTCAGTTATGCAGTCATCTCCTCCCTAATACCATTGAGAAGTCCTGGTGCTTTAGATAGGTCCGTGGTGCATTCGGTTAAGAAAAAGAGTCTGGTGGGAAGTAGGAGGGGAGAGAAATTCTGATCGGATTGTGGAGAAAAAAAATCTGAGGGTGAAGTTGTTGATGACTTATTTAATGCTTATATGAATTTGGACAACATTGATGCCTTCAACTCTTCTGGTACTGATGAGAAGGCGGAAATGAGAATCGGGGAAGATTTAGATAGTCGAGCCAGTGGGACCAAGACCAATGGGGGTGATAGCAGTGACAACGAAGCTACTAGTAGTGTCAATGAAAGTGAGAGCAGTATGCAGAAGAGGGAGGGGCTTAAAAGGAATGCCGGGAAGATATTACTCCATCTACTCGTCACTATCGAAGTGTCTCTATGGATAGTTTTATTGGAAAGATGAATTTTGGTGATGAGTCGCCCAAAATGCCCCCAGCCCCAGGAATGCTTCCAGGCCAGCTCTCACCGACTAATTCAGCAGATGCTAATCAAAATGCTTTTAGCTTGGAGTTTGGTAATGGTGAGTTCAGTGCTGCTGAGCTTAAGAAGATTATGGCAAATGAGAAACTTTACTGAGATAGCATTAAGTGATCCCAAGCGGGCCAAAAGGTAATATACACTACTCCATGAGTAAGTCAGTCTTCTGTAAAACTGTTTCACCTTACAACTAGTTTGCACCTATCACTTTATAGTAAAAACCAATACTATATCAAAATAATACCTTAAAAAATGACATAAAATGCAAACCAGAGTAAAAACTGGTTTACATAAGACGTTGCTTTTAAGTCTTATCAAACTACCTTATCGTTAATTTTAGAAGGTTCAAGTCACGATGCAGAATATGTTACATTCATAATTGAACTTGTCTTTATCATTAGGATTTTTAGCCAACCGCAGTCTGCTGCTCGGTCAAAGGAAGCGAAAAGATGAGATATATAACAGAGTTGGAGCACAAAGGTCCAGACACTACAGACTGAAGCGACCACATTGTCTGCCCAACTTACTCTGCTTCAAGTGAGAGTTAGCTTATGTTTTGGTGAGTACTTATGGTCCCTTTCGTTTTATCTATTAATTTTATTTTCATTTTTGCTTGCAGAGGGATTCTGCTGGACTGACTAGCCAGAACAATGAGCTGAAGTTTCGCTTGCAGGCCATGGAACAACAGGCTCAACCGAGATGGTATTGTTGAATTGTTTATTTGTGTATTTGTCCCCTTCCCGATTGTCTTATCTTGATATATCTTTTCCTGAGCTGCATATAGTTTACACCTGCTGCAATACCCTGTAATATTCTTGCCTCCTTTCCTTATCCAGTGGACTATGTATTCTAGCAGTAAATTTTAGGATGTTCGGTTTAGTTAAAATGGTCTATGGAATGTATTTTGAGCATGTATGAAAAGCAAAGTTTGTGAATAGATTCAAGATATGTCTGAAGCAGCTTACTCTTCGTTTCCCAAGTGTCTATGGTGATCAATCTATTCACAATGCAGTCACTATCAACATTGCCGGATGCTTAATCAACCTACATATAATTTCTTTTGTTGATGTAATAACATTATCACATTCCATAAATCTTGCTATTCATGCTATGAATCTAAATACATTTGACACACCAGCCACACACATTAGCAAATTAATCACCCTTTCATGAATTATAACCACTTTGTACATTAGAAGCACCTTCCATGTTTTGTTTTTCAAGTTTTTTATTTAGACAGTCTTACGCACAAACCAGTTATACCGTGCAATTAGTTTGTATTTTTGTGTATATTTCTAAACAGTATTTGTGGTTCCATTAATACATATTAGTCGGTCAGTATTAGTTGTTACATTAGAAAGTATTAGTTGCTAACTTGTTATAATATAAAGTGAGAGTTGCGAAGAAGTTGTACAATAAACATGTTTTACACAAGACCCATCTCTCATATTTATTTTTATATTATAACTAAAAGTGAATTGGCTTATTCCGTTTCCCCGTGGCAGCCCTGAATGAAGCATTAACAGGGGAGGTGCAGCGCTTGAAGATCATAACAGCTGAACTAAGTGGAGAAAAGTTTCAACAGCTCTCGATCAACCCCCAGATGTTTCAGCTACGTCCACATCAGCCTACTCAACTCAATGCACATCAATTGCAACAGCAGCAGCAGCAACAACAACAATCAAGCAGCAATACATCGTCAAACAGCGAATCAAAGAAATAGCTTTGAGGGATTCACAACCGTTTTTACTGAATTGCATCCATTCATTAGTTTTTGCTCCTTCAAGTCGACCCTTAAAAGGTGCGGAGTCCTCTGTTCTACTCTTTCTTGCATGTCTGTTTATCTCAGATAATGTTAGTGGTACAAAACTACAGCATCTTTAAGTATCAAGTGATGCTCTCTAGGGAAGATATTTTGTCCAGGGAATCGGTTTTCTTGGTTCAAATTTTTTTTTTTTTTTTTTTCTCTCTCTTGGATGGGCAACTACATTGCTATTTTAGGTTATTTGCCAAATTCATTGAACCTGGGTTTCCTGAGTTTTCTGTTTCCAATGTTTTGTTCATCTCTCTTTCTTGGTTTTGTTCATTCAATGATCTGTGCAGCTTCTTGAATACCAATATACCTGATTCTGATTTCTGACGTGATTTTTTTTATAATTCCCAGTGCATGCATTTTGATTTCAGCTGAGATTCGTTAAATTATTGAGAATAATAAAATTATTTGTTAATCTCGAAGATTGACCTTTGATTCTTTGAATATGGGCCACCACCACTAATCCCGACAATATTGCAAATTAAAAATGTTGAGACGACTTTGGTGGATTTCTTGTCGACGTGATCTGTTTTAATATTTTTCCTTTCTTTGGTGGTTGACGCTTGGTAAAAATAAAGAGCTACTACCGTTCCAAATTCGGCCACATTAATGTATATTTCGGGGTTTTAAAAAAATGATAAAGTGATAAAATGTTGGGGTATATAGAGTTGTTTATTAGTATTTTATGTGATAAAGTGATAAGTAGTTGGAGTTAAAAAGAGTTGTTTATTAGTATTTTATGTGATAAAGTGATAAAGTGAGTATTTTCATTGGGACGCTCGAAACAGAAATGTGACAATCGAGTTTGAGACGGAGAGAATATTTACTAGGGTATAAAGTATAAACAAATAAGGGAGAATTTTGTGTAAGATGATCATACACTGACAGATTTTAAAAAATTAACATGTAATATAAAATGAATTAATTTTACACTTTCTTATAACATAATATAAAAAATTAACATGTAATATAAAATGAATTAATTTTACATTTTCTTATAAGATAATATGAAATTCTTTTATGGTATCAGAACTTTTGATTCTCGGTTTCAATCCACCTAAAAGCAATTCCTCTCCAGCATAAACTTACTAAGTCACATACTATACTATGTGATGAAATTTCGACTCATATATTTTTTTTATCAACAAACAATCATTAAAAGCACTTATTTTTTAAAGAAGTTGGGTCTAACCAACTTTTAAAATAAATGTTTTTACACTATTCAATTGATGTTGCAAATACCCATGAAATATCATATTGGAAGCACTTTTGGAACAAGAGATCTCCAAAACATTTGTAAGAACATATGTAAGCCACCATAGACTTCATTTTCTCGTCATTGCCTGTTGGACTTGGACCACAACATTTGCTTTTAAACCCACAAAAACATGTGTGTATATATCAACATAGCTGCTAACTGTATCATTTTGGTAGATTTTAGATTTTGAAAATTGTTCTCTACTCTTCATAACAGTGTACCAATTAGTATTGTTAAACGGGTCGGCCCTAACCCATTAGGGCCAGCTCTACAGGGCTACGGGTCAAACGGTCCCGGGCCTTAAGCGGTTCATTTTAAACGGGCCTCTAATAGTTGAGACCTAACCCTAACCCTAGCGGGTTGCGGGCTAAACGAGCCACCTAACGGGCTCCGAAAAAAATTAAAAAAAAAAAGTTCAAACATTAACATTACATAATGACAAAAATTTCGATCCAGACTGCCCCATCATCTTTAATAACAAATGTTCAAAATATAAAATTAGTTCCCATCATCTTTAATAACATAATTGAGCAAAGTTCCCATGAAATTAGTTAATAATATAAAATTTGTATCATCACATTTATAAATTAATACCATAATATTAATTTATAATTATAATGATATCAGTTTCATATTATGAACAAATTTCATAATAGAATTTATAAAAATATTATATTATTATTTTATATTGGATTAATATTTTACTTATTTATTCAATTCAATAGAAATTCAAAACTGTTAAAAAATATTGAATTTGAGAGGATTAATTATTAATTAACTAAATCAAATAGAAATATTTAATTTGTAATTGATTGACCATAATTGATTTTTGTCTTATTTAAATTTGTGAAAAAACTTTAAAAAAAATTAATTAAAAAATTAGAAAATAAAATAAAAATAAAAATTGAGTATATATAAATATAAACGGGCTAAACGGGTTGGCCCGGTTAACCCGCGGGCTAGCCCGTTTAGCCCACGGGCTAATCGGTCCGGGCCAAAAAGGCCCGATTTTAAACGGGTCTCCCATTGCTCGGCTCTAACCCTGCATATAATAGGTTTAAATGGGCCGGCCCGTTTAGCCCGGCCCGGATTAACAATGCTAGTACCAATACACATAATACGTCACAAGGGACATGTGTATAGCTACCGTTGGAGAAAAAATGGACAAGTACTAAGAATCAGTAAAAAGAAAAACAGAAGGTCCGATTGGTTGGAGATAATGAGAGGGGATAATAGAAATTATTTCTATTAATACTGCTCGGTGGTTTTGATGTATTCGTAATGGGAATAAAATTAAGTAATTGATTACTCAACTTTTATCACTAACTTAATCCTCTTCACATGATATTCATTGTTGATTTTTAAACCAAACAATAACAATGCAAACAATAACCCCATAGTGATTGACCTCTCAATGATACTCATTATCATTATCATTCTCAAATCATATCAAGTCATGCCCTGAACGTTGCAACTTGTAAGAGTGCTTGGTGGTGATGAAGTGCATGTTACTCAGTATCATACAAGTTTTTGGGTAATATATATATGGCTGTATTTCACCATGTGTACTTCGCAAGTTTGTATTATAACTTTTGGGAAAAGGTTTAGGATATTAGAGAAAGGAAATATAAAATTATTTGTGAGATCTCAACACAAGTCAGGATGGCCGAGTGGTCTAAGGCGCCAGACTCAAGTTCTGGTCTTCGAGAGAGGGCGTGGGTTCAAATCCCACTTCTGACATTTTTTTTCTTTGAACTTTTTTTTTCCCATTTTATCCTTCATTATTTTTTTTCATTTCAACTTTCTTTTTTTTCAATTTATCCTTCACTATTTCTTTCCATCCAACTTTTTTTCCCATTTTATCATTTGCTATATCTTTCATTTTTTTTTCCATTTTATCTTTCACACTCTATTTCCATTCAACTTTTTCTTCTTTTATTTTTCCATTTTATCCTTCACTATTTCATTTTATCCTTCACTATTTTTATCATTTAAACTTTTTTTTCATTTTATCCTTCACTATTTTTTTTCATTTCAACTTTCTTTTTTTCCATTTTATCCTTCACTATTTCTTTCCATCCAACTTTTTTTCCCATTTTATCCTTAGCTACATCTTTCATTTTTTTCCATTTTATCTTTCACTATCTATTTCCATTCAACTTTTTCTTCTTTTATTTTTCCATTTTATCCTTCACTATTTATTTTCATTTAACTTTTTCTTTTTCCATTTTATCCTTCACTATATCTTTCCATTCAACACCTGCTAAGGTGATTTTTAAATCTAGAAGTTAACTTTTGTACTCCTAAAGTCCCCAAAATAGATATATATTTTTTTCATTTTATCCTTCACTATATCTTTCAATTCAACAAATGATAAGTTGATTTTGCATCTAGGAATTAATTTTGTACTCTCTCCGTCCCATAATAGATTAAGTGAAAATTTGATGAGATACAAGATTTTGATACTAATATCAACCGGATACAAATATATATTTTTCATTTCAATTAGATACAAAACCCAAGTTAAAATACCACTTATACCCCTTATACAAGCCAGAGGGATAGATGATTTAAGAGGCATTCTTCACAAATCCACGGCCTCTCACTCTCAAAACCAATACCACCGCCCTCCCCCTCTCTCTCTTCAACCTCTTTTGCCTCCTCTCTCTCTTCAACCCTCTCTCTCTCTCTTCAACCTCTCAAAAAAATTACTTTCGATTTTCAAAACCTGCCGCCATATCACAAGATAAATCGCCACCATCTCCTGAATAACGGAGTTCTGGCATTGATTGTGGTCTCGATTTTCGACGAAACAGAGGGAACGGCAACGGAGGGTGGTGACTGACGGCGCGACGTCGCATAAATTAGGGTTTCGTTCCATATCGATTTTTTGTTCAATTTTTTTCGGACGATTTTCTGAGTGTTGGAGTTTTGCGACGGTGATGATGGTGGACTTAATTGTCAGATTTTTACAGAGTGGAAGATGGCGTTTTGGGTGATGGTGGTGGATTTTTCGGCTGCGGTGGTTTTGTGGTGTGGTAGGTTTGTGAGGTGGCGGCGGTGGTTTTTGTGGGGAGGTGGGTTTTTGGTGCGGCGTGGTGGTTTATAGGTTGTGACAGTGGATCCGTTGGTGAAGGTGCGGGAGTGGGTGTTGGCGGCGGATCTGTCAGATCCCGCCCGAACGATTTGTAGAAGGCAGAGTCGGATTTTGTGCAAATTTTATTGCGTTTGTGCAAATATATTTTTATTAAATGTTTGAAGCCCCGATACCGAATTACCTCAATCATCGATGGCAACCTTCCAATTGCCAAATCCCTAGGTAATTTAATTAGTTGATTGATTGTTTTCGTTGTTCCGTTAATTTAATTCTGAGATTTTTGAAATTAGAGGTGATGGTGGGTTGCAGGTTTAATGGCGGTGAGTGAGACGAGAATGAGGGGGAGGAGTGTGATGTTTGTTGGAGATTCGTTGGGGAGTCCTGATTTGCATGATTTTCTGCATACTTATTGTGGTGGTGGATTGTTGGTGATAGTGGCCGGAGTGGGGTGTTGCTTTATTTCTCATCTGTAATCAACAAATTTTTTTCTTTCTGTGCAAATATATTTTGCATTGGGTTGATTTTATTTTGTGTAAGACGAAAAAATGGAGATGTAGCTCTGGGAATTTTATTTACTGTAATTAGTAAATTATTCTGTATTGTGCAAATATATTTTGACCGAGGTTGAATTTATTGTGTGTTCGTGCAAAAATAAATATAACGAATAAAAAATATATATTAATTTATTCTGCATTGCCGTCACCGTGCAAAAATATTCAGGAAATTTTCGGTCCCAGAATGAGTAAATGGGCTTTTTCCTCTGAATAAGAATTATGCGTGTGATTTGTGTTTTCAAAATTGGTTTCAAATGAATTATTGGAGGTGGGAAAGTAAAAAGTGTTGCAGGCTTGCTTCGGGAATCGAGAAACGTCATTTTCCAAAAAAAATTTTACCTTAAGGGTAATATTGTCTTTACATCTCTAAGATTGTAGTTAATTGAAAGGAGGGGTTTTGTTTGTATCTAATTGATATAACTACTAGTATTTTGTACCTAATTGATATTCCCCCATAGATTAAACATTTACCATTTGCACGGAATTTAATGTGAAAATAGTTTATTACTTTATTATATTATAGTAGATAATGTTACTTTTTTTATAAAGGTTGAATGATAAAATAATGACATGTAGTATAATTAAAAGGAGATAAAGTTATTTTGACTTTTTTTTTTCCATTTTATCCTTCACTATATCTTTCCATTCAACACCTGCTAAGTTGATTTTGCATTTATAAGTTAATTTTGTACTCACTCCGTCCTGGAATAAATTGAACATTTACTGTTTGTACAAAGTTCAATGTGAAAATTATTTATTATTATTATAGTAGATAAAATTACTTTTTAATGAGGGTTGAATGTTAAATAATGACATGCGGTGTAATTAAAAGGAGATAAAAATGATTTTAGTGTGGAAAAATTAATGACATGAGGTGTAATTTTTTTTTTTTACGGGAGACATGAGATGTTTAGAGGGTGTAATTTAAATTTGTATACAGTAAAAATTCCATATAGTCATATTGTCGGGACTGGGAAAAAATATTACTATAGGGAGGTTATTCTTAAATCGAGTTTTACGTTGAAAAATAATTTTATTTTTGGAAAAAATAATGCATTCAATATAATACATATTATACTACATGTATGTAAATTTATTAACAAATTCATATATTTAATTAATATTAATTTGACTAAAATAAATACATATACTTTTAAAGTATATAAAATACATGTATCAACCATGGATAAATATTTTAGGTCATCTTAATTATAATGATATATAATTTTTTATATAATGTAATTTATTCTTATATGAAGGCATAAATTCTTAAGATGGGATCGGAAAAAAATATGTCTTATTACAATGTGAAGTTTATTCCTAAGGCTAGCTCTTATATTCACTTGGGTGCACATGGGACCCACTCTATTCCTAAATATAATGAGTAACTTACTCTTAGGTCCATTTTGGACCTAAGAATTACTACTGGTTCACCCTCCATTTTAAATTACTAAGAGGTCCAAAGACCAATATTAAAAAGACTCATTTGCCCTTATTTATTATTATTTTCTTTTCTTTTTCTCTTTCTTCCTTGTTTTACTTTTTCTTCCTTTTTCACTTTTCAGCTTTGTCCTTTTTCATTATTTTTCTTTTTCATCAAACTTCATCAATCTTAGTTAATTTTTATAATTCTTCAATTTAATTCAATTTGAATTCTGAAATTGGGCACCTTTATTTAATTTAATTTAATTTGAATTCTGAAATTTACATATCATCGTATTCATTACGACATGAACATGTTCATAAAAAACATGAACATGTTCATCCAAAACACCTGAACAGGTTCATCTTCGATTTCAAATCCTCACCTTCATAAAATTAACAAACCCCCCAAATTTCAAAATTTTCAAAATAACACTTCCATATCACCAGCCCCATATCTTCAAAAACTCAGGTCTCATAATTCATTTAAAACAAAAATTTCAAAGAAACCCAGAATTCAACAAAAGAAACCCAAAAATTCAACAACAAAAAATTCAGCAGATTCAACAAATTCAATTCAAAATAAAATCTCACACAACAAACCAAATCTTCAGATGAGTATTCAAAATAAAACTTCAAATTAAAGAACCAAATCACAAGATCGAGTTTTGAAGAAACTAAAGCACCGACATTAAATCCAATAAAATCTATAAAATCGTCATTAAATCCTAAAACGCGTTAACAAATTGCATTCAAAGGCTTTGAATATGGTATATATGTAGAGGAAAAATTGACCCACTATCGCCAAGTATAATTGTTAGAATTTAAGCAAGCAATTATGAGAAAATGATGGAAACAAGAATTAAGGAACAAACAATTTGTTACCCAGTTAAATGGGGAATGACTACGTCTGGGGGCACTACCAAGCCAGAAGAGATCTATTAGTTTTCTTGTATGACCATACAAGATAGTGCAAGATCTGATGGGGGTTAGGGGGTTATTTATACAAAAAACCTAGATTGCCTAAACCGGGCCAAAACCCCAGATTTGGCCCATCTCGCAAAACCCCATCCTGCAAGACAAAGCCTTAACCTTTCGACCTCGGGCTTTGGTCGAGCGTAACCGCCGAGCTCACCTCCATCGTCGAGTGCCTTTATAAGGCCAGTTGGGTGCCATCGAAGCATAATAAGTTTCGACCACGAGCACTGGTCGGCGTCTCCCTCATCCCGCATTCGGTTTGGATCGCTCCAACAATCCCAACAATCTCCCCACTGGAGACCTGAAATCGAGATCGACATCGAGCGGAAGTGCACGACCTCAGCCCGGTCGAAGCGTCTTGTCCTCCTTGGACTTCATTCCGCAAGTCTTGTCCTCCCCGGACTCATTCCATGTTTCTTGTCCTCCCCTGGACTCATTCAACTCAGACTCCAAAACTCAACAATCTCCCACCGGAGACCGATTCCAAGACATAACCCCGTCTTTCCCCATCTCTCAATTCAAGATTAACCACGCACTTTGGACTATTTTTTGCCCAAAAAAACCGCACCCAATCCAAAAACAATGTCCCTCAATGTTCGACTTGATCCACACTTGATCCAAACAACGCCCCACAACATTCCCTTGAATCCACATCACTTCGCCCACAAGACCGAATCGATGACCGCTCACGTCCACACATATCAATTTGATCCAAGCTCCGCCTCCTCAGCGCCAATCTCCGATCCCACATGATGTATGAACGTTCCACACCCATCTTAGGTCCTCGTTGATTTCCGACCACGATCTTGATATACCCTCAATGATCCTCTCGATTCACACACAATCGAGCACCATTCCGCAATGTCCTTTCAGATCAAGATCGATGGATCGACCACCCGCTCGAGCACCTTTGGTCGAGCACCTTGGTCGAAGCACATTTGCTTTAATTAAACCCCCCGGTCGCACCTTGAACCTTGATCCGCATCTCTCCGACTCAAGAAGATAACCTAAGCACGCCCCATACCGCACCCAGATTCAATGATCTTCGTCCACCAATTCCTTTACGATCTCGGGCAGACGTGTCAATGACCTTCTTGATCTTGCAAGAACGAATCCGAAATCCGTTCCATTAAACTTCTCAACAAATTTATTTCCTTCTACTACCATAATTGCTCCCACGGATCTCTTGAGGCGATGCTCGATACCGATTGTTAGGAATTTAAGCAAGCAATTATGGAGAAAATGATGGAAACAAGAATTAAGGAACAAACAATTTGGTTACCCGGTTAAATGGGGAATGACTACATCAGGGGGCACTACCAAGTCGAGGGAGATCTATTAGTTTTCTTGTATGACCATACAAGATGGTGCAAATACAATGGGGGGAGGTTATTTATACAAAAACCTAGATTGTCTAAATCGGGCCAAAACCTAGATTTGGCCCATCCGCCGAAAACCCTAAATCACAAGAGATAGGCCTTTAAATCGCTCGACCTCGGGCTTTGGTCGAGAAGAACCACTCGAGCTCACCTCTTGGTCGAAAGCACCTGGGGGCGCTTGATGGGAAATTTCGATCGAGCATAAGTCTTTCGACCACTCAATACAGTCGAGGGCCCAAAACCCAAACAATAATAACCTTGAGAAGAGCTCTTCATGGCGAGACGACATCGAAAAAAAAAAACATGGGGGGGGGCTCACGGCGTTCCCGTTCGTATGATGGCTGAAGGATGGCGAGACGTGAGAGAGCATCAATTAGGATTTTTTAAGAGAGATCTGTATATTTGAAATTGGGTGTGGGTTTCATTTTATTGTGCAAACACGAAGCGTCGCCGGTGGATTTCTTGTGAGGGTGTTAGCGCGCAATTGGGAGTGTCATCTGGGTGGGAGATGGTGGCTCATCAAGGGCGCAAGACAAAAAATCAAAGATGGGCACAAAAACCGACGGCATGGTGCACAATTGCGTCTGTTAGGATTATACTGGAAAGTATGCTTTTACTTTGTATAATCAAACTGAATTTCGGACTTATTTACTAAATTAAATTGTTTATCACTGATGTTGTGAATATCATCGAATGTTACATATATTTACTGCATAACTGTTCAATAAACAGTACGTGTTACATTGTAGTTAATTTAGTGATACCAGATCACAGAAGATTAAATTAACAGTTCCTTGTAACCAAAAGTACATCATTCACGACCTAGATGGAATTATGGAAATGAACAATCCATCGTGAAAGGTTGAAGTGTAACGCTCAGATTAGCTTGTCTTGACCAAAGAGATTACACTATTGCATGTCTAGTGCACTGAAGAGGACCTACAGGAGGACAATTCTTGCCCGAACTAGGAAGAATTATACCTCAGTGGTTCGTTATTTCTTAATCTTCGTCCCTTAAATAGGATCACGTGTGGTTAGTAAGTATTGCTTTGACTTATTACGGGTAGAGAATCAACGAGATTCAATACTTTATATCTTGGGCAATATTATTGGTCGCATATGTAGCTAAGATTTAATACGAAGAATCGTGTGCAAGTACTCTAAATATGGGACTAATTTTGCAAAATTACTCTAAGTTAGTTTGAACTGATGCATGGGACAATGAGTTAATATATAATAAGGTGGTTTGTCGTTGGTAATAGCAGTGGTACCGATTTTACATCATTTGTTTTTAACTGCAGGGGTTGAGACAACAAGGCATTTCTTGCTGGAATGGCTTAGTTATACTTGTAGATACGTACCGGTTGGTCTGTTAGATGTTATCCCCCAAAGGATAAACTGGCGGCCACCATCATATTATGGCCGTGATTATCTTGAGACGTTAATGGCTTCTGATTCTGCTGCTGATTGGGTACATTACTTACTACTTCTGATCAAGTCATTTTTCCTTCCAAACATGTCTTAACATTGTTGATTGTGAACATGAATGCTGCAGATTAGGATATCTGAGATGTTACTTGGAAAGGTGCCTTCTGGGTTCACATTTTCTCCCAAGCACAAGTCAAATGCGTATGACAGAGCAGAAAACGGCTAACGTAGAGCAGCCTGAAGCTACTGTATGCCACACAAAAATTGCTTGTTATAAGAGAATTATAGTTTTTGAGGTGAATTTTTTAGATGAAATCTTACCAAGCGGCTTAGTGATCATCAAACTGTTGGTACTGAGAAATCTGCAATTGCTATTTTAATCATTATTTGTGGTCATAGAGAACATTTATGAGCTTCATAATTTTCAACATAGATTATTTTGGTTTTTTATTAGAGCACCATTGCGACACTTGCGTAAAGCGGTTTCACGGTGAGGCGAAATATAATTTGAGCATTGATGCTTTAACATAATAATTCTATAATAATTTGTATTTAATCATGGTTATTACTTAGGTATAAAATTTATATGCATATACTTCGAAGTCCTGTCATTTTTATATTGGTCAAGTGGGGAGCCAACTATTAATCTAGCTATTAAAGGTTTATAAATCGTTTTTGTTTGTAACTTTGCTTGAATGTGTTTAAATAATGACCCACCCCCGCATTGACTTATTTAAACTGTTTTTTTGAGATGTTGGATGATGCATGTTCATATTTTTTTTTGAGATTTTAATATGAAACATGTGATCGAACCTTGTGATATATTTGTTTTATGCATATTATTATTTATTTAGGTTCATCATGTCGCAACCTTTTAATCCTTGCTCAATATACTTAAAGACAATTTGCTTCTTGGTGAAAACTTTGTTGATTGGAGTCGTAAACTTACTATTGTCCTCTTCGCACAAAGCCATAAGCGGGTTCTCACTACACCTAAAACCGGAAAAAGCCAAAAGATGAGTCCACTAAAATGGTTAAGAAAAGAGTATCTTTATTTGGGGAGCGTTCCAACTAAATGGCAAAGTGTACCATCTTGGCTTATGTCGGATGTGTTGCAACACCAACACTTTAGCGTTGAGACATTGCGAGACATCATGATTAGTCTTAAAGCGATGTTTCAACATCGTAACAGTGTGGCTCGTCGGATCACCACGAGGGACTTGCTCTCTATGAAAATGGTGGAGGAACGCATGCATGAAAACACGTTCTCCGGATGATGGCTCACCTTAACAAACTTGAGGTACTTTGGCCTTTGAATCGACGCCGAGACCCAAATCGATTTCGTGCTCCCTTTTTTACGAAAAAGTTTTGAGCGATTCAAGTGAACTACGATGAATAATCGTAAGTTCTCGATGCCCCGATCTATTGCAAGCTTTGGTCTCGGCAGAAGCGATATTAGGGGCAAAAGAGCCAAGCCTTGGTGGCAAATGGACCTTCTTCTTCTTCTAGGCAATGGGTGGTAAGAACAAGAAAAGGACAAAAACCACAAGCAATGGCGAACTCAAGTGTTGCCAATACTTGAAAAGAAAAAGGTGAAGGGAGGTGGAGGAGGAGCAAGCTAGTTAGGGGAGGTGTTTCAAGTGCGGTGAAAAAAGGACATTGGAGGTCACCGCTCCAAACCCAAAAAGGAATGGAAAGAAAGGTAATTCTCACGCACTAGTTGTTGAAACTTGCTTAGCGGCGATGCCTCCCATTCATGGGTGGTGGATACGAGATCATTGATCGATCATGTTTGTTTCAACTTTCTGGGGTTGGCCGGATTCGGCAACTTAGTGGGAGTGAGATCCTCATCACTTAATCGAGCGATGCTACGAGAGTGGCAAACAAGCTGATGGGAGAAGTGCACCTGTCATTTGAAGGCGTAATTTTAATTTTAAGAGATGTACTTTTACGTTCGAATTTTAGAAAGAACTTAATTTTCGTTTCAAAACTTTACCTTGATGGATATTCGGTTACTTTTGATAAAGTTGTTACCATTTCTCTTTATGATAAATTTATCTCGTGGAACGTTGTCAAGTAATCTCTATACAATTAATCATGCACACCACTCATTAAATGCATCCTATAACACATCAATTGTTTCCAACAAAAGAAAAACGTTCATCGACGTGAACGTGAGAAACACTTCTATGGCATCTAAGATTGGGACATATTAATCAAAGAGGATCCAAAGGTTGGTAGAAGGCAGTTTAACGGAGTCTCTCCAAGTTGAACCAATTCCAACCTGCGAATCATGTTTGGCGGGTAAAATGACCAAGAGGGCATTTGAAGCCGAGGAATAGAGCAAAAGAAGTGTTAGAAATCGTTCACCTGAGCGTATGTGGTCAATGTCAACCAAAGCAAAGAGAGGAGGTTACGAGTATTTCGTCACTTTTTATTGATGATTACTCGAGGTGCGGTTATATTTTCCTTATGAAGCATAAATCGAGACCTTTGAGAAATTCAAAGAATTTAAGGCTCAGCCAAGAATCATAGGAAAAACGTATCAAGTCTCTACGATCCGTCGTGGGGCGAAAGTACCTCAATGATGAGTTTTGAACTACTTATCGATGAAGGATTGCATCCTCATTTGCACCACTGAACCCCTCAACAAAGCGGGGTTGCAGAGCGAAGAAAACAGAACTCTTTTGGAAATGGTTAGATCAATGATGAGTTATGCGGATCTTCCCAAGTCGCGTTTTGGTCATGCCTTGGAAACATCGGGTTTACATTACGAACTTGGTGCCATCAAATCGGTTCCCAAAACTCCCAAAGAATTGTGGACCCGGACGCAAGCCAGTTTGAGACCTTTAAAAATTTGGGGGTGTCCGCCCTACGTGTTGGACAAGGGTAGGAAATTGGATCCTCTATCGAATTAAAAAGTTTTTATAGGATACCCCGAGGGAACAAAAAGGGTGTATGTTCTATGGTCGAAGATCAAAAGGTGGTAATAAAGCACCCACTTTTAGATTTTTGGAAGAAGAGTATATGAGCGAAAAAGAAGACCCAAAAGTGAGATTACCTTAAGTGAGCTAAGGAGGCAAACCTCATTGCCAACTGTACAAGATGACATATCAAACGACACACTTACACAACCGAAACCTCGTCGTAGTGGGAGGGTTGTGAAACAGCCCGAGAGATTCATGGGAATAGGAGAGTCCTCGGACTTGATTCCCGGTCAAGACGAATCAGACCCATGGACATATGATGAGGCAATCCAAGACAAGAATGCGGTTTCTTGGCAAAAGGCAATGAAAGCAGAAATGGGGTCTATGGATCATAACAGAGTGTGGGAGCTAGTCGAACCACTCAATGGGGTCAAACTTATTGGTTGCAAGTGGGTATACAAGAGAAAGAGGGGATCGGACGGGAAGGTGGAAACCTTCAAGGCAAGGCTTGTGGCGAAAGGTTATACTCAGAAAGAAGGGATCGACTATGAGGAAACCTTTTCACCTTTAGCGATGCTCAAGTCCATCCGGATTCTCTTGTCGATTGCTGCACATCTCGATTTTGAAATCTGGCAAATGGATGTCAAGACAGCTTTCCTTAACAAAAGTCTTGATGAGGAAATCTATATGCAACAACCCCAAGGCTTCATTAAAAAGGGCCAAGAACACCTAGTTTGTAAGCTCATGAAGTCCATTTACGGACTCAAACAGGCATCCAGAGCTTGGAACCAATGTTTTGATCATGTAATAAAGTCTTATGGGTTTGATCAAAACGAGTTCGAAAGTTGTGTGTACAAAAAGCGTGTCGAAGCGCATTGGTATTCTTAGTACTATCGTAGATGACATACGCTCGCCGGGAACGATGTAAAGGTGTTATCGGGACGTAAAGCGTACGGCTTTCAAAACAGGTTTGATATGAAGGACTTAGGGGGGCCGGGACACATCCTTGGGATCAAGATCACTCGAGATCGCAGAAGAAAAGGATGATAGCTTGTCTCAAGCTTCATACATGACCTTTAATCTTGAAACGATTCAAAGATGCGAGGATTTCAAGAAAAGGCGTACCTTTCGGACATGGAATCCATCTCAAGGAAATGTGCCCTAAGACACTGAGGAGATAGATGACATGAAAGGCATTCCTTACCCCAATCGCTTAAGTCTTATGTATGCAATCTTTGTGCACAAAATGGATATCCGCTTTTTGCCGTTGGCATGGTAGCAAGATATCAAAGTAACGGGGAGAGAACATTGGATGGCCGAGTTAAAAACATTACTCAAGTATCCTGAAAAGAACTCGAGATTGAATGTTGGTTTATCGATCGGATAATCTAATCCCCATGGGCTACACGAGTTTCGGATTTCCAATCGGACATAGATTCGGAAAATCTACCTCCGGTAGTGTGTTTTGCATGGGGGGAGCCATGACATGGAGAAGCGAAGCGTAAATGCGTCGCGGATTCTACCATGGAAGCCGAATATGTAGGCTAACTGAGGGCGGCGAAAAAAGCGGTTTGGCTCAAAAACTTCCTAGTGGACTTGGATGTAGTTCCAAATTTGCCCAGCCAGAATCATCATTTATTGTGACAACAATGCCGAGCAATTTGTAAATTCAAGGGAACCAAGAGCCCCAAGGCCAAAGAAACACATTGAAAATACCATCTTATAACGAGATATCGTTAAGAGAGGAGATATGAGGTGGCAAAGATCGCGGTCGAGAGCGGTCTGGTGATCCATTCACAAAGGGTGCGCCTCGAGAATACATTCGAGGAGACATGTGGAAGGGATGGGTCAAGACCGTTGTCAATGCTTTGAGTATAAGTGGGAGAAATTATTAGGTTCGTGTTAGGTGACATTATATGTCACGGATCTACAGACATCTTTGTATATATACTTAAAAGCAGACTTTGAGTATAAGTGGGAGATTGTTGGGATTATCTTTGGAAAGTATGCTTTTACTTTGTATAATCAATTTGAATTTCGAACTTATTTCTTTGAATTAAATTGTTTATCCTTTGATCTTGTGAATATCATCGAATGTTACATATATTTCTTTGCATAATTGTTCAATAAATAAGACGTGTTACATTGTAGTTAATTTAGTGATACCGGATCACGAGAAGATTAAATTAACAGTTCCTTGTAAACTAAAAGTACACCATTCACGACCTAGATGGAAATGAACAATCCATCGTGAAAGGTTGAAGTGTAACGCTTCGATTGACTTGTCTTGACCAAAGAGATTACACTAGTGCATGTCTAGTGCCTTTGAAGAGGATCTGAGGAGGACAAATTCTTGAACTGAACTAGGAAGAATTAGACCTCGGTGGTTCGTTATTTCTTAATCTTAAATCCCTTAAATAGGATCACGTGTGGTTAGTAAGTATTGCTTTGACTTATTACGGGTAGAGAATCAACGAGATTCAATACTTTATATCTTGGGCAATATTATTGGTCACATGTGTAGCTAAGATTTAATCTGAAGAATCGTGTATTGCAAAGCACGCTTGTTCGATTTGCCTTTGGGAGGTTCATAAGTTTTATCATACCAAATCTTGCAAGTGGAACTAGTTTTAGGTATGAGTAATAATGTTGAACCGTTCCTTTACCAAGGATAAAAAGATATTAATTAATGGAAAGTTATTTAGGTGGCTTGAATTAATTAATGGGCTAGATAATCTTAAACACGGGAAATAATAACAAGGAGCCATATTGACTATAATATGGGTTAAGATGGATAGTCTAATATTAATTATGTAGTGGGATTAATTAATATTTTATGGGCTTGAATAATATTGTGGCTCAATGTTGATAATTCAAGATCCATTTGGAAAGAATCAATCTTAATTCTCCTAAAGGAAAGTAGCCCAACATATAAAGTCCAATAACTGGAAAATGTGTTTAAAATAAAATAAATATTTGTTGCTAATTTCCTCATATTTTTTAGAAAATTATGAATAAAAAGGGAAAAGATTTTCTTTTGAATTTTGTTATGGAATGAAGATATGTATTCTTGAAATACAAGATTATCTCATTAAATTCAAGAAATCTCCCACTTGGTTATTCATATGTATAATTCGAAAATTTTGAAATTTAAAGGGCAAGAAAGATTTTCTTGATTTTCTTGAAAAAATATTATGGAATATATGTATTTCTTGGAATACAAGAATATCTCATAAATTCAAGAAGATCCAAATCTTGGAATCTTGATCCTTGAAATTTTCGAAAATTCCATAACTTGATGAGGTGGAATTTTTTGTGGAATATTTTAATTGTGGAGAAAAGAATATAGGAGATATATTCAATTTTTGGAGATCAAGAAAAGATTTTCCCACATTGGTTTTTCCCCAAATTTCGACCAACACCCCATCTATAAATAGGGGATGATTCTTTCATTCCCAAGTACAATTCCATATGCTGGAAAAATTAGTAAATCCACAAAAGTGTTGCAACAAATTTTATTTTTTCCTTTTAGTTAATTGTTCGGTAGTGTCCTTCCACCGGATAGTCGAGCAAGGACTAGAGAATACTTGGGAAGGTTTTTTGGTGTGTTTTCATCAACAAGGCCATCGCCATTCTAAGAGGTAAGTTCACGTAAACTCAGTAGTAATTCGCGTCGTAGGATTTCGTGAATTGTTTATATGCATGATTTGTTATTATTTGAATTAATATGGGTTAATTCATACTTTAGTGATAATTGTTAGAATTAAATTTGTATTTAAATATTCATCCCGAATAGATCCGTGTAATTCGATTTCCCCAAATACGTCGTCTTTTCCTCTAGCCGTTCAAAATCGGTCGCCTTTGTTGGTGTGATGGTGGCGACGACGTGGGGATGGTGGCCGCTATCACGGCGGCGGCGATTTGAGAAGATAGAGCGTGAGGACGAGAGAGAGAAATGGAGAGTTAGGGTTTTTAATTTAGAGTTATTGTTTTGAAATGGGGTGGGGGTAATTTTATTTAATCAATTCTATATCGAAAAAATGTGTAGGAGGGTAGAAGGGTAAAGTCATACACATATTATGGACCTATGAGTAATTATAAAAGGGTATATACCAAGAGTAATAGACACTCTTGAGATGGACCTATGAGTAATTTTCTCAAATATAATTGGTCCCAAGTTGGAACCATAATTTTTATTACTATATAGAGTATTCATATAGAGATTTTTTTGTATTTACTTTATTGTTAATTTTAGAAATATTCAATTTAATTCGGAATAAATCTCCTTATGGCAATTGAATTTGGGCGAACGAAGTATTATATACGTGCATAATCACAATTAAATAAATCAAGTGATGCTAAAAAAGTACTATATAAATAACATTAAAAACTACAAACACTAGCATAGAATCATACTACTCACTCTGTCTCATGATTACTGCAACACTTGCCTTATTTTGACGTTCCAACATTATTGTAACACTTCCAAAATGAAAATAACACACAATATATACTAACACCCTCACAACATCACTTTATTTTCAAAATTGCCACTTAAATCTCTTTCTTTATTTTAATCCAAATCCACTAAAATCAACATCTCCACCTCAATTACCCACAATAATGCCTTTTTTATTACACTCAAACCAACTTTTCACTTTTCTTATTGGTTTGCGTGCCACTTTCAGTGTTGCAGTCTTCTTGGGACGGAGGGAATACTATTTATCGTATAATTCATTTTATAACGAGGGAATAGTATTATATAGCTTTGAATTATATATTTTTAAACACAATTAAAAGATTATCGGTCCAGTCTGATTTTATTGGAATTCTATATTAATCAATTCAACGCCGAACCTAAAGATTGGGTTATATAAAATTTAAAACAATAACCATCTATGAAACAGTATAAATGCTTGTTTGTAACCACATCTTAAAAATAGAAGCATTTATATTTTAAAACGCCTCCTAAATCATCTTATTTTTTTCAGTTTTAGTTTTAGTTTTTTTTTTTTTTCAATTTCAATTTTATTTTAACTTTAATTTCAGTTTTAATTTTTTAGTTTTTTTTTGACCCGGAACCAAACTCGACCCGAGTGGTTCATGGTTCACCCGACCCGAATGGTTCATATATTATTTAGGGGTTAGGATTTAGAGTGCATATGTTATACATATTAAAATTGAATCCAATTTCACCAATTTGAATTGATGCATGGTTGCACTGAGAGTGACTCTTATTATATATATTTATTGCTTATTGTGATCACCTGACATTTTCTCTACAAGCTTACTGGGCCTATGTCATATGACCAATTCAGCCCAAAGACTCAGCATCAATTCAGCCCACTAACAAAGACACTCCAAGTCAAGATTCCCATCACAACGACGTCGTTCCAAGAGCAGTTGCAGTGGGAATGGGTAAGTGGGTATGGAACTTTAACTACCACTCTCATTCATTCCAAAACCCTACTCTCACAAAACCTTCCCGCTACACGACCCGACCCGGAATGGAATGCCCGGGTAGTACGTCAAGCGACGTCGTCGCCGCTGAAGCCGTCGTTACGCTTCCGGCTCGTAGCTCGGAGGAGCTGGTGGCTAAATCCATAGCTCCGGTGAAAAGAGAATACCTCCGGCCGCCGCCCTCCAGAAGCGTGGACAACAAAGGAGAGGAGAAAGTAGCAGTTCAAAACGACGGCGCTTCTGCTCCGATTCTTAAGGAGAAGAAATCCAAACGCCAATTGAAACGCGAGCGCCGTGAGGTTAGACATTGCGTTGATAGATTTTGACAGTTAATGTTATGGTGTATAAAATGGAATGGCTTGATTTTTATTTTTTTTGTACTGTATTCAATGTCGTAATTTGCAATGCGTGGGCTAAAGGTTTGAGAGAAACAATATAGGAACAAAAATCTGCGTTGCATATATGTCCTGTGGTAGCGAAAAGCGGGAAGGCTAGTTCGTGTATTTATAACGAAAAGTGCCGCTTCAGCCATGATTTGGAAGCATTCAAAGCTCAGGTAGACTCTAGAAACTGAATGGAGCGTTTGATGAATTATTGTTTAATGTTGATGGTACTGATGTCTCAAATGCAGAAACCCGATGATTTAGATGGCGCATGCCCTTTCTTGAGTCGTGAGGGCCATGTCCTTATGGTCTGGCGTGTAGATTTGCTGGGACACATAAGGATGACAATGATGAAATTGCTAGTAAAACAATTAATGGAAACAATGAAATGAACATGTTGATAAAGGACGTTCAGAAGCTTTTATGGAAAAAACAAGATGAAGTTCCCCAAGTCTGATGCTGCACTTACGCTTCTTGGGCTTCAGGCAAGAACATGACCTCCGTTTCTTTAATCATAGTGTTTTCATTTATTAGTTTAACCTTAATTTATACTCCACATTAGTTAATTCAGCATTTTGTGTGCAATCCACATTTTAAATTTATTTTGATATTTTGATTCTAGGGAATGGAAAAAAAAAAAGGATTGAGGATAATGGCGTTGGTGATCAAAATGTTGCCAATGACCCTGAAAATGTTGATGGAAATGGTTGTTGTACAGCTACTGCTGATTCTAACAACGAATTGGATTGCTCTGCTGAAATCTTGGAAGAAGCTAAGCTAGATGAAGCAGATGTAGCAGATGAACTTAGACCGCCTAAGAGGTCAAAATCCTCGGATGAAACTTGTCCTGTACCACCTAATGATGGTTAGTCATAATATGATTTTATTATCAATCCATTTCAAGTTTTGGTTTTCAAGTGTTTTGATTTGGTGTGTGACAGTGGGTCTAGAAAACAAGGACAAGAGCTTGGAACACAGTGTACCTGAAACCATTATTGAAAATATTGTGGAAGATAATGATAAAAGCCTAAAGTTACACCTGCGGGAGAAGAAAATTATTGATTTTAGAGATAAGCTCTATCTTGCTCCCTAACGACAGTTGGAAACTTGCCATATCGCCCGTGTTTGCAAGGTTCTGGGAGCTGATGTTACATGTGGTGAGATGGCAATGTGTACCAATCTTTTGCAGGTTGACAAAATTTTATTTTTCTCTTTCTAAAGTAATTTAGAATTTTGTAATCCTTCTTGCAATATTTTATTGATGCCCTTTTCTATGTAGCCCTTTGAACTGCTTACTTTTGGATATTTGTGCTGAATTTAGTTCATATAGGTGTGTAGTAGGTTGACAAAATATGGTGCTTGCCCATCTGCAATATTTTATTGATGCCCTTCTGTAAATTTATTTTCTTGTTGTAGCCATTGTATTAATGTCACTTCGATGCAGTAGTTTTTCGATACTAAATTATGATGAATTAAGCATATTTATTAACTGTAGGGTGCCACTTTGGCGGGCAGCTAAAAGGGGATGATTACAGGAACTACTACGTTAGGTTAGACGTATACAAAATATCATAATAAAACTTGTTAAGCACAAATACCCTCTGTGTAACATTTGCTTCAATTTTACAATTGTGCCAGTGTTTGTTGTGCCTTAAATGGGTATTAGTAATTTCAGAACACAGTTTTTTTCCCCCTTTGGTAAAATGATTAAGCGTGAATGGTAGTTTTTCACTTTTTGTGTTTTACCCTTTGATCTTTTTGATGTGATGTGTGTTATAGATGGATATAGGGATCACAAGTTAACTTATTGCTTTCAGAAATTTCATTTAAAAAATAAATACCTGTTTCTCTTACCATTATCAGCAAGCAGTTTTTCAATCTTGATTATGGGCTTTATGAAGTTAATTACTCATTGCCACACTGGGATTTGGGATGTTATTACAGGGCCAAGCTTCAGAATGGGCTCTTTTGAGGCGCCATTCTTCAGAGGATTTATTTGGTGTTCAGATCTGTGGGGCATATCCAGACACTGTTGCAAGAACTGTTGAACTTATTGAGCAGCATTGCACAGTGGATTTCATTGATATTAATATGGGGTGTCCAATTGATATTGTTGTTAACAAGGGTGCTGGATCAGCCCTTCTTACAAAGCCAATGCGGATGAAAAGTGTGGTAGAGGCCTCCTCTAAAACAGTATCCACACCTATAACTTTCAAGGTACTTATAATATATGTTCACACTTTATATTTTCCTTTGGGGAGAGTGGCTGGAGCAATCAACACCTGATAATCTCTCTTCTTAAAGAATACAAAAGTATATCTTACATATATTTATTCTCCTTGGTAATAAAAACAGGACGATTAACTGTTTTTTAGAACAAAACATTGATTACCCAATTAGTTCCTTAAAATAATTCTTGAAAATTTTTGGCATGCTCCATCCGAGGAGGTTTCCCTTACTCTGTAATCACTTCTGTATCTCCAGGTGCGGATGGGTTATTTTGAGGGCAAAAATCGCATCGACTCTTTGATAGCTGACATGGGAAACTGGGGAGGCAGTGCAATGACAATACATGGTCGGACAAGACAACAGCGGTACAGCAAACTTGCTGACTGGGATTACATCTACCAGTGTGCACGGGCCGCCCCTTCTAATCTGCAAGTCCTTGGAAATGGTGATGTGTTCTCTTATTTGGACTGGAACACTCACAAGTCTGATTGCCCTCAGCTATCCACATGTATGATTGCTCGGGGAGCATTGGTTAAGGTTTGTACTGAGCTCTATCTTCATTTCTCCCGCAGTCTAAAATTCCAGCACATGTTTGAAATCTTATGCATAGTTACTTTTGGAATTTCCAGCCCTGGATATTTACTGAAATCAAGGAACAGCGGCATTGGGACATTAGTTCTGGAGAGCGGTTTAACATTTTGAAGGATTATGTACGTTTTGGACTTGAACATTGGGGTTCTGATTCTAAAGGTATATTTATAAACATGTATTTGTGCGTTATATGCTTGTGCATGCCCATCAGCCTATTATTAGTCGATTCTGATTGAACAGGGAAGAGTTAAAGTGCAAAATTGATCCTGTATCTATTGGGTGTTAGCCATTTTAGTCCTATAGGAATCAACTTTCTCAATTAAGTCCCATAATGTTTAACTTGCTGTAATTTTAGTCCTATATCGACATTCATTTTTGTTTTTTGTTTTCGGATGATAATTATTTTGTAAAATTATTTTATTTAAAGTTAATTCGTTGGGGGTCTCATTATGCTACGATGCCAAATCATTAGTCTAAATCACTTGAGCAGCACTTGCAAAAATCCTACAACCTTGTCAATATAGGACAAAAATTGTATAATTTTAAAAGTTCTGGAACCTAATTGAGAATTGATTCATATGAGATTAAAATTGCCAACACCCAATAAATATGGGACTAATTTTGCAAAATTACTCTAAGTTAGTTTGAACTGATGCATGGGACAATGAGTTAATATATAATAAGGTGGTTTGTCGTTGGTAATAGCAGTGGTACCGATTTTACATCATTTGTTTTTAACTGCAGGGGTTGAGACAACAAGGCATTTCTTGCTGGAATGGCTTAGTTATACTTGTAGATACGTAGCGGTTGGTCTGTTAGATGTTATCCCCAAAGGATAAACTGGCGGCCACCATCATATTATGGCGTGATTATCTTGAGGCGTTAATGGCTTCTGATTCTGCTGCTGATTGGGTACATTACTTACTACTTGTGATCAAGTCATTTTCCTTCCAAACATGTCTTAACATTGTTGATTGTGAACATGAATGCTGCAGATTAGGATATCTGAGATGTTACTTGGAAAGGTGCCTTCTGGGTTCACATTTTCTCCCAAGCACAAGTCAAATCGTATGACAGAGCAGAAAACGGCTAACGAGAGCAGCCTGAAGCTACTGTATGCCACACAAAAATTGCTTGTTATAAGAGAATTATAGTTTTGAGGTGAATTTTTTAGATGAAATCTTACCAAGCGGCTTAGTGATCATCAAACTGTTGGTACTGAGAAATCTGCAATTGCTATTTTAATCATTATTTGTGGTCATAGAGAACATTTATGAGCTTCATAATTTTCAACATAGATTATTTTGGTTTTTTTTATTTGACACCATTGCGACACTTGCGTAAGACGGTTTCGGTGGTGAAAATATAATTTGAAAGATTGATGACTTTTAACATTTGGGATGAGTGGATGTTGATTTGTCTTTAGGTTGTATTCATGCATCTGCATGAGATAAATCTCCATCTGATTTTTGTAATTTGCGCATGATTTTTTTCCCTTTTTTTTTTTTAATTTGCAAGCGTTCAATTTTTCTCTTAGTGGATTGTCATTTTTTAATATTAAAATTACAGGGGGTCGTAAGGTGCAATTGTGTACAAAAGACTTACTTGAAGGTAAACTTTTTATAAATGAAAGAAACATAAATTCAAAAGTCGAGACACTCAACTGTTATAATTGATGCGAGAAAGATATAAAAATGATAAATAAATTGACATTTTATGTGATTCACTAATAATTTGTTAATTATGTTCATGGACAAAAGAAAGGATCTCATATATTATTCAGAACCAATATCAATAAAAGTAGGAAGTCTTTTAATTTTTGATACAATTTGATACGAAACAAAACAAAACTCATTCATTTTAACACAATCCCAATATCAACATTTATGCATAAAGTTTTAGGGACCGGTAAGTGTTTCCAAATTCAAATTCGCGTTCTTTCCTCCTTTCCCACGTTTGTAGCATTGTAATGGCCAATAGGAATACATGACACTGCAGATTGCTATATTGAATATTGCACAAACCAAAAGAAGTAGGCAAATACCATAAAATATTACAATAAACAACCGTAACTTACTTTTCCTAGTATCATTTACCCGTCCTACTTTTTTGTGTTTCAAAATTATTCCACCTCCTTTATCTTTAACACATGGACTCAGGGTAACGATGGTTCGTTAGATTTTTTTGCCCATTACACGTGTCATTAATCTATCCTATGGAACACAAAGTGGAACATAATATATGAAACATATTATATTGTGCGCAGTCCAACACTAGTATTTAAGTAGAATCCGACTATATCAATCAATAATAATCTATCTTCCAACCAAAACCCTTCAATATTAACTACAATTAGAATACACAAAACCCAAACTCACCCCACCCACAGTTTATAACTCTCACATTTAAAGAAAAAAATCATAATCATGTTAATTTCGCAGAAGTATTATAAAAACGAAAAACAATAAATCATTACTATGAAGATAACTTTATCTCCTTCTTAGACTCCACGCTCGCACTCAATTCACCATCAACAGAATCCCCATCCACTTTCCCCAATGGAGGCACAGGATACTTTCCAGAAAAGCAAGCGTAACAGAAACTCGAAGAATCATCCCCCAGCAACTTCTTCAATCGATCAATCGGCAGAAACGCCAGCGAATCCGATCCAATGTACTCTCTGATTTCCTCCACATTCATCCTATTCGAAATCAACTCCTTCGGACTCGGTGTATCCACTCCGTAATAGCACGACGCTATGATCGGAGGGCTGGCGATTCTCATATGCACCTCTTTCGCCCCTGTCTCCTTCAACAATCTAACGATCTTCGACGACGTCGTCCCTCTGACGATCGAATCGTCCACAACCACCACGCGTTTCCCCTCCAGAACTGCTCTCACCGGCGACAATTTCAGCTTCACGCCGAAGTCTCTGATCCTCTGAGACGGCTCGATGAACGTTCGGCCGACGTAGTGCGACCGGATCAGCCCCTGTTGGAACGGAACTCCGATTTTGGCGGCGTAACCTAGCGCCGCCACCACGCCGGAATCAGGCACCGCGATTACTACATCGCAGTCGACCGGAGACTCCGTGGCGAGGATTTCGCCGAATTTACGTCTCGATTCGTATACGGATCTGCCGAATACGATCGAAGTCGGGAGAGAGAAGTAAATGTGCTCGAAGATGCACGATTTTGGCTCCGGATGAGGCATCAAGCAGAGCGATTGGACTCCGTCCTTATCGACGACGATGACCTCGCCGGGGTAAACCTCACGTTCGTACGCCGCCTCGATTAGATCCAACGCGCACGTTTCCGACGCGAAAACCACCGCGCCGTTGCTTCTTCGACCCATCACCAACGGCCGGAACCCAAACGGGTCACGCACGGCGACCAATTTATCCTCCGTTAAAAAAACCATGGAATAAGCCCCTTCCAATCTCTCACACGCTTCCACAATTCGGAGGAAAAACGGCCGCGCCTTCGAAATCGCAATCAGGTGCAGAACGACCTCTGTATCCGAGCTCGTATTGAAAATGGAGCCCTTCTCTTCGAGTTCAGCCCTCAGAGAGTGGTAATTCACCAAATTGCCATTGTGCGCAACCCCAACGGACCCGTATCTATAACCCGCGACGAAAGGTTGCACGTTTTTAAGCATGGATGACCCGGCCGTAGAGTATCTGACGTGGCCTATGGCGATATCGCCCGGCAATTTATCCAATTTCGATTCGTTGAAAACCTCCGACACCAGGCCCATTCCGGTGACCGATTGTACGACGCCGTCGTGCACCGCCACAATCCCGGCGCCCTCTTGGCCGCGGTGCTGCAGCGCGTGGAGGGATAAGTAGCTGAGACGTGACGCCTCTGGGTCGCCGTAAATTCCGACGACGCCGCATTCCTCCCGCGGCTTATCGTCGCCGTTGTCGTCGTCGGAAATAGTCGCGTCATCGGAATCGTGTTTTCTGTAGGTTGTTGAGATTATGTCTGAAATAGGATTTTTAGCGTGTGTCACGTGGAGAGGTTTTGTGACTGCCTTGAGAGAGAATAGGGAGGACACGGGCCTCGACGGCGGTGGGATTTGTGATAAGTGCGTGGTGGAGGAGGCGGACGTAGAAAAGACTGCCGCTGCGGCGGCGGAGGCGGCAGCCATGGATTTGATTATGAAGAATGGTATGGACACAATTCAAAGAAGTCGAAGGATACAAGTAGAGAGAAAATCCATGAGTGTTATTATATATATGTATATATCTACGGAATTCGATTTGGATTTTATATCAACAAAGTAATTTTAGTAAGTTTGATTTTATAAAATCTTCTTATCAAATCATATTTTCATATGCTAACGATATTTTTGTTTATTTCAGATTTTGATATTAATTTGAATTTGAATCGGTCAAAGTTCGTCATGGATATGTTTGCTCTCCACTAGACAATATATATTGTTACTTTTTAGGCTAAATATACTATACATCCATGTGCACTGTGCATTCATAGTGCATATTGGTAACGTGCAAATTGTTATGCTAAAAAATGTAATTTATTTAAACAGAAAAGTGCAATTGTTAATATGAGAACATAGTTGCATGTTTATGTTTGGAATAGTTGCACGCTTATATTTTGTATAATTGCACGCTTCTAAAATACATTATGAGTATACGGTGCACCCGGGTGCACACGAGAGCCAATCTACTTATTATTATTATTGTATCTTTTCCAATTCTAAAGGTTACTAAAAAAGGGCTCCAAATCAATTTTTATTATTATTAAAATTAAATTTGATTAAATAATACATTTAAATGTGTTTATATATGGTCCCCTACCTTCTTGATACATTCAGGTAGCTATTTTTTTGGAATAGTGACGGAGATAATAATGAGATATATAGATATACTTTTAGTTTGGAGAATATCTTTTGATTTATTACTCCATGTTTTTTGTGATTAAGATAATTATCGATCTGCATCGATATTTGTACCACTAGGATTTCTAATGTTTCAAGAAAATAGGTAAATGTTAGACTTTTATTTTTCCCTTATTTTCTTCGCCTCTCTCTTTCTTTTTGCTTTTCTTTTTGTTTTATTACTCCTGAGATTTTATTTTCTCAAATTGCACGATGTTGTAAATATATAAAAAATAATTTAACATATAAAATTTAACAAGTATTTCTTACTAATATTAAATTAAATTATTAATGAAATACAAATAAATTTAATAAAAAAATATTAGAACTATAAATGAGATTTTAATTTAATTACAAATAATTTTTTAAATTAAATAATATACATATATATATATATATATATATATATATATATATATATATATATATATATATATATATATATATATATATAGTATTTTAAAATCGCATTGGCAGATGATTCGACCTTTAACTTTTAGGTCCACCTAAATACTTGCAAGCGATCCGATTTTTTTTTTATATTACAAAGTAAATTAACATAAAACTGTCTAGATCCGCCTATGCGGCCGCCTAAATCTGCCTAGGCACCATATGGCAGTGAAAACGATTTTTCTCGTCGTCCTGACAGTGAAAATAAATTTTCTCGCCAATTTTGGCAAAATTGGATTGGTCGAAGGCCGTCTAGCGTCTAGGGCAAGAGGATTCGATCACGGGTCACTGGAGTACACCAAGGCCAAATTGACCGCTCGGCTACAACAACTTATGTCACAAAATTCTGATTATCTGTATAATAACGTATATATTTCTTTTTCAATTAATAATTTAAATTTAATTAAGGATATATAAAATCTTATTTTCTGTATAATTTTTTTTATAAAATTCTGATTTTCTGTATAATTAAGGATGTATATTTAATAATAATAATAAAAAAACCGTGTCACCTATTAAATTGAGCCATTTTAAATAATAAATTATGTTTAACTATTTTAATTAGGTATATATATTTTAATTGTTTGTAGAATATATTTACAATTGATTGATGAATGAAAAATTGAGTTAACTATAGTTGATTCATGTATTTAAAGAAATATTTATTATTATTATTTTTGTTTACAAATTTTACGTATAATACATTTAAAATTATTTTTTTATTGTATTGTTGTGTTTTGATTAGATAACCTTCATAACTTACCTTACTTTTCCTTATATTTAGATTGTAATGTCGTTATGTTTTATTTTTTAATACTGTTATATTTTTGCATGTAATATTGTTATGTTTTATTTATAATACTGCTATGTTTTTGCTTATAATACTACTTCAATTTCCTATTTGAAATTACAATAGAAGGCATTAATGATTGTTGATTATGAATTTTAATACTGCTTCAGTTATGCATTTAATACACTTTATTTTTTATTATTTTTTATTTTATTTTAGATGTAATACTTTATACTTTTTCATGTAATACTGTTACATTTTTTCTATAATATTGTTTACGTTTTGAATGTAATACTACTTTCGTTTATATTTAAAACCTTTCGAAGCTTACATTTTTCTATGTTTTGAATTTATGATACTAGAAATGTTTCACAAACGACTTAAAAAAAATGCTACTTTATTATTCAAGACGATATGTGGAGAAAACACATTGGGAAACTCTCGAAACTTCTTTTCCAGATGAAAATGACGCCATCATATTTATGTGCTAATTATTTGGTATTTTGTAAAACTATTAACTAAAAAAGTGTATACTTGAGCAAACGATTTGACAAGAATTACTTTAAATTTTGCTGAGTATGTTATGTGTATAAATTGATGTGTCATGACACTAATTATATATGATTAATTATATTTTTTTTGTTCCTTTAAAATATATATATATATATATATATATATATATATATATATATATTTTTGTTAGTAGTGTTTTTTTACAACAAAATATAAATAAATTAATGAATATTTAAGTAGTTATAATGTATCACAGTGGTAGGCTTGCTTTTTAAGTTCTTCTATGACCATGGTTCAAATTCAACAAGCAACATATTTTTTTTGATTTACATAATATATAAAAAATTTAATTTGTGACATAGGGGAATCGAACCCTGGCCGAGCGGCCAAAATAAGAGACCGCTAACCATTCACTTGTTTCGTTAATTAGTCTTTTTCTAAGTTTATGTTCTGCAATTTTTTTATTTTTTCACACATGAAAATTTTCACACTAGACCTACTCATTTTAAAATTATATATATACTCATAAAATGTGATACACAAAGTAATCATTCCCCTTCAAATTCGAGACTAATAACATTTTGACAAACAACCCTCTAGTATAATACAAGCTTTTAAAAGGCGAATTCATTTTGTTCCTTGATAAAGCACCTGAATATATGAATCAAAACGGCTATATTGACGAGAATTTCTTCGTCTTCTAAAAAGAGAAGTCAATGAAATAGTAGAAAATATAGGAAGGAAATCAAAAGGAATTAGATTGGTAAAAAGCAACAAGATAAGCATCAATGCAGATCCAATTATACTACGCGCCAAACACCAAATACGCTGAATTCCTCCCACAAAGTTTCTAAATACTAATATAGAAATATACTACTATTTCTTTCCTAAACTAATAACTATGTCACTATATTAGGTTGACTGGTTGAGGGACAAGAGTTGCTCCTTTCCGGAAACAAAAGTCAATCATCGCAGTGTATTTATGTGTATTTTAAAAACATATAATTTATTATATTAAAAAATATAATTTATTTATATTAAAATATTCAACTATGTTTATATTGAAAAAATAATTACATGATTCATTATAAATAGGACAAATTATAAAAACATGACTTATATTTGTCTCTTATTGCACTTTAATGACCTAACTTTAAACTTTTGTAGGGTAGGTACTTAACTTTCAATTTATTGCAAAAAAATGAATCGGACAGTTTTATGACAAAACAATAGTTATTTTTTTCCAATTTGCATCTAACTTCTTTCGTTCTCAACCCTAAATAAAAAATAAGGTATTACAACAACAAAAAATTTTGTTCTCAACTTTTGTGTTATTTTATAAAATTCACTCTTTTATATTCACAGTTAGGGGTAGAAAATTAATGAAAAAATTCGGTATACTGCGTTTATCAAATTGAAAAATACCAAAAGTGTTGCCTTTTTCAATATACCGCGAACTGCGGTAAAATATGGTAATATGCATTCTAAAATCTTGATATTTCAATATACCAAAAAAAATTGGTATTTTGTTAAAAAAATTATGTATACTGATATTTCAGTATGACATAGTATATCAAAATTTCGGTATGAGACAGCATATATTGATACCAATCGAAATTTTTAGATACCGAAAACTTCAGTACAGTAGGTAAATATTTTTTATTATCGAAATTTTATGTATGCCGAAATTTGGTATACAAAAACGATATGAATTTTTAAATATAAAAAAATTTGGTACGGTATATGATATGCGTCATTATTTTTTGGTACGGTACAACATGTCACTTAATATTAATTAGTAGTTCTTCTTTGTAATTCTTCGAACTACTTATTCGGTATTTTCTACTGTAAGGTTTTGTCTGTAATTGTTTGAGTATTTGTATTCGTTGTATTTAATAAATTTATTTACGTTTAACAAAAATATTAGCAGTCATTAACTCATTATTAGCATTTATTATAATTTTTATTTTTTTGGAAATATCATTATTTTTTATAAAGTGGTATATAACAAATATGTGGAATTTTTTTTTTTTGTCTTAAAATTGTCCGAGTCCTTTTTTTCCAACAAATTGATAGTTCAGTATCTACCCTGCAAAAGTACAAAGTTGAGTCCTTAAGTGTAAAGATAAGTCCTGTTTTTGCAATTTATCTTTATAAATAAATTGTATATTTCAGTATAACAAATTACATGTTTCTAAAATACATTATGAGTACACAGTGCACCCGAATGTACACAAGACTTAGCCAAGTGAAAATAAATCTCATGTGCTTACTAGTAACTTGTTTCACTGAAATGTTCAGTTTATTTTACATTAAATAAGTAAATATTCAATGAAACAAATTACATATTTTTAAAATACATTTAAATTACATGATACATCGGTTACATATAAAACTGTAAAAAAAGAAACCAACCAGGGTGTAATTAAAAGGTATTGGTTCTTAAAAGAAAAGGAACATCACCATTCTCCACTTGTGCGTATGCTAGTGAGGTTAGAGTTATTAGGGGCCAAAGGAATTGGCTAACAATTATATGGACCAAGAAAATGGAATATATCCCACATCATTTGAATCTTAAATGATTCCAAAAGATGCATACTATACTCTGAGCTGGAATTATTATTTAGGAAATCATTAAATGGCTTCTCTCTAAATCTATAAATATATAAAAACAGAATTAACAGTCTACAAGGAAACGTTCAAATGAGCTAAAAATTATAATTAATTATTTGGTCTGCAAGTATCAACTTTTCTAATATATTTAATTTAATGTTTTTATTATTTCGAGATGGCATTCAATAAGTGCAATTATTACAGCTGCTTTTTAAAACCTGAACACGCCACAGTTCAAATTTACATTTTAAACTCCATTCCAACAGACCGTACATCTTCATCTTTGGATTCTATAAATACTGGAACATATTTCGAGCAACCAGATATTTGTTTCCAAGGTTAGCTTTCTATTTTAAGCTTCATTAGGTTTCTTTACATTGATTTAAACTTTATTTTTTTACTCTTGTGATTATACATTCAACATTGCGTTATATTTATTTTCTTCTACATACCTGTAGGAATGGGGTTTCTCTTCAGGTTTGTCAACGGGACTGGGTCTTCACAAACAAAATGGGTCTTGAAGACGTACCAACCATTAGCCATAAGAAGCCTGCTTTCAGAAAATGAAAAAAATTCTCAATGTCATGTCAGGTGAGAATTAAAGGTACAATGAAATGTAGATTTATAATTTTCAATAAAATAATAATAGCTTTTAAGAGTGCAGAAAAATTTTAATTAAATTTTCTAGCACCAAACCTCTCAACTTAGACCTGCTAAAATTATTGTCTTGTGAAACAACTGTTTATAGTTTTTAACATGACAATTACATTCTACTCAATTCCATCTTCTAAGCTAGCACGTGTCACATGATATAGAAAAGCTTACCTTGGGCGGCAGTGGAGAGTGAAATGAGAAACTTTGTGATTGTGGAAATAGCAGTAAAATCAACCAACAAAAATCTACATCTCAAATTGTAATTCTTATACTATTAAAATGAGAATGATGAAGAGGTTCGAATAGGTCATAAGGTTGACTTAAACAGTCTTCTCCAAATTTAAAAAATGTTATATTGCAATTCTTGCTACTTTGTAAGTATTTCTATCTATTATCATCTATTCTCAACATAAATAACATATTTTTCACCTACTATAATGCTCCGTTCTTTTATTTACAGGATAATCAGATTTATTATGTTTTGAGAAGGAAACACACAATTACAAGAATCCGTTTGACTGTTATGAAGACGACAAGTGGGCTGCAGCCCCGTAAATTTTGTGATTTTTTTTATTGTCTGTTTTGACTACTTAATTCAAATTTATGTAAATTATTAGCAAACAATTTGTAATTATATACGTTATAGAGTGCATTTGATCGCTTACCATTCAAAAGTAGAGTTGTTTCCCAATGTTTAGTGTTGCGTCAAACCCTCTTTTTGAATACACAAGCATATGAAATCCACTAGACACAACATAAGAGCACAAGGTTTGATCAACAAAATGCATTTTACACATCATTTATATATATTGACATAACCATTAACACCTGAATTTGTACATGTCTGTAGTTTTTGGCAGAACCTTTTGTGCAGAGTCGTAGACTAGGATCAACTTCAATTCCTTAATTATGTATCTCATCATCACTTTAATTACTGCATTAAGCAAATTGTACAAGTTCATTAAGCTATCATCTGTTAAGAAAGATGCAAGATATATAAATTTGTTCCATCTCCAATGAAACCAACAGATAAGTTCTTAAAATTAAAAAATTTAGGTGCAAGAATTTGTTTAAAATTGGTTTATATACCTGCATGCTTGAAGGAATTCAGTGCACGACCGCGTAGATCAGAGGCAAAGTTGATCAACACAACAGTTTGAATGGGTTGGAGTAGAATAAAAGATTTAAACTCTAAAAGTTTGAAAATAACTTAAAAATAAAAGAAATCAAATAAATAACTGAAGATGAATCTGGGTCAAAACTTTTGCAAAACAATTACAATCCCGAAGATGGAATTCGCAGTTTAAAACGACGTTTTTAGTCAAGAAATGATGATTTTAATTTGTAAAACTAGAGTCGAGAGTCAAAGATTTCAGATCGGCTCTGTTCATCACAGAGTTGTGAAAAATAACATATGAATAGGTCATTTACTTCTTATTAATCTACCAAACTCTGGGGTCAAGTTCAAAAAAAAAAAGAAACTAAAGATCTGTGCTGAAGTATAGTCCCAATTAAAATTTATCAGAAACTATTAAAATCTCATAGATGTGCACCAATCTTCTATTGAATCATCATCACAGTAATAATTTTACTGTTCTGATCTAGAATTACATGAGTTGAAATTGAATTAAAAGAAAATAAATCGAAAAAAGTAACAATTTCAAATTTTATTTCCTAAAAATAAAAATAAAAATTAAAATTAAAATCAGTTTTAGATCCGTAAAAACCACCAAAAATCATCCAAATTAGTTTGAAAAGAAAAAAAGAAAAAAGGAGAAGAAGAAGAAGGAGAAAAAACAAAACCAAACCTTATGCGTTTACAGTGGAAAGAGGCGGTGGGAGGAGGGATGGGCTCCGGGTGGCGTTGGGCGGGGGGCTGAGGCTGTGGCCAGGATAAAAGATATGAATTAGGGTTGATTGGGACGGGAAATGGGATTATGCCAAGTGTCATTATACTATTTTGACATGTGTCATCTCTATAATATTAAAATTGTTTTTCAATATATTATTTTCACTATTTAATTATAAATCAATTTTTTAATAAATCGTTTCCCCGTCTGCCTCTTCACCTTTTCTTCCCTGAAAAGAGCACCCCTAATTTTTGAGATGACACGGAATGACACTGCGCGAGTCGGCGCGGCGACTTGGGTGTCGAACAGCACGGCGGCTGTTTTACAGACGACGCTGATGGACGCGGCGGATGCAGCGACGGATCCTGGAACAGCGACGACGGTGATGGACACCGCGGATGCGACGAGTGATCCTAGAATGTTGACGACGGTGATGAACGCGGCGGATGCAACAAGGGATCCTGGAATGGCGATAATTTGCTTCTGAACGACTCGCGATTCATATGCAACGATTTGGTTCTGAAAGAACGCATTATTCTATGTAAGTTTTCCTGCAACTCTAGAAGAAACTGAATATTCTATACTCTTTTATCAAGAGTTTTGGGGATTTTTTTTCTGTATAATTAGTAGTACAACTTTGGTGATTTGTTGGGGATTTTTTCTTCTTTTGTATGATTCAAAATCATACAACTTTGATAATTAATTGAGAATTTGTGAAAATTTGCAGGTGATTAGTTTGAGAGATGTAATTCATCCTCCTTTGAGAAAGGAATTCAGTGATCTGTATATTGTATACTGAAACAGAGCTAATGGGCTTGGATCTTCACTAAATTAAATTGGTGGATTATCAAAGGAACATTGTCAAGTAAGAAAACATCCAACTCTATCATATTCAACCATTAATATACAGAACATTGAATTTCCTTCTCAAAGGGGGAGGAATTATATCTCTCACACTAATCACCTGCAAATTTTTAATTATTCTCATGAATCGTCACTAAAATATGAGTGTCCCATAAATTACAGAAAGTTTTCCACCTGGTGCTACTTTATTCAAGGATGGACTTTATATGGATACATGGCTTATGGAGCTATGCATTTGAATGCAATAAAGTGAAAGCACACCATTAATAGTTTGTATCGTTGAATATATGTTTAATGTCTTTATGCTGTCTATTTTTTTCTTGTGTGGAGGACTTCCTAATGATGTCATTGGATAAAAAGAGGGCTTGGTAAATATGGCATCTTTAGTGGATAATTGTTTTTTTTTAATTTCATGTTTCTTTAGGATTTACAGTTGATTGGAAATTTAATATGACTGCTCAATACGAAGTCCGACAAATTTAATCCGAAATTGATTTCAATTCTTTTTTAAAGTTTCTATGGTGTATTTTGGAAATCAGGTCCCATGTGCTTCTCTCAAACCCGGTTGTGGAGAAATTAGGTCACATCTCCTCTCCTTTACTGGTCTATTAAGAAGATGTTGATGATTTTTCGTATTTTATTTTTTATTTCATGATTGAGGTTGTATTTCAACAATTTCAGAATAAGCATGAGAGGGCCATGTTGCACAATATATCAAACTTACTGCTTACTTACATGTACTGGTATTTTGTAACTTTACTTCTCTTGCAGTTAATCACATTGTTTCTGGGATTATATCAGTGACAGTTCATTAACAAATGATGCGTTTAGGCAATTTCCAATTTACCGCACTCCCTCTGCCCATATACAATACTATGAGTCACTTCATGTTTTAACATAATTATTCGAGTAATGTAGAAGGCAAATATGCTTGATTACGTCTATGATCTCCCTCTCTATTAGTAAGGTATGGAGTTTTAATATATCCATATCAATCTATGTATATGCTTTTATGTATCCTTTTACAACCTAAAAATATTAAAAAATTAAACAGGTCAGAGACATGATGCATGGACGCATTGAGAAGAGAGAATTTTCTGATTTTTCTCTCTTTTCTTCACATGAAATATGTGATTGGTAATACAAAGCTTCTGGTTTTCTTCTTAAAATTTAAAACTGATTCTAATATATGTAGTTTGATACTTAAGTAGAGTATCATCTAATAGCAATGAATTTATGTTGTACAGGGCTTAGAGTATCACCCCATTGATCGCACGTCAACTGATCCAGGTAACGGAGTGTTGAATTTAATTTTGAAAACGTTGTAGAATTCATTGTTAAGAATTTTAACTGGTGCAGGAAAAAAATTATGATTAACTGTTAAAATGTGGTATTGTAATTCATGTAAACCCTACAAAAGACCTCTAATTACTACTGACTATTTTATTTTCAGATTTTAAGATAAAAAAATATTGAATTCATTGTAGCTCAATATTAAGAAGATGCAATGTTGGTGTGCCTTTCAGGCTCGAAGCTAAACATGGTAGGATTATAAAGATTTGGATTGCTTGAAGGATTAGAAGAAGGAACCCAGAAAGAAACATCAAAGTCTGATGGTCTGATGGGTACAGAGGAACTAGGGTCGGGCTCAAGTTCTGAAATGTTTGTTTGAAGTGCATGACATGGCAAGGAACGAGGTTAGTAATTTAGTTGAATATTGCTGCATTAAATATGAGGTGTAAACATTTCTCTGCTTGAATATTTGAGCTGTAAAACCTTTCTTAGTGACTATATTTTCACACTTTACTCTTAAGTGATATGTGGTTAACTATATTTTGCAGATAACTGTGCAATGTAAAATTCCGAATCCTCTCTCTAAAGCCTGAAAATTGCTTCCCCGTGACAAGGTGCCCTGTTAGATAATTAATATGAATCTTCATGTTTGTGTTGTATATCATTAAGCTAATTATAGGTATTAAGACTGTCTTCAGATTGCTAGAGAGGATTGAAGCCAATGGAGGAAAACTTATAACCTACCTGAGATCAATAGGAAATGTACTCTATATGTCTCATATTTCATTATATGATAACATGTGAGTTGGAACTGGAACTCCAAATTTGAGCATATATAATTGAAATTAATATGGGTTTAGTCAAATAAAGTAAATATAAATTTTTTTTGCCCTTGATTTGGTCTTCTTTTTAGTGCTGAATAATTGTTTATGCCGTCAAAAGGAGTTAAAAGATGCAACCATAAAAACTGGTCCATTCACCTTAATTTGATTTGATAATTTGGAAAATTACAGGTGATGAGTATCTAAAAAAAAACATAACCAAAATGGATGAGTTCTTGGTACGGGGAAATCATTTACTTTTTGGACTTCATTTTGAATGATGTGGTGTGCCAGATTGTTATGAGGTGTTTGGATGGGCAAACGAGGAGATCGAGAAAAGGTAATAATGCAAGATGTAATGACAGTCGCGAACATCTTGCTGCAAGAGCAACAACGTTGTTGGCCGAGCTAGCAAAGGCAGGATAACATCATTGTGGTTGTGGATTTGAAAACAAATAGTTTCTCATGCTAGCCAAATTTGTCTCAAGTGTTTGTACAATTTTTTATTTGACAAGTTTGAATTTTGGTCACGTTTTCACTTTCTCAAAGTCATATTCATCGAAATTTGAGCTGGGTTCATGAACTCCCTATTGTTAATCTAATGAATTTTGTTATAAGCAAAATGTACCTGAAACAAAAAAAAGGTATCTTCTGAGTCTTGTGTAACATTTGATCTTAATTGTGTATTAATCTTGAGGCGAGTTATTGATCCAATGAGTGAGAGAGAGGACGTTCAAGTCCAAAATATATAAATAGAGTTATTGAAAGGAATTATTATTAATAGAATTTACTTAAAAAAAGTTTAAAAGAAGGAAAGTGTTGATCGGGAGAGAAAAAGTTGTTTTAATTTTTAGGAGAAAAAACCACTAATATTTTTTTAAGAATGCAACTGTTTTTCTTCCTAATTTATTAACTTTTTTAGTTAATTAAATAGGGTATAAAAGTCTAAATAATAATTCTTTTTGGCTAAAAAAAACAAATTGAAATTTAATGACATAAAAGAATATTTACTTTTATATTAGACTATTTATAACTCCACCCCAAAATATATCGGTAAATGCTCACATTTAGTTTAAAAAAAATTTAAAAAAATAGAGAAATAGAATTAACTCTGCCTAAATAAAAGTCATCCAAAAGCAAAAAGATAAAATAAGAGAGATTAGTAATGATAGAGAGTCAATTGATGAGTTTTATATGGAGTCAAACTTAAAACTAGTTACGCAAATTAGAAAACTCAACAGTTGGAAAATGATTTAAATCCACTATAAAATTAGTCATTCAAAAGAATCAAAACTTCAAATTGCATATAGATTAAATGAATCGAAATGAATGGTGTCATATCTAATTACCTATCTAAAATGAGTGAATTTAAATCCATCCAAATCGCTCAAAATAATTCAAATTGTGAGTTCCTAACTCGATCAACTAATGAACTTAGGTGGTGTTTTGAAATACCATTTCAATAATTAGAAGCGTTCTTTTTTTTTAATTGGTATGACTACAATTTTTTTAAAAACAAAAAGTGCTTCTTGTGGACAAAATGGATTTCAAAACACCCCCTTAATCGAACAAATTGGGGTGATTTTGTATTATCGCAATGCAACAATAATGAAATTTCCTTGTGCATCTCAATAGTCAATATACATTCATTAAATCAATCCAAAACACAAGATATATTATTCCAACAGTTGATAAGGATCCAGACAGCAAAATAATAATCCAGGTACGTAACAAATTGTGTAAGTAATCAGATTGTTTGATCCACTCTTTTAAAACGAGTGAACTTATTTACCATAGTGCACACAGAAAATGTCAAACAACTTGCCAAATGTCAAATGCCAAGCGTCGAGTGTGGTGGGGAAGAAATACGAAACGAGAAGTTAAGAATAGCATAAGAAAAGATAGAGCATAGTCAATGGAACCAATGCTTCCTTTGATTATATGTACTCATCAAGCTGTTCTCAGTATTATGTGAGTGCCGCTATCAGTGTCCACTATATCACTTATCTCACCGACCTTCAAGCTGAATGTGGTGTCTTCAAACGGTTTTTGCATCTGACCTCGCCCAAAAGGACCTAACAACGGCATAAACAATTAGAGTCATATTTATGATACATGGTTATACGTCACTACCAAAGAACTATTTATCATACAAGAGAAAACATTAAGCCAGACCTTGCGGTAATGACAGGAAATGAAACGAGACAGAAAGAGTATAAATGGAACACCAATTATAAACATGGATCCAAAGATACAAGATACTTTTAACTTTAGACTGCAACTGCATACTTTCGAGAAGAGAATTTCATACGCTATATCCTCTTTAAATTTTTCTTTCACTTTTTAACTTATGTGATGCCATTTGTCATTTATATTAGCGGTTTGCACTCTAAGGGGGCTCTTTGTTCATAAATCTTAGATGGGAATAGTAATGAAAATGGATAGGGTAATTCTGGTGGTTAATGAAAATAAAAGATGATCAATTCACTTTCATCATACGAGTATTGAGGCTCAAAATAAGTTGATCATTACCGCATTTTAGTTAACTACCTGATCCCCTATAACCATTTCTCCTCAGTCATTTCACTATTCTTCAACCAACAATAATTTTTTGTTTCAACTTATTCCAAGATTAGAGCAACACACTTACAAGATTAGGCTCTAGGCGCACCCTTGAGCCTGCCCGTAACAACTATGCTAAGTTTGAAAATATGAACAGTTGGACTCCTACATATGTACCCGCAACGGACACCTGTACCCAGTACAAATATAATAGATTAAGAGCAATTGGAGGCAGTGTTGTTTCACATCCAAAGGTGAATTATATAGCAGTGTTGTTTCACATCCAAAATTTAATTATATAAGTTACATGAGATTTCTGAAGATGCCAACACCAGCATAGCAAGGGATCAAACAATCGACCCACCACCGACAATTCCTATATTAAAAATTACACTGACCCAGTGCAATGCTAACCTAGGTCAGTGAACCAAGCAACAAATTAAATGTTCAATTGGAGGAGATTATGCAAACTCTCATGAGAACCAAAAAATATAAAAATGCTCACATGCAGTTTATATCATTAAATAGTAACTCTATGCAAATCAGCACAACTGCACAAGAGCTCAAAACAATAGTCTCTTCTATGTTGAAGGCTTGACAAAGGAGATACTATGGGTTAGATTTTGAGCTTAAACATTTCTACAGCTGAATTGGAAGTATAATTACATTAGAACAAGAGCATTTAGAGATTGAACTAGTATATATGGATCAACTACATCATAATATCATACAAATCAACTACAAGCGAGCTGGGTATGCAACTGACCCACTACAGTAAACATGGAACTTGCAAATAAAACTCACGTAGCACCAGAAGCCCGACTCTGTAGTAGTGACTTTCTTAATGATATACCACATACTTTTTCATTGATTGCATCTAAAACCCCTTAAGTTTTGATTCAACGCAATTGGTTAATATGATCTCTCGGTAAGCATAACCAAAACATTTGAGTGCACCGTAGGACAGGTTGGAAGGCGCAATTCATATAAGCTGAATCTAAATTTCCCAAATCCACACAACTTCAATTCACAATTAGCAGTTTACTGAATTAAGATAGTCAAAGAGTTTGAAATTCAAGAAAAATTTCGAAAAGAAAAGATTTTTTATTTCATATGTCTTCCCATAAAACACATACGATAATCTTCTCAGATTTACTTGCTCAAGGCCGACCGTATTATTTCACACTAAGTTTCAACATTAAAGCTACTTTGTATTCAAAATACTATTCTACAAGTAATTGGAGCAAGAAATTGTCAAAGCATACAATACTCACAAGAAATAAAACTGAATACATTCCCATTCTCAAGTAAAAAACAAAGAGATCAAAATATCAAAATAACTACACTGGAAAAAATACAAATCCCATACCTAGATCACCACCGCGCTTGGCTGAGCTGCAGTCAGAGACCCGCGATGCGACATCATCAAACCTGGATTTACCGGAGAGGATATCGTCTCGGATGGTATTGAGCTGGGCGACGGCGTCGTCCCTTTTGGTGGCGGAGATGCGGCGTCCCTCGGGATCCTTCCAGGAGGACTTCCGGCGGGATCCTTCGTGCTTTATCAATATATGCGACGCCCTCACTTGCTCGCTTGACGACATCGCTGGATTGTTCGCAAGATTACGCGGCGGTGAAGATCGATGAGAGAGAGTGTGATAGTATGGTTTGGGTTTGTGGCTTATTTATTTGAAGGATTCGTGTGCAACTGAAACGACGGCGTATTGGAAATGTGCAATTCAAATTTGAACAAGCAAAGTTGCAGCTAATGGTATTTTTTTTTTCTAGGATTAAATTTTTCGTAGTTCAATAATTTTTTACGGTTTTTAATATGGTCCCGATAATTTTGTAAAGATTTTGAAATCAGTCATTTTATCAATTTTTACAGGGAATAAATACACAAGCTTATCTCAATAGGGCAAATTACAGGGAAAAAAGTAAACTTCTATTAAATTTGATATTTTGACAATAGATAATATAAAATATACATTTGAAATTAGATCACTGACTAATTTTTTTTAGAAGAAAGGTATTATGTTGGTTTAAAGATAAAATTGAATCACAAAAAGTGATTTTCATATATTAATACTAGAATGTTAGGGAAAAGAGTAGGTCTCTTATGCATCATCATGTGTACCGTACAATTCAAGTTCATTTTTTACACGTCAAATTTGTTTATATTAAAGCATACAATTTGTGTACACTAAAACATGCAACTTGTTTAAGTGAAAACAAGTTGAATGATTCAAGTAAACAAGTTACATTTTATGCATTGGTGAGTCTCTTGGATTCATTAAAGCCGGCCAATTCAGCGCCATGGTTCTTGCGGCGATGAACTTATCACTTAGCAGCATGCCAATGCCCGTGAGCAGCTCATCTTCAAAGAAACTTGCATCTACATTAATCCGAGCAAACCCCATGGGAGGTGCGTCCCATTTTCTGCAAAATAATTCGGAACTCACAGAATAAATAATTTGGACTGGTGTTGACGACTCTTGTTTTGGTTTCGCCATAACGCCCAAGACACACTCATGAATAGTGCTCTTGGTGCATATATAAGATCCCTGTTATGAGCACAATATCGACAATGGAGGAAATCGCAGACGATTGCAACGTTTTTGAAGAAAGGGGGCTGAAAGAAGGCGTTTCAGATCTAGATGTGGTGGATGGAGGTGAGAGAGGGACAAGAGAGGTGGAGTTTGGTCCGAATAAAGGTAGCGAAGTGTGTGACACTCATCTGTTGAGAGAAGGCAAAATGACTGAAGAAATCACACCATACACTTGCTGATATTTCATTGGTCAAGGAGTATCTTATTTAATATTGCATTTTAGCCCTTAAATTCGAATTAAGTCATATGTGACACATTAGTTTTAAATATTGCTGAACTTTGTGGTGGTCCCCAGGCTAGTTGTTATATGGGGAATTCGTACTCTGAGAAATTTATGCAGAACAATATTCTAACTACTTCCCTCTCCAAATTCTCTCTCTCCTCCCTCAACATTCTTCCTTCTATCTTATCTTTAATTTACATTTCCAGAAAATAGCAAAAAATACAAATGCATTCTCTAAATCTGTAGTACTAATCACTACAATTGGTATCATCGAGTCCGGCGATCTTGTTTTCAATGGCGGAGGGCACCCGTTTCAAAGATCTGCAGAAGCAACACAAAGCATTAGAACAATTGTTTCTCAAAGAAAATTTAAAGCGTGAAGCTACTGAAGCTCAATTGAAAGAAGCCCTTCAAGGCGTTTCTTCTACGGTTTCTGATCAGGGATCTAGGTTTGATCAGTTATCGCAGGAATACGCCGCTATCTGACTCGGTATTCAACTTGGACAAAGGAAACCAACCAATGAGGGCGATTTTATTCGGGTGACCCTTTTCGGGTTCTTCAAAGGCTTATAGATATACTCTCAATGTTGAATCCCCTGCAAATCGGTTGATGGCTGATCCTAAGCCGATATCTATTCACAACCCTATTCCTAAGGTTTATTTCCCTAAATTTGATGGCTCTCATCCTCGCTCTTGGATTCTCAGGTGTACTGGGTATTTCAAACTCATTCCATCCCTCACTGATTCACAAAAGGTAAATCTAGCCTCTATCAATTTTGAGGGGTCGCAACTTCTTGGTACAAAATCTATCTACTAAAAATGTGATCTTACTTGGGCACAATTTCTTGAGATAGTTTAAATTTAGATTTGATGATTTAAAGGAAACTCTTGTGGTCTCTGAATTTAACAAACTTAAACAGATTGGTTCCCTTGAGGATTATATTGATAAGTTTGAAGAACTAAAGGCTTGTCTCATTCTGGTTACTGGGGATACTTTTCTTGAGTCCTACTATGTTGTTAGCTTTATAAGTGGTTTGTGTGATGAGCTTAGGTCCTTTGTCACTATGTTTGAGCCTACTACACTTAAACATGCTATTCATCTTGGCAAATCTCAGGATCTTACCCTTGCTGCCTAGTCTAAAAAGTTCAAACCCTTTTCAAGGGGTTCTAACTATTCTTCTAACCCTAACCTTAACCCTAACCCTAACCCTAATCCTAACTTTTGGAACAAATCTGATTCACCTCCTAATTCTATCAAATCACAGAATCTACCCTCCAAAACCCTTTTCAAAGTACTACTTTTCTTTGAAATGGTCGCTAGAAGAGAAAAGGGGCTTTGCAAAAAAGCGTGATGAACCTTACACCTATGGGCATGTTGTAAAAAGCGAAAATTTCTTATATGATTTTGGCTGAGGATGATGTTTCTGGTCAGGGTGATTCTTCTGTTCCTGATGCTGATTCGGACTTTTTTGGGGTTCCTACATTTATGGAGGAGGTACAAATGACCTTTAATTCTCTATCTGGTGCTGGGGGATTGACTACTATGAGATTGGTAGGGGAATTTAACCAAAACCAGTTACATGTGTTGGTAGATTCTGGTAGTACTATTAGCTTCATCAAAGCCAGTACAGCTAACAGATTGGGCTGCCCCTTGACACCTGTTACTCCTATTTTGGTCAGGGAAGCTAATGGCCAGAAAATGGTGAGCTCTCACCAGGTGTCTAACTTCTGTTGGCAAATGGCATCTCAGGATTTTACTTATTCCTTCAGACTCTTGGAAAATGAAGGCTGTGATCTTATTTTGGGAGGGGATTGGCTTAAGGCATGCACTCCTATTGAATTGGACTACAATTCTATGACTATTGCAGTCACTATTGCTGGAAAAAGGGTCAGACTCCAAGCTCTTACTACTAACGATTGACAATTCATTACTACTGAGGATCTCCATCACCTTCTTTATACTGGTGTGGAAGAGATTGTGGAGGCTTATTGCATTACTCCTATGTCTGCTCACAGTGCTTGCAATCCTCACTTAAAGGCTCTTTTGGATTCCTTTCAAGATGTGTTTGAGGAACCTACTGCCCTTCCACCTTCTAGGGGAGTGGAGCACCAAATTTTATTGAAGCCTGGGAGTGTCCCTAAGCACCAGTTTCCCTATAGGACCTCCCATGCTCACAAGGTGGAGATTGAATCCATTGTTCAGGACCTCCTCAAATCTGGAGTCATTCAAGATAGCAAAAGCCCTTTTGCCTCCCCAGTTATCTTGGTAAAGAAGAAGGATGGTACTTGGAGGCTTTGTGTTGATTATAGGTACCTTAATGACCTTACAATCAAACACAATTATCCAATACCTATCATTGATGAGTTGTTGGATGAACTTAAGGGGGCTCAATATTTTTCTAAGATTGACCTAAGATCTGGGTACTTCCAGATTCTTATGACTCCTGAGCACAGATATTTGACTGCATTTAGAACTCATAATGGTCATTATGAGTTTTTGGTCATGCCCTTTGGGCTTTGTAATGCCCCTGCTACATTTCAATCTTTGATGAACAAAGTTTTCAGGAAATTCTTAAGAAAGTTTGTTCTGGTCTTCTTTGATGATATACTCATCTATAGCCAGACTTGAGATGATCATCTACAACATTTGGAGTCAGTTTTGTTGTTACTCAGACAACATAAACTATATGCTAAGAGCAACAAGTGCCATTTTGGCCAGACTCACATTGAGTACTTGGGCCACATCATTTCTCAAGATGGTGTTGCCACTGATCCTAAGAAAATCTCTTGCATGACTAACTGGCCTAAACCTAAAACCCTTAAGCAGCTAAGGGGTTTTTTGGGTTTAACAGGGTACTATAGGAAATTCATTAAAAGGTATAGCTTAATCAGCAAACCATTGACTACCCTTCTTGAAAAAGATAATTTTGTTTGGAATCCTGAGGCTGAGGATGCTTTTCACAAGCTGAAATTGGCTATGACTACTGCTCCTGTTTTGGCCCTTCCGGACTACACTAAGCCTTTTGTGGTGGAGACTGATGCTAGTGGCAAAGGTGTAGGGGCAGTCTTAATGCAAGATGGGAGGCCATTGGCTTTCTTGAGCAAGGTTTTGTGTCCTAGGAATCAGGCACTATCCATTTATGAAAGGGAGTTTCTAGCTGTGCTATTGGCTGTGCAAAAGTGGAAACACTACTTACAGGGGCAAAAGTTCATCATAAGGACTGATCAACAATCCTTAAGGTTTTTGCTGGATTAGAAAGTGGTCACACCTCTGCAACAACAGTGGATTAGCAAGTTATTGGGACTTACTTATGATATACAGTACAAGAGAGGTTCTGATAATGGTGCTGCTGATGCTTTATCAAGAAGAGAGGATGATTCTTTGGGTTGTTCTGCCCTTACAACCATCACTCCTTCTTGGATTTCTCAAATTCTTGAGTTATTCGAAGATGATTTTTCTAGAAAATCTTAGGCTATTAAAGCAGGTCCGACCCTCTTGATTATCCTAATTTTCGGTGGTTGATGGGTTAATCGATTCAAGGGAAAGGCCGATTTGTGGGCAATTCTATGGAGTTGAGGAGACTCTTATTTTCTGAGGTTCATAACTCCCCCTATGGTGGTCACTCAGGTATTAATGGTACTTATCTTAGGATGAAGAGGGTCTTTTATTGGCCTAATTTGAAGGGTGACATTGAGGCTTGGGTCGAGATTGTGATATTTGTCTTTGGAACAAATCTTCTCGGGGGTTGTATCTGGTCTACTACTGACCTCTCCCTATTCTACTCAAGCTTGGACTCATGTTTCCATGGATTTTATTGAGGGGTTGCCTAAGTCTTGGGGTAAGAATGTTATCTTAGTGGTGGTGGATAGGTTCACTAAATATGCGATTTCATTGCCTTAGCCCATCCCTTTCTTTGCTTTCGACTATAGCTAAACTATTTTTGGATATCATTTTAAAAATTTGATGGCCCTGCCCGATAAGCATTATTCTTGGCAGAGATAAAGTTTTTACTAGTTCTTTTTGGAAAGAGCTTTTCAAGTTCTTTGGGAACTCAACTCAACATGAGTTCTTCCTACCATCCTCAATCGATGATCAAAACCGAAAAAAAGTCAACCGGTGTTTATAGCATTACCTTAGATCGTGGTTCGGGGATGCGAAAACAATGGCTCAAATGGTTGCCCTTGGTCGAAAATCTTTGGTGTAACACTAATTATCATACCAGTCTCAAATTAACTCCCTTTCAGGCTCTATATGGCTTTGCCCCTCCTTCCCTATCCCTAACTCCCTATTTGGATTCACCTACACCTCATCGATGCTCGGACTTTCCTACAACAACGCCAGAATTTGTTCAAAAATCGGGGATAACCTTTCATCTTGCTTTCGAGAGGCGAGAATGAAGTTTTTTTGCGCAAAAAAAAAAGCGGGATAGGGTTTTGAAGTGGGTGATTGGGTTTATCTTAAACTCAACCTTTTCAATGAGAACACGGTCTCCTACGAAAGAATTTGAAGCTTTTCGACTAAGTACTTTGGTCCCTACAAAATTTTGGAGCAATTGGAGATCTTTGTAGCCTACAAATTGGAGTTACCTCTGGGTTCTCGGGTTCACCCGTCTTTCTCGTTTTAAAATTGGAATTCCTCATGAGCAGCCCGTATTACTACTCCGCAATGAGAACAAATCGAGGTTAATGTTGTTTGGATTCACAAAAAGTGGAATATCACTTCATTGGGAAAATTTGAAAGTTTTATAAAATCAAAATTTCCCTTTATTATCCTTGGGGACAAGGATCAGTGTCTTGGGGGGGTATTGTTATGAGCACAATATCGACAATGGAGGAAATCATGAGGAGCGATTGCAGCGTTTTTTTGAAGAAAAATTTGAAAAGGCGTTTCAGATCTAGATGTGGTGGATGGAGGTGAGAGAGGACAAGAGAGGTGGAGTTTGGTCCGAATAAAGGTAGTGAAGTGCGTGGCACTCATCTACATTGAGAGAAGGCAAAATAGTGAAGAAATCACACCATACACTTAGCGATATTTTATTGGTCAAGGAGTATCTTATTTAATATTGCATTTTAGCCCTAAAATTCGAATTAAGTCATATGTGACACATTAGTTTTAAATATTGCTGAACTTTGTGGTGGTCCCCAGGCTAGTTGTTATATGGGGGAATTCGTACTCTGAGAAATTTATGCAGAACAATATTCTAACTACTTCCCTATCCAAATTCTCTCTCTCCTCCCTCAACATTCTTCCTTCTATCTTATCTTTAATTTACATTTCCAGAAAATAGCAAAAAATACAAATGCATTCTCTAAATCTGTAGTACTAATCACTACAATCCCCTTCCAAAATATACACAAAATTTTCATTTTGGAACTGCAAAAAATGTCTAAATTGCATCGGCCCTTTCTCTTAAATCATACTCCCTCCGTCGCGCAATGACTTGAACACTAAAATTGGACCGCAAACCAAGGAAAGTGGGTTAAAGTTGAATAAAATAAAGTCTTTGTGGGTGTATAAATATTATATTTGTTTCCATTTTGGGAGTGTTCAAGTAATGTTGGGACGTCCAAATAAGGCAAGTGTTCAAGTAATGTTGGGACGGGGGGATTAATCGTATTATCATCTTGAATAAATATATAAAAGGAATTCAATAGGCCCAGTACAGAGGAACAATGGGCCCATCATAGAATAAAATGTGGACCATGATGAGAAACTATGGGCCGAAAGCTGTCAGGCTTTGAAATATCGAATATAACCCTGTATTTTTCAGGGGTCGGGCCGGGCCGGGCCTTGAACATCCATATAAATAACGAAACGTAAAAAGAATCCGGCGTTTGTTTCATTTTTTACTTACTAACCGCAACAATGGCTCCGCTTCCTGGTCCCTACTCTGAAAAAAGCACCCTCGAGCTGGTAATTTCAAATTACTTTGTTTGATCCAATTTTTTTACGTATACATTTATGCTTTTTTTGTATGTTTTTATTGAGAATTTATCAGGAATTCTGTGAATTGGGCAGGTGGCTAGGGCTTCTTGTTTCTCAGTTGGCGTTGTTTACGGAAGCCTAAAACTTAAGATTCTTAAAGTATTGTGTGTCTTTTCAATCACTGTTTTAATTTTCTTTTGATTCGTAGTGATGAACGGCAATATGGATGGAGATATACTCTTTTTTTTATTAAACAAAATTGTGGCGAGCTTTAATTTGCTTTGTTACTTATTAAAGCAATCTTTGGATTGTGAGTGTATGTTGATCGGTTTTTTTTACAAATTACAGTATGGTGTTGATTTGTTAGTATCAGTTTGTGTACGGTATGGCGTTGATGATATTTAGCGAATGATATCATCTGTTCCATTTTCAGTGTTCCAATCCATGTTCCATATTGTGGATGTATAACAAGTGAAAATTAAAATATTATCCAATACCACCATAATCCCGGGTTACGTGTGTTAAAAAGATCAGGAAGTGAGATGTATTTGAAGCGTGAAAAAAATATGAGAGGAATGAAACTGGATATCTAGATGTGGCAATGTTGGATTTGAGTTTTTCTAACTACTTGCAGTTCGATCCATTCTTTTAAATAGTATGTACACTGTGAGAGTGTTGCTATAGTTTAATATGAGATAGCATTAATGATTAATCATTTAGGAATTCCCTTCATAACAATGATTATTCGTGCACGTATTGTTTGCTGAGTTTCCCGTGGGTAGTAGCTGCAATTGAAGATCTTATATACATAAACTGATGGATAATGCATTGTTGTATTGATAAAAGAAGTATTTCTTCTCATGATTGGCTTGATTAATGTATGCCTCGTAATTGCAAAATCTATTATGGTGGGAAGAAGAGAGAGAATTAGTCCTTGAGATTTGCTTGACACTGAAACTGTTTTTGGGAGGGTTGTTTTTGGTAGTTGAAGATGTTTTAGAATAGTGTCAACTTTGTGCTTACTGTCATGGTGATGTTAGGCCCGTTTGATTAGGGTTAATGGAAGAGAGTAATGAGAATTAATGTCATTAACGATGCTTGGCAGATTTTTATAACTGTAATGAGAATAGAAGTAAGTAATTGATAACCTACTCTCATTACATAATTTCACCCACTCACTCAATTCTCCTAGATGATACTCATTATTAATTTTCTAACCAAGCAATAACAATACAATCAATAACCACATTCGATTGACCCTTTAACGATACCCATTATCATTGTCATTCCCAACCCATACAATGCGGGCCCTTAATTGTGTCAAATTATGAAGTTAATTATGTGTTAAATGTGCAAAAGGGCCAAATTATGGAGTTAGTAATGTGCATTCCGTGATGCAAGAGTCCTAAGTTCCTATTCCTGTGAATCATGCGGTCTGTTTGTTCAAATTCTTTCATGAATCTGCTGTCATTATGGCACTTATAGAGTGGACGTGCTCATACATTGAGTTCCTCCATTGATTACTGTTATTCAATGAGAAAGCAGATGCTGCATGTTTTGTTCTTATAAGTTGACGATCTACATAGCTGGTGCATGTGGCTTTATAATTTCCAAATTTACGCACATTTATCTGATGTCACATATGTTAATGCAAGAGTTGAGCAGACTTTCATTTTTACTTTTTCCACCAGGCACAGGCCAAGTCTCGTCAGAAAGCTGCAGCTAAGGGACATCATTAGTTGGCCTTTTGAAGAAATTTTTTTAGATGAAAATAATTGATGAGAGATTTTAGTTCATTATGGCCTAAAAGCAGACCATACATCTGTATCTGATGAGCTACTGAGCAACGGTTCTTTTGTTCGTGGATTAATCGCTGTGATTTTATTTCAATTCTCACTATACTTGGTGGTTTTGGAGATAACAATGCCTTTTGTTCATGGATTAATCGCTGTGATTTTATTTCAATTCTCACTATACTTGGTGGTTTTGGAGATAACAATGCCTTTTGTTCATGGATTAATCGCTGTGATTTTATTTCAATTCTCACTATACTTGGTGGTTTTGGAGATAACAATGTCTTTTGTTCATGGATTTATCGCTGTGATTTTATTTCAATTCTCTCTACACTTAGTGGTTTTGTGGATAACAATGTTTGACGGGGAAGATATGTACTCTCTGCAAGAAAGAAATTTATTCAACAGGCTTAAGTTGAGATATGCTTTGCCGTATATTTCCTTATTTCGTATCTAGCAGGAGCTTTATATCTCTTCTTTAGATCTCGTTTAGTCGCACTTTGACTTGATGATTTTCATTGTTATTTTTCTATTTTCATAGTTGTATAATCCGTGCGCCACAAATAGTTTACATATCAACGTCTATCGTCTGTCCACGAATTCATCCACTCCAATGTCTTTAATTTGGAACAATGACTTTAACACTTCGGAAGGGATGATTGTTAATACGAAACATAATTTGGAAGAATGATTTTAACACTTCGAAAGGGATAATTGTTAATTTGTATTAGTTTGTATTCCGTATCGTATTGAGTTTTTGTCGTATAATCACATACCCGCTTAGAATCTAAGGTATAAACATATGCATAACCACCGCCTCTATATGTGAATATCTACCGTAAATCTTTTACCCGAAAGAGAAAGCACATATATAGCATGTACAAAAATCATATGTTAGTTATATTGTTCTAGCGCCCAACATGAGCATCAAGAATCAATCAAGGCTAAACTTCCAAAAATATATGCATAACTTAATTTGGATGAATGAGGCTAAACCAGCACATCTTGGAAACTCAGGGCACAAGACAAAACTGCGGTTCAGGTCGTACTAGCAACTGAGCGCAGCTTCTCCTAATTTAAAATGCAAATATCCAACCTGCAATTGGAAAATAGCCATTTAAACACAGCGCAAATCAATGTTTTCATAACCGAACCGGTGATTGAACCGGACAGACCACCGGTTGAACTGGTCGGACCGGTTCAACCGTTTTCTATGTTTAGTTAAAAGAACAAAATAAGTATACACCTACAAAAATTTAAATATATATTTTATAACTTTTCATATCATATTTTATAAATTTTGTCTCACCTCATACATTTATCCCACATCGAAAGTGTTGGGAGAAAAATGTGAGAGAAATATAGATTTAAAATTTTAAATATTTAATATAAATTAATAATTTTTTTTTTTAAAAAAAAAAAAGAGAGAAAAACCGGTTTTTTTGCGGTTGAACCGGGTTTTGACCGGTTCAACCCTAAATCCGGTTATATAGGGGTTTTTTAACCGGGTTCCCGGTCCAACCGGTTGAACCGGCCGGTTCAACCCGGTTTTGAAATCATTGGCGCAAATAATCCCAGACGCTTTATTTTTGGAAAAAGACGTATGGCATAAGGGCATTTTTTGAGATGGTACAAGAGCATAGTTTTGCAGCTGCTATACCTGAATTTAACATTATATATAATATAGTAGTATCTATTATGTGCAAACTCAATTATAATTAGTTCCATACACTTGTGACTGAACTAACCAGTGATGAAGCAATCATCTGCCCGTATTGCAAAATCCCTGTGCTAGACCAAATTACTCTACATAAATGATGCCTTCATCATCAATGTCATCGCCGTCTAACTCCACATCGTCATCTCCGACATCACCATCTGGATCTTCATTGACATTTTTCTTATTCTCATCCTTAAGCTTATCTAATATTGCAATTACCTGAAATAGGAAACAACATTAACAGTCAATGAGAGGAAACGGCAGCCATCAAGCAGGCAAGTTACGCTACTCATGGTACATGTGCACAAAGTTTACTTTGAAGCGATCATACTTCATCTCTAAATTCCTAGTTTCTATGAACTAAGGACATAACACATGGGCACACAAAGTCAATTCAGCGGTGAAAATTGTGTCAGAACTATATTGGGGTCACTGGACGGGACATGCTGTTCAAGTCTTCGGCTTAAAATGCATTAGCAAGACAGAAGAAAAGTTCAATGCGACAACATAAACTTAGCATAAGGTGGATCTTCTGCCAGAATGTATCTACTTGCATGGAATAGATTTGGATAAAGGATTGAAAACAAATTATTCCACCAGCAACATGCATATACTTCTAAGAACAACATATCGGTACAAATACAAGGTTTTCGTAATGACATATGTTTTGTCGGGAATAATTTAGAAACTAAGCTACAGAACTAAAGAACCAAAGTAGAAAGATGATGCAAGACAAGATTATTTAGCACAGCAAAACTAGTAACTGAAGAAAGCACAAGTTGGGAATGAAATCTGACCCTGCTTCCCCGTTCTAGAGACTCGTCTTCTAGGAAACGGACCTCAGGCGTGAGCCGCAATTTCATACGCTTGCCCAACTCACTACGGACATATTTTGCTTTCGACTTCAGCCCTGCTAGGGCAACCTCTTTTCCTCTTTCATCTCCGAAAACAGATACATACACTTTAACAACCTATGATGAATGAAAATGATATGCTTAAAATTTTAAATACAAAGAAAGGAATACAAGAATATTATCAATCTAAATGGCATATTCAAAACTCTATTTACTCAAAGCATCATATCAAGACTGAACAAAATAATGAAATCCTAAAGGTGCAATAAAATCAACCCTAGTGCTAGAAAATGCTAAAAAATCCTATGCTTTCCCAATGAAATAATTAAAAATTATGAACCTTCGTGTACACAACTTGATCTAATTATGCAGTAAACACAAACCGGCTGAATCAACTAAACCGACAATGTCAAATAAAGGATTGCATAATTGAACAATGCACTTTTCAGGATTAACAGCTCAATCGCCATGGAATTTTTAACACTCACAAGTCAATGTTACTTGATTTATCACTCTCCAATCCCAACCCATATAGATTCTTATCACAGCAATCAAGTATTCCAACTTCTGGCAAGCATCATTTGAGAAATTAACATCATCTTAATGAGGTAATTTTATCACAGCAGCAGCATGTCCCAGGAGAACCAGATGCTTCATTTGGACTTCAATTAACACCAAAACAACCCCCATTCACATTTTTATTTGCATTAACAAAAAACAAAATGCTAAAAACGTCTGAAATGACTTCGCTCAATAGTTGTGAAATTTCAGGATTGCGACTATAGAATGAGAACTAAATGAATACACGAATTTTGAATGGACGTAGAATTTGATTGCAAACACTTCATAAGATCTCAATCCTCCTGGCTCCCTCAATCCAACTTCCATGGCTCAAAACTAGTACAGTACGCTTCCACATCTGTACTTTGCCACAGCAAAGAATTACCCTGATCAAACAATTAAATCAATTACCTGCAAATCGGCAGAAACTTCGACGTCACTGATTGTCGTAAGCGACGACAGGTACCTATCGGCTCCCAAAGCAGCTTCAGGCAACACCGCGTACTGCAAAACCTTATCCGTAAGCAGCATATCGGAGAGCTCTCTCTGTATTTGCTTTGACACCATTTTGACTCTCCTAGGGTTCGCCATGCATACAATTGCCCTTCTTCCTCCGCTGCAATTGCCACCGCCGGTGGTGGTAATCATCCGTTGCCGCGGCGGCGGCGTCGGGCAGAGGCCAACGTAGGCGAGAGGGCAAAACGACGGCGTCGAATTTGATATTGTCCATGTCAACGAGATTGTTGAACTGTGGGATAAAAGCTGCGGCATTAGGTTATATTATCGGCGCTAGTGAATGAGAGGGAACAAATCGGAATTGCAGAATATCCGTTCGTCGTTGAGGGTAGTTTGGGGAATACAACAAGAATGGTAAGCAACAAGCTATTGTTGGGCTTATTATCCGGGATTTGGCCCAATCCATGACTACGAGGATATCAGATTTGGGCTTATAAATTCGACAATCACAGAAAAATGTAACCTGTATGTATTTTGATTTGTAGATACTACTATATAACTATGGTTAAGTATTGTATTGTATACATCTAGGTGCACTGTACACTTATAGTGTATTTTAAAATTATGTAATTTATAATATTGAAAAATGCAATTTATTTACACTGAACCATGCAATTATTAATATGAATGTACGGTGTAAATAAATTGCATTTTTCATTAGAACAAGTCACGATTTTAAAATGCACTATGAGTGCACGATATAGTTAAATGTACATGAAACCTATCCCATTACTACATTCTCATATACATATATCTGTGTATAATGAACTAATGCGTACACACGGATGTGCATAGTATTATTTTTTAACCGTTAGGTTATATGCATATTAATGATATAATAGGTACATAAAAACATTTCTTTATTGGTTTTGAATCTATTGACATCAAAGCATTGCCCTGTTGTAATTTGCTGCCGAAATCATTAAGTTACACGTATAATAATGCAAACAAAGTTCAATGCTCCATAATTCATATACTTGAACATCTTGGCATTTATTTAAAAAAAAAGGACTCATAATTGACACACTAGATTGTTATTTTTCCAGTGAGTATTGTATTGTTTCATAGTTACATCTTGATTTGATGAGTTTACGGTGGTTGACAGGTTGTTGGGTTAAAAAACTTTGTTAACTGTGTTCATAATGATTTTTTTTTTCAAATATCACTATTATATATATATATATAATTTGTACGTATATACATAATGTGATAGATTTCACCGTAAATTTAGATTTTTTTTGGAGATCTACACATTATAATTTCAAACTAGTAAGGGTGTGTGCATTAAATAGTGCCACGAGAAAAATATATATTTTATTACTTGAATATAAAACGAGCAAATTAACAGCATGCATGCATAAAGATATGAAAATGAAATTAGTGTTCCACATTTCATTTTCATACTTATAAATGTCGAAAATTCAGGTGATATTACTTTTTCTTTTTTTCTAAAGCAAATTGATGATATTACTTCAAGCCAATATATCGGTGATCTTCAAGTTAATTAGTAAAAGTTATTTTTTTAAATATATTGATCGACTAATGATGACTTTATAATTGTAATGTAATAATTAGGGATGTAATTAAGTAGAATATTGGTTTAGAAAACACGACTGAAAGTTAGCAACCGGATTAATTAGTATTAGTACCTGTTTACAAACTCTAATTTATATGTAGAAATATATATTTTTTAAATTATTTGAGTCTAATAATTTTTAAAATAAGTATTTTTCACAAACTTTTTAAAGTTTACAAACAACCCCTTTAGAGCATTACCAACAGTTGACACTACACTAGCGCAAAGTTGCGCTAGTGTAGTGTAACAATTCGCGCTACATTCGATTTTGTCTCCAACCGTTGACGCTACATTTTACATTATATATATTATTTTTAATTTTTATTAGATTAAACTATACAATCTAAACTTAATTAATACATTAACAATTCTAAACTTAATATATTTTATACTCTTATTATCGAATATAATTATTTTTTATTACATATTTATGTATATAAAAAAGACAAAATTTATAAAAATGACATTAAATTAAATTTCATGATAAAATAAAACCATACATATTAAAAACATAACAATAACACTTCAAAGATAAAACAAATACACATGATACAAGAAATTGAATAAACGTGCATTTGTTCGGATGCGACAAGAAAATATTTATCACAAAAATGCTGAAAGTCTTCAACAACCACCAATTAATGATGCATTTGACACGTATGGGGTAAATTTTGGTGATCTTGGAGGGTCAGGAAGTAATCTCGGTCCTTTTTAATTAGGGCGTTTAATTTCAAGTATCGTACTTTTTTAGCTTAAGAATCATGATTCGAATTTTTATGTATTTTGTGTGATTTAATTATGAATTATGTATTTTGTTTTAGCATTTTAATGTATTTGAGCGATTTAATTATGAATTATGTAATTTATTTTATGATTTATGTATTTTAATTTATTGAATTTTGTGTGTTTTAATTATTTATCTAGAACTTTATTATTTAGTTTAAAATAATTTTACATTGTGTAAATGTAATAAATAATAATTTTCACAAATAATAATAATGAAAAGGAAAAAAAATAATTTTTAAATTGTATTAAAAATAAATGAAAACAAAAAAGAAAAGATGTAGTGTGATGAATAGTACCCTCTACATGTAGTGTTGAATTTTGCACTACACTAATGTAGCGCGAAATTGTAACGCGTTGTTGGAGCACCATCTTGCGCTACATGTAAAGGTAGCGCAATATGTAGCGCTCCATTGGGAATGCTCTTGCTCTAACACTACATGTAGCGCAAGATGGTGTTCCAACAACTTATTTACAATGTGACTTATTACATTAGTGTAGTGCAAGATTCAAAGACTACATGTAGAGGATACTATTCATCACACTACATCATTTCTTTTTTGTTTTTATTTATTTTTAATACAATTTACATTTTATCATTTTTCCTTTTCATTATTATTATTTGTAAAAATTATAATTTATTACATTTATACAATATAAAATTATACTTCTAGCTTATCTAAGGGAGGCAGGTGAGAAAAAAGAGCGTGATCGTGAGCTTCGGAGGGAAGATATTGCAAGAGGAGCAAGATTGGATGAAGCCACTACTGTGGCGGAGAAAAATAAATTATCATGATTGATTTGGATACCATTTACGATCCACGAACGCGTGCATTTGTTTGGATGCAACAAGAAAATATTTATCAAAAAAAATCTTTGAAAGTTTTCAACAACCACCAACTAATGATGCATTTGACATGTATGGGGTGAATTTTGGTGATCTTGGAGGGTTAGAAAGTAATCTCAGTCCTTTTTAATTAGGGCGTTTAATTTCAAGTATCGTATTTTTTTAGCTTAAGAATCATGATTCTGATTTTAATGTATTTTGTGTGATTTAATTATGAATTATGTATTTTATTTTAGCATTTTATGTTTTAATGTATTTGTCGTCGACATTTTCGTCACTTAAATTGATTGTAAATAGCGATAGTCCGTGTTACAGTGATACATGACTCTCATCTCCGGATCACATCGTTTCTCGGGGCTTTTCGGCGGTGTTATCCCTTGCTTTCATAATCTTTCATGGAGTCCCATGCGTGGTCAAACTTGAATAATTTTGATTTGGTGTTAGGATCATTCACATAAAGAACTTTAGCCCTTTGTAACTGCATAAATGTATAACCATGTTAGTATAACTATACAAATTATACTAAGACATAAAAATTGAACAATTACTTACGATGTCACTTTCAGAAGCACCACTAGGATTTAGGGACTCAATTTGTGCCACACATGCTATCATTTTCGCCATGACTCTTTTTATAACTCCAATACGAGATTCAATTGATCTCTGAGGACGAGGAGTGCCACCATCACTGACAAATTTTTCTAGAACACGAGCATAGAGTTGGTTTGCGGGTTGATATCTCCCAATGATTGGATCTTGGCAGATTTGTTTGTAACTATCACAAAGGAGTATATCTTCACTTGAGGTGTAGTTTGCATTTCTAGCGTTGGCCATTTGAGGTGTGAAGATAGAAGTGAAGATGTGTTTAAAGGAAAGAAGTATGGCACATATATATACAAAATTTTTAAAAGATAGATAGTAATTGAGGTCACTCATACACCTACGTGAAAGAGAGACATATTTTCAACTCCCACATGAATACACAGTAATTTTTCAGGCTTTTGCAACCCGTGAATTTGGCTTGTCTACGCTTCAAAAAATAACAATTGCATTTCGTGTATTAGCATATGCTATCACATCAGATGCTACTGACGAGTACATCAATATTGGAGAATCTACTGCAGTTGAATACGTTAAGAGATTTTGTCGTGCTGTTGTGGAGTTATTCGGAGAGCATTATCTAAGATCGCCAACTACCAATGACATTGCTAGACTACTTCATATTGGAAGACAACGTGGTTTTCCAGGTATGTTAGGTAGTCTAGATTGTATGCATTAGAAATGGAAAAATTGTCCAACAGCTTGGGCTGGACAACATGCAGGTCGTAGTGGATCACCATCTATTATTCTTGAGGCTGTAGCTGATTATGATCTTTGGATATGACATGCATATTTTGGTATGCCAGGAACCAACAATGATATTAATGTGCTTGATAGATCTCATATGTTCTCTGATCTACCTAGAGGAATTGCTCCTCCTGCACATTATGTCATTCAAGAAAGAGAATACAACATGGGGTATTATTTAGCTGATAACATTTACCCAAAATAGTCAACTCTCGTGCAAACTATTCGTGACCCACGCTCTGCAAAAAATAAGTATTTTGCAATGAAACAAGAATCATGTAGAAAAGATGTGGAATGTGCATTTGGAGTTCTCCAAAGTCGTTTTGCAATTGAGAAAAATCCTGCGCGTTTTCAAGATAAAGATGATTTGCGAGATATAATGAGTGCGTGCATAATATGATAATTGAAGATGAACGAGATCTTAATGCGCCGATTGAAGCTGCAATAGAGGTGCCACCCTCCGAGATAGAAATGGTGGGCATTTGTTCCTCCTTTCAAGCATTTGTTGCTCGATATAGAAAAATTAGAGACAAATATGCTCACATTGCACTTCGAAATGCATTGATTGATCATTTGTGGGAGGAGTATTCTAACTCAGAGACCTAGATAAATGTTATCGTTTTTTGTTCAATTTCTTGTATCGTGTGTATTTGTTTTATCTTTGAAGTTTTATTGTTATGTTTTTAATATATATGGTTGTATTTTATCATGAAATTTAATTTAATGTCATTTTTATAAATTTTGTCTTTTTTATATACATAAATATGTAATAAAAAATAATTATAATTAATAATAAGAGTATAAAAATTAAAAATAATATATGTAGTGTAAAATAAAATATAACTATTACTATTATTCTGTTTAGCGGCTAGTGTATTAGGCTTGGGGAATGCTCTTAGTACTACGAGAGATTTATTATGACGTTACTTGTCTAGATTTTGTCTAAATTAATTTACAACATGTACCTATTACAGCTAGTTCAAGCTCAAAAAATTAAGTTCACACAAATTCAGGAACCGAGTAACAAAGTACTAATTCAACTTCACTCAATTATTATTTATACCCTATGAGTAGATATAATAGGGCTGGCGATGTTCATTATTATCATTGAATGGCCATTAAAAGATAAAGAAAGAAATGACGAAATAGAAAGTTGAAATCAGAAAACTAAAGGACAAATTGCGTCCTAACATAAATATAGGCCGGCATGTGACTTAATTTGTGTAAAATTACTCTACTCTTTGCTTTGACTTTAATCATATACACAAATTTTGAGTTCAGCGTAGCTTACACGACGAGCACATACTTATATTAATATATAAAATTATTTTTATGCCGTCTGGTTCATAAAAATTGTACTCAATTTTTTTACACATGTTTTTTTTTATTTTAAAAAAGTAAAAAGTATTATATATTCATTTATCAATAAAATAAATTTTGTGGGTAAAATACAAACAATTTAAGTAATTAAGTGATTATTGGAGGATGAAGATAAATGAATAGTGTTCATATAAAGGGAAACACATTTTTGGTGGAGGACAAATAAAAATAATGAGCACACTTTTGATGGACGGAGGGAGTGCATGATAAATTCTAATGCTAAATTAATCATATTTAAGTATAAATACATATTATATATTTGTTTTCTCATTATCTCAATTTAATTATTCGTTTTTTAATTCGATAATATAAAATAAGATAAAAATTCATATGAGACGATATATATTAATACAAATCAAAATTCTCTCCTTTCATAATATTAAAATGTTAATATTAATATTATATTTAATTTCATTATGAAACTGTCTAACACAAGTGTACCTCGTATAATAATATAATGTTCATATAAAAACATCTCACTGTGTCCAAATGTGAAAACCTTTTGTATATGTGAAATTTGATCTTTTCCTAGACTTGAATACTGTGGAGTACATTTAATGATTATTGTTATTATTATTAAATGGTTAATCTAGAAAGTAGAAGAAAAAAAAATTTAAAAAAAAAGTGAGATGCACAGGTATTAATCCTTTTTTAATTCCTAACCATGTGAGGGTCCGTTTAATAATTAATTAAAGAGTCACTAATGGACAATTAGTGATAACAGAGTTTTCAAACGCAAGGCCCCAGTATATATTCCCCAAATCTTCAACGTTAATTGATTTAATCACCGTAACTGCATTGAGACAAGAGATCATTGTGAAACAGGAAAATATCTACAATCTGAACGCATTAAAACTTAAAAGTGTATTATTGTATTTCGAATGCAATATAATAACACTGACACAAAAATAATATTTACATTAGTGTTCTTATAACCGAATTGACCATCAAATTGGACTAGACACCGATTGATGGTTCCTATTTTTCTTTAAAATATTTTCTATGTTATATTAAAACATAAAAAACATATACAATTATACAAATTTAAAATTATAAATTGTAAAGTTCCATATTAAAATGAACTCAATACTGTCATGAACAATACAATTTAAAAATTACAAAATTTTAAATATGATATAATAAAATTAGAATTAAATTTTAAATTAATAAATAATTTTAAAAATAAAGAATCTGGTTTAATCGGATTTTACTGCCTACTGGTTTCCCAGTTCTACTGTTTTTTTTTTCGGGTTCATGCGGACTTTTTCGGTTCAACCATAAAAATGGTTTTGGGGGTAATCAGACCGGTTTCATGGCCGATTTCCTGTTCAACCGATTGAACAAGTCAGTTTGATCTGGTTATGAAAATACTGATTTAAATAGTAGGTTGGTGTTCAAATTTATCGTGTTCATATTATCTTTTTATCAGATCAGGGTTCTAAGATGTTGCCTCAACATAAAGAGAGTCGGGAGTATTGTTGCTTAATGACTATTATTTCTGGCCTAAAAACAAAAATTAGAGTAAAGTATTGCCAATTGGATCCCGAAAAGAGCTTTCTCGATGTATTTACATAGGTCGAAATGTGACTATGTTGGAGAGATCTGACCCTTAGGCCTTTTCCGCTTACAACTCGATTATGGATTGAGAAGTAGAGTCCAAAAGAAAGAAGATAACTAGACAAAAAATTTCGATTGTATGTATCACTTAATACTCTATCCATTAATTACAGTGGTCCCCCTGAGGTTGGGAAGGACAAGGGAATTCAAGGGGAGAAAGAGCAAGATCACAGACAAGATTCAGAAGATTGAGAAATGGTTAAAAAGAGGAAGGCAGCCTCGCCAACACGTACACAAGTTTCACCCCCGCCTACTACCGCTAAACCATTCATCATACCATCTGTGGCAGAATACATTTAAATATATTTTAAAATATGCAATTTGTTGTATATTTTAAAATACTGTACACACTTAAATATATTTTAAAATATGGAAGATTCTGCCCCAATTTTTCGGCGCATAGATTAAAAAAAGTTATTTTATGGGGGTAGTAAGTGTGTACGGGGGGTAATAAGTGTGTGTTGTAAGGTTATAAGTTGAAAATAGTGTGTTCATTTTTTGGTGTACAAAGTCTTATGAGACAGACCAAAAAAGAAAGTGTGTCTTTTGGGACGGAGGGAGTATTATTTATGGACTGGTTATTGGATTCTAACTGTTATGCTTTAAATCTACTTATCTTTAGTAAACTACTCTAATCTTTTTTATGTCTAAGTTGCTTATCGTTGAGCATTCTTTAATGAACATAAAGTTTAATATGTAAGTTGCTTATCTTCTAGTTATATTGGTTAAATAATGTGGAGCTGAATTAGCATAATATTATTATCTAAGTCAATTAAGAATTGGATGGGTTAAAACTCTTTGGAAACTGCAAAGTATATTATAAATAAATAAAAGGAATCTTTCATATAAACCACGCGTATATCATAGGCTCTATTAATGTTATATCTGTTGTTATGAACAAAAAAATTCACTATTATAAAATATTTTTTAAATAGTGATTATTTTTTTATGTAATAATAATAATTTTTATACATAACAATAATAATTTTTATACATAACATTGATATTAAAAAAATAGAGTTTAAGGTGAATTCATGTTTATACAAGTTTTTGTCAATAAAAAAATTATTAATTTATTAATGTTTAGAATCTTTAGATATGAATGTCAAAGTCAATCTTTTTACCGAATATTTAAATAAACAAACTATACAAAACCCTCGTAAATAAACTCGAATCCAGGGGCAAATACGGTATACGGACCTTATAAGATCCCGTTATAACGGTGAGTGGTTTCAGCCTCTCATAAAGTTGAATTCAAACAGAAACACAGAAAAAGGCATTTCCCCTCTCACACACACAGTCATGGCGAAATGCAACAAAATTCGTCACATTGTGAGAATCCGGCAAATGCTTCTCTCGTGGAAGAAGAAGGTGGCATCGCCGCCCGCAAGCCACCGCTTGCCGGCCGACGTTCCAGCGGGACACGTGGCGATCTGCGTCGGTGCTAGCTACCGCAGGTTCATTGTGCGCGCGCCGTACTTAAATCACCCTATTTTCCGGCGGCTGCTCAGCCAAGCCGAGGAAAGTACGGATTCGCCGATTACTCTGGCCCGCTGACGATTCCGTGCGACGAATCGCTGTTCGAAGAGATTCTCCGATTTGTTTCGCGAGGCAAATCGGATTTCCAGAAGAGATGCTGCCTCGCCGGCGTCCGGAATGAAAATTCGAATCTCGTCGGCGAATCTCGGCCGTTGCTGTACGGTTTTACTGCCTGATGAGTTTTGGCTGTCTTTGACAATTTTAACCTCAATTTTTTTCCTCCTTTTTTTCTGGGAATATTGTTTGCTGGGAGATGGCGAAGAGGTCGTTGTAAATTGTGAGATGCAACTGATCCGATTCATCCCTGGTTGATTCCAGAACAAAAGACGTGGTTATTAAAACGTCTTTTGATATTGTTCACTTTTTATTTATTTATTTAGCTATGAACGATTATATATCGATTTATTGAAATAGTTTTCTAGTTTTATCTCACATTCTTTGATCTGTAATGCAATATCTACATTTGCGCATGATTCTAATGAGTAATGACAAAAATATTATTGTATTTTAATGCGGTACGAAATGTGCATACGCTCCCTCCATTAAATATTTGACGAAATCAAATTAAATTTATCAAAAGTGGTTCCAACCTACTTTCATGCAGAGGATCCAAATCCACTTTTCTAGGTGGCCATGTTCGAATATATTGCCTCCGCCATAATTATGGACTGGAGCGATTTAAAACTAAATATGAGCATGTGACAAATCCATGAGAAATTATAGAATAAGGAAACCAATTTTGCTTATTCTAATTTTAAAATGAAATTATATGTGTAATTTAAATACCTTTTGAACTATTTAATGGTTTTAAAAATATATGTGATGTGAAAATTAAAATTGAGAAACTCTATCCGATCTTTGTTGAGCAGCAAATCTTTTGTCCACCTCTTTCGAGAAAATAAAGCAACAGAGGTTTGGCATTTTGTGTATTCTTTTCGAGAAATTTAGTGGCATCAGATTGGATAGGATTAGATATTATTATCCAACGGCAAATTTGATGATATTAGAGCATACCCAACTTTTGTACACACTAGCAGGCAGGGTACAAATTTATATTATAAAGAAAATAGATAAAAATAAATTTGCAATTAATTTCAGATTTAATAGCAAAAATCCAATCTATAAATATATAACAACAGAAGCAGCTGTGAAATTTGAAGATAAACTATGGGGCGAGTGACCACAACTCGCTGCTGAGTGAATTGTTGATCTACACGCGCCGATATTGCTGTGTTACTGCAGTTAATATATTTTAAATTATTTTTTAAATCGAAAAAGTCATGCTCATGTTCATCATTACTTCCAATTTGTTATTTTTTAAATATTTTTAAGGTTAAAAAGTCGTGCAACATATTTGCTGCAGAGTCGGCCCAATGTTCATTAACCCTAATTATGCCACTATCCAAATTTAAAATTTGAATCTGCACTTAAATCGAAGACGTTTCAGTTTTATATAAACTTCTATAAATATAGGTACGGTACGTAGTTGTCCATTCAACCCAATATCAGTGATTTTGTTCCCATTAGTGCTAAAAGCTCTTCTCTAATTTAAGTATATTTATATATTCTACCTAACAATTTAACATTCCATTTAATTATTCTTTCCACATAATTGCAGGGCTCGACTCTTCAAAGTTGTCAAGGAGCCTTCTCAAAAAAAGGAATATGGACCTTGAAGGTGCAACTAGAATCAATATCTGAAAAACCTGCATTCACAAACAGAAGATTTGCTCAAAATAAAGGTACGATGAGATGAAACATTAGATTTACTAATTTTCAATGAATTTGAGCTTTAAGTCAAATAAGTTGTGCACATAGAGTTTTAAGATACATATTTTCAAAGCAAATGTAACTTTAATTTTTTTATGGGGAACAATTTAGAATGACTACTTAATGCACATATGCAGATTGATGAATTATCGCGCATGAAAAAGAAGTCATTCAAAAGAATTTAAATGGAATAGATCACAACACTCCCAAAACTAGCACCCAACAGAAAAAAAAACCCTCTATCTGCAGAACAGCAGAAAGAGACCGACCTGAGTCAGTGTATCTATTCGGATAGCCAAATATTAGGGGGAATAAAGTCTTAAAAATATTACAAGAAGATGAGTCGTATTCACAAAACAGGGTGGTTCCGAAAATTTTACCTCTCAGTTCATTGCAGCAATACGGTACAGATCGGAAACCAGATCTGATTGCAGAATATTGAAACAATTTGGATTCAAAAGTAGATCACTATTTCATTAATGTTTGCAATTGCGAAGATGATAGAAATGAAGAGAGAGAAGGCAAAAGATATGAATGAAAGAAAGAGGCTTTTGAGTTTTGAGTTCAACAAGACAAATTGGGCTCTGAAGAAATAAATGAAGTCGTGGCAATCTGGCAGAGAAGACAAGAAATTAATGAAGCCGGTCCGCTTGCACGTTTATCAGATCCAACTTCTTAGTTTATTTGCAATTTAGTCCTTTTAGTTCAATTACCTTTTATTTCGGTGTTTTATATTTGGTAGCGTGACTATATTGATTATTTGACCCATTCAAAACTAATTTGGCCCATAAAATTTGATAAAATTTTCTTTTAACTTAATTAAGGCAAAGCGATCTTATTCCAATCCTAGAATTATGGGATTATATCTACGTAATTACAATATTTCATAATTTATACTTCCTCCGTCCTATTTTTTATTATTCGATTATTGTAGACACGGAGATTAAAAAAAAAGTAGGAGATAATAGTATTAAATGGTGTAAAGTAGGTAAAGTGAGTTTTGTGGAGAAAAATAATAATATTAAATGGTGTAAAGAGGGTTTGATGGAGAGAAATAATAATATTAAATAGTATTGAAAGTTGCTTTATTTCCTAAAAAGGAAATGACCAAACAAAATTAGAGCGGTTATTTACAGAAAGTGGACAATCAAAATTAAGACAGAGGGAGTAATATATATTTTGTGTATGTAGTTCATAGTTCGCTTTGTGTGTAAAGTATATTTTAATCAATTTTTTTTTTGTAATTTAATTTTACAACACGTCAGTATATTAAGTTATTATAAGCATAAGTCTAAATATAAAATTTTATCATTATAAAATCGTGCATCACACGGGAGAAAATATTACTCTCTCCGTCCCATAAAAGCGTGCACGTTTATTGTTTTCACGTGTTTTTGCGATCGAGTTTTTTATTAGTATTTGAAATAATAAAGTAATTTTTAAAGATGCATATAAAAGATGAGAGGTAGATCTATAATACCCCTCCTTAAAAATCATTTTATCATTTGAAATATTAATAAACAACTCACTCACAAAAATTCGATAATAAAGGTGGTGTGCACGTTTTTATGGGATGAATGTAGTAGTATTATTGAAAATTATTAGTGAAAAAATTGATAGAGCAATTAATAGTTGGACAAAACAAATTTAATATAAATTTTTATTATGATTCATCTCAAAATCACAATCTCACATTAACATTAAAAATTTCAATTCGTGCATCGCACGGGGAAAATTACTACTTATTACTATAATTTATCTTGAGTGAATCAGTCTCATGGTAAGACATAATATAATTTGAAAATTATGTTTAAGACTTTGAAAAAATTGAATGTTAATTTTACTTTAGGAATCGTCCCATCGCAAGAGCGTCTAACACAAAAATTCACCAATAATGTATATTATATCTATCTCTATAATTAAAAATAACTTTATATTAAATAAAATATAAAAGTTTACAATATTATAAAATAAATTACCCTATTTATACTGATTAATAAATAAAAAAAATAAATAGAATGTATAGCATTAATAAATATGTGTAGGATTAATGTACATATATGAAAATAATAATAAAATATGTCAATGTGACCGCGTATGAACAAAACCCAGATCTTGTGTGAAAATAAGGACTCGTGTATATGAAAATAATAATAAGTAGCCAAAACTGAGACTCGAACCAAGGATCAAGCGCAAATAAGGATCCGGCAGGGCATTTACCCCCCATGCCCCAACGTGTGTCCGCCCCTGTTTGTACACATTCATCAATTTAATTAGTAGTATATTATTTTTTTCTAAAGATAAGAATGAATTATATAATTATGAGCAGTTGGGTACTCAAAAACACAAAACATATATAGGGGGGATGAGGCACAAAAGCAGCTTACAGTCTATCGGGAATGCACTCCAAAGGATAACACTCTCAACTATGAAACAAAATTATATAAAAAAAAAAAGGACAATAAGAACGGATCCACCTTCAAGAGCGAAATCAGATATCATCGATAAGTTTATCTAAAGTGTAAGAACTATTCTTGAAAATCAACACATTATGAACATTTCAGATCTTACTAAATCACACTTGTAGTTTTTTTCCTGATCTTGCCTTTTTTTGGACTGTACAAACTCAACAAAATAATCATGAACCTTATTTTTTTTTTTAATATTAATAAACGTCAATCTTTTTAAATTACTTCATACTTGTGCTAACATTACATCTACATCGGAATTGGAAACAAGTTTCGGGTGGGTTTTTAGTTCGATTCATTGATACCAAATTTTTAATGTCTTTTTAAAAGAATACTTGTATGAAATTAGAGAAGTTAATATTAACAATAAAAATATTCTGCTGCAACATAAGCAAGGTAATTTGTCAGGCAAGGTTAATTAACATTGGTGATTTCCCATGTTGAATATCACTAACATCTAAGTCGAAACTTCATCCTTAAATAATAAAAATATTAATAATAATTGGGCCTTGGCCCATTCATGAGTGGGAAAGTGTTTTTTTTTTGGAAAGGTAATCTATTAGTAGTACATTTTATACCTTCTACCACCGGGAACATGATACATCTTTTCGTCTCGCTTTAAAATTTTGAAATATAAGTTCAAGCCGTAAAATTAAAATTCATTGCTAAAATCAATATTTTAAAGACGAATTAAAAAGTTTCCAATTTTCTGTACTAAGAGTTCAATTGGTTGCAGGAATTTTACGTCTCAAAAAATTAATGTGAAGTTCAAAGAGTGGTCCAAAAATCTCATTCCAAACATAATTTTATTAACTCGAACTAAGATAAACATTCAATAATCAATATACACGTAAAAGCGTTTTCTTTTAAAAGTAAATGTGGTATTTATTGTTTGAGTAGAAGGGTACTCAACTCTATAAATTACAGTGTAGAAAAGTTTACTTTATAGAACAAAATCTTACTGATAAAAATAACTAAATAAATAACACTCAGATCAACTATAACTTATTCGGTTATAAATAGTTTATAAGATGTGAAATTCAATCATGAATAGCAAAACAGAAAGACGATGGATAGTGTGCTCACAACTGCGTTATACGTACTTTTACCTCCTATTCCAAAATTTTAAGAGTTTAAACCTATAAGTGTTAACATAAGATGCATGTCATCATAAATATGCACTTATGTGCATTAATAATAGTATAATAAAAAATAAACATTGGTTTTAACAGATGGATTCAATGATGATTAAAGGCTTGTTTACAAATTCAATTCGAAAGGTAGAAGTACTTTTTTTTTTTTTTAACTGTGACACAACTTTTTTTAAAAAAAAAGAAAGTGTTTCTACACCTTAGTTTTTAGTTTGCAAATACACACTTAGAACTCTAAAAAACTGCGTCTAGAATCTTTTTTTTTTTCAAAAGTTGTGAGAGATATCTTTGAAAATAAATGCTTCTAAAAATTATTTTTAGTATTTCAAAACACACCCTAAAAATCTCTCTCTAATGCTTAAGTTTTACTCGGTATATGCTGTAATATGAATAGCAAATTCAGAATTTCTTTACATACGTAGTTGAATACATATAGTAATTTATAGAGAATAGTAGTACCAAAATATAAAGATGCATGTATATATATGGGACTCAAACTTTGTCCATTGCTAAAATTTAAAGATATATATGTAAATCATTAATCTAAGGGTATAAATTAATGAGAAATGAAATTTAAATTATTGATAATAGAGAATCTCATATTTGCTCAAAAATCATATTTTTTGCTGATGCAATGACCAGTTCTCACTTCTCACTTTCCTAGCAGTGGATCACACCTTTCTGTCCAGCCCACCAATCATTTATATAGAGCCCATCTTGCTTGGGCCTTAATGGCCATTTACTACAAATGATTCTGAGTAGTTCTTGCATCAAAATTACATATAAAGTTGCATTAGGGAATTAGGTGCAAGAAAAAAAGTGTTGAATGAAAATTAAGTGATTAATAAACGGTAAAAACAGGACAGGAAAATAAACTAATTCGATTACTCAATACTCATGTAACAACAATTGTCATGTATAAAACAAAAGCACACAAATGTGCAAATTATATTTAAGTATTAAATTTTTTGTAGTCCAGTAACTTGTTATCATTTTGAAATCGATCCTGATTATTTTAACTTTTTTATTTTTGTCCTGTAATTTTGTGAAAATTTTGAAATTGGTCCAGGTGACCTACTATTGCAGGTCACCTATTCAATCAAAGCACATGTGGAGTTTTATTTGACTTTTTCTTTTACACGTGGCAACATTATTAGATTTTTATGTTAATGTGATATTATTTGTTTTAATAATTCATTAAATTAGTAGAAAATAATAAAAATTAAATTAAATTTTTTTTTAGTATATTCTCAAATCATGTTACGAGATAACTTTTATGAAAAAAATTATATTGTTTAAAAATAATTAAATTTTATAATTTTATTAATTAAAATTTTTAACTATCCCAAGATAAATTAAATTTTGCTAAATTAATTTAAATATTTGAAATATATTAAAGAATATTCATTAAAAAAAATTTATAACTGTTTGTGAAATTCAAAATCTTATGATTTAAAAAATGTAGTAGTATAAATAAATTAAAATAAAATGTTAAAAAAAATTAATTTTAATTTAATTTTAAAAAGTCTGTATTATAAGATTTTTATTTCAAGGTTTTATTTTACTTATTTTATATTATAACTTTTTTAAAATTTTAATGTTTTTAATTTTTACAAATTTAAAAAGTCATAAATATTTTTAATGAATTTACTTTAAAAAATATAAAAAAATTTAATTTAATTTTTAAAATGATTTAGCAAAATCTTGGGGCTGACGTTACTTCAGCAAAATCCACGAAGCTCACGCCGTGCACAAGCAGCAAAACTCACGAACTCATTTCAAATATTTTTTTAATATTTAAATTAATTTAGCAAAATTTAATTTATCATGGGGTAGTTAAAATTTTTAATTAATAGAATTATAAAACTTAATTCTTTTTAAAATAATATAATTTTATTCCAAGGTTGTTAATATACACTTTAAATAACTATTAATTTATATTTAATATATTTATGTATATATTTATATTTTTAATTATCAAATGTATTATTTAATGCGATTAAGAAAAATAAATTAAAAGATGAAACAACGGTTAAAAAAATATAAATATATTAATTAATATGTATTAATAAAAAAAGTGAAAGAATTATAATATAAAATATTTTGTTACATAAAATAAATAAATGTATACATAAGAGTAATAATAAAATAAAATTAATTATTAAAAATTAATAATTAAATATAATTCACATTAACATAAAATACATGTAGGTTAAATATTTTACTTAATGAATAATATAATCAAACAAAGCTTACAATAAATTAAAAGATTAAACAACAATATCCACAAAATAGTCCTAATAAATAAAACTTTTTTTATATATTACGTACATAAGTGATAAATAAATTATTATTTTTATTTATATTTCTGTATTTTAATTAAATTGAATGAAATTAAAAAAAAAATTAAATTCATTTTTTTAAAAAGCCCGCGGGCCAACCCAACCCAATCCACCCCACCCCAACCCACTCCAACCCGCGGCCCATACGGGTCAACCCAAATGGGCCCATTTGTTGGGGTTATACGTGAAAGTATGCTTTTACTTTGTATAACCTATGTATTAAACACTTATTTACTGAAATAAATTGTTTATCACTATTGCTTTAAATATGATTGAATGTTATATATATTTATCATAAACCGATTCATAATGTCGTATTACATTGTAGTTAACGTCTTTGATACTGATCATAGAAGATCACATTAACGGTCATTGTAAGCGAGTCGTGTTTCACAACTTAGATAGATCAAGAACAATCTATTGGTAGAAGTTGATGTGTAAGACTCAGATTGACTTTTTTCTTGACCAATAGATTACACTAGTGCATTCGATCTGTTTTGAGCGGACTGAGAGAGAGGGATAAACTCATTCGCTTGACTTAAGGGATGAAGAGTTAAACCTCGATTGGTTGTTGATTTCTTAATCTCTGTCACTTAATAAGGATGTGTGTGATTAGTAGTAATTGCTTTGACTTATACATGGGAAGAGAATCATTGCGACCGATACCCTATATCTTGGGCAATAATATTAATTTGACGATAGTTGCTAAATTAATACGAGAATCGTCTTTGCAATGTCTTGCTTGATTGGTCCTTGCAGGGGTAGGAATCTTTATCATACCAAATCTTGCAGTGAAATTAATTTTCCCATTATGGATAATAAAAGTGAAAATTTGTCCTTTACTCGAGGATAAAAATATTAATTAATATAAAGCTTTTTCGGTGGCTTAATTAATTAATGGACTAAATAATCTTAAACACGAGGAAATAATAACAGGAGCCATATTTACCGTAATATGGGTTAAGATGGATAATGCAATATTAATTATATAGTGGCATTAATTAATATTAATGAAATTTGAATTATATTGTGGCTCAATATTGAAATTGAAGCCCATTGGAAGGTCCATCTTAATTCTCTAAAAGGCCCTCAAAATAGCCCAATTAAAGTCCAATAAATAAAGGTGCTTAAAATAAAATAAATTATTGTTGCATTATATTTCCTAATTTTTTCGAAAATATTAAAGAAAAGAGGGAGAAGGATTTTCTTGAAAGGAGATAATGTATTATTGGAATACAAGATTATCCCATAAATTCAAGAAATCTCCCACTTAGCTTTTTTAATAGGAATTTTCGAAAATAGCATAAAAGAAAGGGAATAAAGATTTTCTTGGAAAGATTTTATGGAGAAATATATGTATTCTTGGAATACAATAATATCTCATAAATTCAAGAAATATCCAATCTTGCAAATCTTCTTGTAATTTTCGAAAATTAAGGCTAAATAAGGGTGTGAGATTTTTATGGAAAAATATACATGGAAAGAATAATATATTGAATATATTCAAGATTTCTTAGAGATCAAGAAAAGATCTTTCCTAGCCCTAAATTGCCTTGAAATTTTCGAGCCCTCTCTCACTTATAAATAGAGGATGAATTTTTCATCCCCAACTAGTGTTCCATGCGTTGGAAATATTAAAAATCCACAAAGGTGGTTCAACAATATTTTTTATTTTCCTTTGTTTTATAAATCGTTCATTGGAGAACCTTCCACCGAGCTTATTGGACGAGGACTTGGGAATACTTGAGAAGGACTTTTGGTGGGTATCCAGATACTTGATCCTGTCTGTCTCAGATCGTCTCTCCAACGGGTACATTTACGTAAACTCCTAGAAATTTCGCATGCTACGATCTTTTACGTGAAATATTATTTGCATGTTGTTGTTGGATTGATTATTATTTGAATTCACTTAGGTAAATTCATGCTAGTAATAATTGTTAATTTAAATTTGTGTTTATGAGGTCATCCCGAGAGATCCTGACATATGTTATCCCAACAACTGGTATCAGAGCCCTGGTTCGGGCTCTGATATTTTAAACTTAATTTAAATTGTTGTTCATTAAAATTGAAATTGGATAGTAGAATTGTTAGATCTGTTTTGCAGGTATCCAATTGTCATGGTATTTTAATGTGCTTATTTACATGCAAATAAATTGTGGTTTTTAATTCGATTAGTTCGGATTCGTTTTGCCTCGTGAGAAAATCCACGAGTAGATTAGGATTTGTTTGATTTGTTAAATGTAATAGACTAGTCTAGATCTAGATTTATTTATTTTTCGTAAATAAATTGTAATCGGATCGTGAACAAAGACTTTAGAGATGAAGAATTAAAAAACGACGCCCAGTGTTCGTGACTGACGTGTAGCGAACCGTGAGACGGCAAAGCAAAGGTTTGAAGAACCACGCCAACCCATTGACCGGAAGCCGAGGCGGATCTTCGGCGAGTGAACGAGGCGTCGGGCTGTTGACACATTAATATTGCGCAAAGGCATGGCGAGCCGGCCGTGGCTGGGCGAAGCGTGGTGATGGAGCGCGACCGGACGGACGCTGCCCCGGGCGATAAGCTACAAGGCAAGGTAGTGGGGCGACGGGCGGGATGGCCGATCCGGACGGACGGGCGTGAGCCTAAAGATGCGACGGCGCTCGGGTCGGAGCTACTTATTTTCCGCCAGACGCCGTCTAACCGTAAAACAAAGGACATTTTTTTTTTTGAAGAATTATTGTGGATTCGATTGGGAGCCTTTCGGGGCGAATGATGAAGCAAAAAGAAGAGCGATTTCTCAAGATCAAGATTTGGAATTAAACCATGATAGTTGGATATATGTGCCAACGTGATTTATTTTGTCTTGATGCTTGTTTTAAATTGATGCAATTTTAATTGTTAAATGTGTTTGCATGATTTAGAAATCGCCTAAAAGAAAATCTCACTTTTGAAAATTACTAAGTATGTTTTATTGACAAATTTTTTATTCGGATAATAAAATTTCGTCAAATTTGACCTCCATGATTTATTTATTTGTGAATTCTTTTGGAGAAATTTCACCGGAATGGCGAAAAGATGGTTTTCACATGAATAAATTCCCAAAAGGATGATTGTGAATTATTATTAGTATTGACGATGACCCCCCACGAGGCTCGTTCAAAGCAAAATAATAATTTCAGATTTAATCATGGTTATTACTTAGGTATAAAATTGATATGCATATACTTCCCTCAAGTCCTGTCAATTTTATATTGGTCAAGTGATGTTTAATTATTAATTTTGAATTAAAGGTTTGTAATCGTTCTTGTTTGTAACTTTTTGAATGTGTTTAAATAGACAGTTCACCCCACGTGACCTATTTAAACTGTTTTGAGATGTCGACTGATGCTTATTCATATTGTTTTGAGATTTTGATATGAATAAAGTGATCGAATTATGTGATATTTTGTGCTTACACAAATTGTTATTTATTCGATGGGCCCAAAGATGTCGCAACCTTTTAATCCACTGTATTCTATACTTAAAGACCATCAATTAACTGGTGAAAACTATGTTGATTGGAAACGTAAACTGATGATTATCCTCACTGCACAAAAGCACAAGTGGATCCTTGATACTTCAAAACCTGATGAGCCAACTGGCGAGTCGAGTAAGGTGGAAAAGAAAAAATATGATGACTGGGAGCATTGCAATGATATGGCTAAGTGTAGCATCCTGGCATCCATGTCGGATGTGTTGCAACACCAACACCAAGAATTTGCAACTGCTATGGAAATCATGAAAAATCTTAAGAAGATGTTCCAACATCAGAACCGCACGCCTTGTCAGATCACCTTGCGAGAAATGCTTTCGCTGAAAATGGTGGAGGGCACGCCCGTAAGGGACCATGTCCTCAAGATGATATCTGAATAAACTTGAGGTTCTGGGTGCAGATTACGATCTGGAGACTCAGATTGATTTGGTGCTTCACTCTCTGCCTAAAAGTTTTGAACACTTTCAGTTGAACTATCAGGTGAATAGTCAGAAGTTCTCGTTAGCTGACTTGTTGCAAGCTTTGGTCTCGGCGGAGACGTTGATGGGACACCAAACTCAAGCTTTAACGGCAAGTGGACCATCTTCATCTTCTAGGCTAAAGGAAGGTAAGAAGAAGAGGAAGGCCAAAGGCCAAAAGCAGTCGAAGCAAGAGTAAGGTGAGGGATGCTGGGGGTGTCAAGAAGGATCCAAAGGGGAAGTGTTTCAACAGCGGTGAAAATGGACATTGGAGGTATGCATGTTCCAAACCAAAGCGGAATGGAAAGAAAGGTAATTCTCACGCACTAGTTGTTGAAACTTGTTTAGCGGCGTATCTTTACCCACTCGTGGGTAATGGACCACAGGATCCAATCGATCATGTTTGTTTCACATTACAGGGGTTCAAACGACCGAAACAAGTTAGTGGGAGTGAGGTCCTCATCACACCGGGCGATCTTCTGAGAGTAGCAGTGAAGCGATGGGAGGCGTGCACTGTCTTTTTTGAAGACAATATTTTAGTTTTGAGAGATGTTCTTACGCGTTCGGTTTTTTGCAAAAACCTTATTTCCGATTTCTAAACTAATTAATGATGGATATTACATTCGTTTTTCTAAGCAAATTCTTTGTTTACCGTAATGATGTGTTTATCTGTCATGGAACTTTACGGAACAATCTCTATACTATTAGCGTCTTGGCACCACTCACAAAATGCATCTTATAACACATCGATTTGTTTCATGCAATAAGAGAAAACGCCCAGAAAATGTGAACGAGACACTTCTATGGCATCTAAGATTGAGTCATATTAATCTAAATAGGATCCAAAGGTTGGTGAAAGATGGTTCACTGACGGGCCTACAGTTAGAACCACTTCCAACATGCGAATCATGTTTGGAGGGTAAGATGACCAAGAGGGCATTTGGAGCCAAGGGAATAGAGCCACAAAAGTGTTGCAAATTGTTTCACCGACGCGTGTGTGGTCCAATGTCAACCAAAGCTAGAGGTGGCTATGAGTATTTCGTGACTTTCATCGATGATTACTCAAGGTTCGGGTACATTTTCCTCATGAAACACAAATCGGAAACCTTTGATAAATTCAAGGAGTTCAAAGCCAAAGTGGAGAATCATAGGAAAAAGAGTATCAAGTTTCTACGATCTGATCGTGGAGGCGAATACCTCAGCGATGAGTTTTTGAACTACCTGTCAGACGAGGGCATTGTTTCCCGGTTGATCGCAGACCGGAACCCTCAACAAAATGGGGTTTAAGAGAAGAAAAAGAGAACACTCTTAGAAATGGTCAGATCCATGATGAGTTATTCAGATCTACCCAAGTCATTTGGGGTCATGCCTTGGAAACGGTGGCTTACGTTCTGAATCTGGTGTCATCCAAATTGGTTCCCAAAACCCCTAAAGAGTTGTGGACCGGGCACAAGCCCAGTTTGAGACATCTCAGGATTTGGGGGTGTCCGACATACGTGCTAGACAAGGAAGCCGGTAAGTTGGATACACGTTCGGAACTAAGGCTGTTTATAGGATATCCCATGGGAACGAAAGGGTGCATGTTCTATGGTCCCAAAGATCAAAAGGTGGTAATAAGTACGCACTTTAGATTTTTGGAAGAAGACTTTATGAACAATCGAAAGCCCAAAAATGAGATTACCTTAAATGAAATAAGAGGCAAACCCTATACCAAACATCAAAGTTGATATACAGCGTCCTTACACCGACACAATCGGAACCTCATCGTAGTGGGAGGGTTGTCCGACAACCTGAGAGATTCATGGGGATAGGAGAATCTTCAGATTTGATCCCCGGGGATAGTGAATCAGAGCGGTCCAAGATAAGGATTCAGAATCCTGGCAAACTGCGATGGAAGCTGAGATGGGCTTAATGGATCATAATCAGGTGTGGGAGCTAGTTGAACCACCCAGTGGGGTAAAACCCATTGGATGCAAGTGGGTCTACAAGAGAAAGAGAGGATCGGACGGGAAGGTGGAAACCTTCAAAACTAGGCTTGTGGCAATGGGATACACTCTGAAAGAGGGTATCGATTATGAAGAAACCTTTTCTTTGTAGCCATGCTTAAGTCCATCCGTATTCTCTTGGCAATAGTGCAAGATCTAGATTTTGAGATTTGGCAAATGGATGTCAAGACAACTTTCCTTAATTGGAGTCTTGACGAGGAAATCTATATCTGCAAGCCGGCCGAAGGTTTCATCAAAAAGGCCAAGAACACCTTGTGTGCAAAGTTTTGAGGAAGTCCATTTATGGACTGAAGCAAGCATCTCGGGCTTGGAGCCAATGTTTTGATCATGTAATCAAATCTTATAGATTTGATCAAAATAATTTCGAGAGTTGTGTTTATAGGAAGTGTGGCCAGGCTGCCTTGGTATTCACGGTACTATCGTAAATGATATTACGCTTTCACCGGAACGATGTAAAGGTTTTGTCGGGGACGTAAAGGGTATGGTGTCAAAGCGGGTTTGATATGAAGGACTTAGGGAAAGTCGATCATATTCTTGGGATCAAGATCATTCGAGATCGAAAGAAAAGAATGATCGAACTTTATCGAAAGCTTCATACATAGATACCGATTTTGAAGCGTTTCAACATGCAAGATTCGATAAGGGTTTTGTACCTTTCGAACACGGAATCCATCTATCGAAAAGACATGTGCCCTAAGATACAAAGGGAGATAGATGACATGAGAGGCATTCCTTATACGTCGGCGGTGGGAAGCCTCGTGTATGCAATATTATGTCACGAGGCCGGATATCTATTCTGTTGTAGGCATGGTAGTGAGATATCAGAGTAATCCCGGAAATCAACATTGGACTGCTGTTAAGAACATTCTGAAGTATTTGAAAAGAACTCGAGATATAATCTTTGGTTTATCGATCGACGGTTTATTTCCAGTGGGATACACGGACTCAAATTTCCAATCAGACCTAGATTCGAAAAAAATCTACCTCGGGTAGTGTGTTTTGTCTGGGGGAGGAGCTGTAACATGGAGAAGCGTTAAGTAGAAATGCATCACCGATTCTACCATGGAAGCCGAATATGTAGCTGCTTGTGAAACAACGAAAGAAGCGGTGTGGCTCAAGAACTTCCTAGTGGACTTGGATGTTGTTCCGAATTTGCCCAGCACCATCACGTTTTTCTATGATAATGCTGGAGCAGTTGCAAATTTAAGGGAACCGAGAGCCCACAAGGCTAGCAAACACATTGAAAGGAAATACCATCTTATACGAGAAATCGTTAAGAGAGGAGATATAGAGGTGACAAAGATCGCGTCGGGAAGACAACCTAGGTGATCCATTCACAAAGTGGTGCGCCTTAAAATTCGAGAGACATGTGGAAGGAATGAGTCTCAAGAGCGTTGCCAATCTGCTTTGAGTATAAGTGGGAGAAATGTTATTAGGTTGATGTAAATGACATTAGATGTCACTAGATAATACATCAGACATGATGTGGTATACTTAAAAGCAGACTGAGTATATAGCTAAGTGGGAGATTGTTGGGGTTATACATGAAAGTATGCTTTTACTTTGTATAACCTATGTATTAAACACTTATTTACTAAAATAAATTATTTATCACTGTTGCTTTAAATATGATTGAATGTTATATATATTTATCGCAAACCGTTCATATCACACGTTACATTGTAGTTAACGTGGTGATACCAGATCACAAAAGATCACGTTAACAGTGCCTCGTAAACGAGTGCGTGTTTCACAACTTAGATAGATCCGAACAATCTATTGGTAGAAGTTGATGTGTAAGGCTCATATTGACTTGTCTTGACCAAGAGATTACAACTAAAGTCATTCGATGACCAAGGCGGTTCTTGAGAGAGGATAAACTCATTCTCACTAACTTAATGGATGAAGAGTTAGACATTAGTGGTTGTTGATTTCTTAATCTCTGTCACTTAATAAGGACTGTGTGTGATTAGTAGTTATTGCTTTGACTTATAAATGGGAAGAGAATCATTGCGACTTCGATACCCTATATCTTGGGCAATAATATTAATTGCATAGCGGTTGCTAAATTAATCTGAGAATCGTGTGCTTGCAATGTCTTGCTTGATTGGTCCCTTGGTGGGCAAAACCTTTATCATACCAAATCTTTGCGGGTGGAATTAATTTTTCGGTATGGATAATAAAGCTGGGGTGTCTTTTATTCCAAGGATAAATATATTAATTAATATAAAGCTTTTCAGTGGCTTAATTAATTAATTGACTAAATAATCTTAAACACGAGAAATAATAATCGGGAGCCATATTACCGTAATATGGGTTAAGATGGATAGTGCAATATTAATTATATAGTGACATTAATTAATATTAATGGGCTGAATTATATTGTGGCTCAATATTGGATTTCAGAAGCCCATTGGAAGATCCATCTTAATTCTCCTAAAGGCCCCTCAAGTAGCCCAATTAAAGTCCAATAAATAAAAGATGCTTAAAATAAAATAAATTATTGTTGCATTATATTTCCTAATTTTTTCGAAAATATTAAAGAAAAGAGGGAGAAGGATTTTCTTGAAAAGATTTTATGGAAAGGAGATAATGTATTCTTGGAATACAAGATTAACCCATAAATTCAAGAAATCTCCCACTTGACTTCTTTAATAGGAATTTTCAAAAATAGCATAAAAGAAAGGGAAGAAAGATTTTCTTGATTTTCTTAGAAAGATTTTATGGAGAAATATATGTATTCTTGGAATACAAGAATATCTCATAAATTCAAGAAAGATCCAATCTTGCAAATCTTCTTGTAATTTTTTCAAATTAAAAAAAATTTAAATAAGGGCGTGAGATTTTTATGGAAAAATACACATGGAAAGAAGAATATATTGGATATATTCAAGATTTCTTGGAGATCGAGAAAAGATCTTTCCTAGCCCTAACTTGCCTTGGAATTTTCGAACCCTCGCTCACTTATAAATAGGGGATGAATTTTTCATCCCCAACTAGTGTTCCATGCGTTGGAAATATTAGAAATCCACAAAGGTGGTGCAACAATATTTTTTGTTTTCCTTTGTTTTATAAATCGTTCATTGGAGAACCTTCCACCGGGGTTATTGGACGAGGACTTGGGAATACTTGAGAAGGACTTTTGGTGGGTATCCGGATACTTGATCCTGTATGTCTCGGATCGTCTCTCCAGCGAATGCGTTTACGTAAACTCCTAGAAATTCCGCATCTTTAGGATCTTTTTCGTGAAATATTATTTGCATGTTGTTGTTGGATTGATTATTATTTGAATTCACTTAGGTAAATTCATGCTAGTAATAATTGTTAATTTAAATTTGTGTTTATGAGGTCATCCCGATAGATCCTGGCATATGTTATCCCAACACCGTTCCCCGGCGAACTCAGAATACTCAACCTTTGTCTCATATCTGAGGATGGGCTAGGAATTCGGCCCAATGGGCCTGACCCATTTTGACAGCTCTAGTCCCTTCACCCCAATCTCATTAACATTTTTAAAATTAAGAAGGATGTATCTTAAGGAAAACTATTTTCTTGTTTATTTATTAGTATTATCATTTAAATTTAAATTGTATTTTAAATTTTAGTCACATTTCCATGAGAAAATTTGAATATTTAAAGTGCATATTTACTTTACTTATTTTATCTTCCGCTGCAAATTCCTACAAAATTTATGCATAGAAAGTTTCTGAAAAAATAGGGATGTGACACCACATAATATTACAAACCAATAAAAAAATAACACATCAATACAATAAAATGTAACCTCTCATCCAAATTGACCTCAAGATGACACAACATCCAAATTAACCACAAGATGATACACCATCTAAAAAAACTCCCTATTAGTATACAGAAGGATATATACAAAAAACTCATATGAGACGGTCTCATGCATGAGGTTGGGTACAACTTAACACAAATCACACCCACTCAGTGACGGAGGGAGAGGGGTACATGGGGTACAATTTTTCACTTTTTTCATAATTTAATTTTTAGTGTTACCATAAGGTGTTACATGGTGGTAATACTTTTTTTTAAAGTGATACATAAGTTATAAAAAGTGTTAATTTAGACTTTATGCAACATTAACAAATACAACACCTTTAAAAGTGTTACTTATTTGCTATAGTAACACATTATAGCTATTAAGTAACATATTTTTGGAGTTACATAATGTAATTTATGTTGTAGTGTATCATATGTTTATATGTAGAGAAAATATCATTTTTAGTCCTATAACTTTGGACGTGTTGTGCACTAAAATATGAGGATTATGGATTAAGATGTGACTTAATGATCTTAGTGACACAAACAATAAATATGTAAAGTGGATTGTATTTATGTTATATGATTGCTTGAGAGAATAAGAGTTTGAGCAATAAATTTGCAAGAAGTTTGGTATGGTATTAATTTTCTTTTCTTTCTTGGTCATAAATGACCCATATTTATAGTTTTTGGGAGAGTGGAGCTCACTCTCCCGGATCTAAAACAAGGGGCGAAAGTGGCTCCAAAACATTAAATGCTCTGAAGATTGATGTGACTCGGTCGGAGGTTTGGGGCGTCGCCTCGAGACAAATCCAGGATAATCGAGGATTTATGGTTTAACTACTCCTAGGTTTTTCATCATTCTGGTCCTTCTTGACACATCTCTGATTAGGGCAATTCTTAGGTAAGGTCCCTGGCGTTGCTAGCCTGCCACGGGTCCCACCTCAACTAATGCTCCGTACCCATGCCAATATGCGACCTGCGAGGTGTATCAAAGGTGCATAAGCTCGCCTCGAGGTGCCCTTACTTCCATCCTTTTTGTGGTGTTACACTTGGCATAAAAATTCGATCCCCGCCATCTTCTGCTTTCATTCCCAGGTCGGGCCCGACCAAGGCTTATATGCCCACAACAATGGCCCTAGCTTGCCTCCGTGCTCGCAAAGGGGACGAGGTACCCTTTTTTGTCCTTATCTTGAGGTGATGTGCGAGGTCTCGAAACTTCTCGAGCACGCACGAAACAGGGTCTTCGAAATTGGGTGACGACGCACTCGCCTCCGTCGTGCTTTATTGAAGATAGATGATGATGGCGCGTGGGTTCCACGCGCGGGACACGGAAGGTCGTGGGTCGGACCACGCACCCTAAACTCCTCTAATAAATACACCTTTCTTCTCTCATTCTCCATTTTCCACTCTTCAAACTCTCGAAAACTACCTTGTTTGCCGACGATCCGATTTGCGGCAAGTCCGTGTTTGTTTTTCTCGTGTAAATTCTAGATCCTTTTCCTTTCTTCGTTTGTTTCGCCCCATTGCGGATTTAATGGCGTCCGAGAGTCGGGAAAATTCGGGGAGTGTGGTTGGGAGTTCTGTTACTATCGCTGTGAATCGCCGGCGGTGAGGCCACGACGGTGCTGAAGCATCGGTTGTGTTCGTCTCTTCAGAGATGGTGAGTGAAATACTCGTACGGACTGGGGGAGAGGTTACCTCGAAAAGGCGCCGTCTGCGTCGAGCCATGGGGGAGCCTCTGGAAGATATTTCAGTTCCCGTCGAGCCTGAATTTCAAACTTTGGAGGAGGCGGGGGAAGAAGAAGACGCCCTCAGTTCGGATTCAATTGATTCGGTCGAGTTTGACTTCTTGTCGGATGAGTTCTTCCCCAACATGCCAAGCGAGGACGACGAGGTCGATGATGTCGATCGAGGTTGAGAGTTGAAGAGAGTCTTTTGACCCATCCTCCGAGGTGATTCCTAGGTCGACTTCGGGTCCGCGAGGATAGTACCTTTTCTTGCGGCGAGGTGACTAGCTTCGGTGGGTAAGCCGACCTCTTCTTATGGCGGGGCGATTCGTGTTCTAGCGATGTTCATTTACGGGTTCCCGAATACAAGGTTGACTCGCCGAGCCGGGTCCCGATGGGTGTGTGGCGATAAATTATGACCACGATGAAGGTTTGGCTCCGCTTTCCTCTTCATCCCATGATCACCTCACTATTGCGGTTCGGGGCCTAGCTCGAGCCCAGATTACTCCTAATGGATGGAGTACTATAATTGGGCTCTATCGCTATTCGAGGGTCCAACCTCGGCGTTCCTTCGTTCAAAGAGCTGAACTCTCTGATCTCGCTAGCGAAGTGGGGAAAGGACCCGGGGTACTACTATGTAAAGGCTCGCCCCCATATGAAGATAGTTGAGGACCTCCCTAGCAAGGTCCAAGATTGGAAAGAGAAGTGGTGGTTGGTGGGGGGAGCCTGGCAAAGCCCCGTCTATGCTCTAGGATCTCTCGGATATCGCGAGATACCTCGCGACTATGTGACCTTTAAACGTAAGTTCTTTTGATCTCGCCTTTGTCCATAATACTGATTTAACTTTTTTCCCTTATTACAGCCCCTAAGAATTCCAAGACCTCCGAGCTCTCCCTTCCTTTCCTCGTCCGGTTGATCCAAGTTTGTCTTATTGATCCCGACGAGTGATCTTTAACTATTCTGCAAAGATTGAAGTGCTTGGAGTTAGATGGCCTGATGGTACCATCTCACTCGCTTTTAGACGCCAGTATCCCCGGTAAGTGATTTGGATAATATTCGGCCCGACCTGATTATTTGTTTATTTGTTTAACTGGCATAATTCTCCTTTTGCCTCCAGTTTCTTTCATAGAGCCCATACACTTCAATTCTGCCAAAGTTCTTGACGAGATGCAGAACCTTAACTCTGAGGATATGCGTGAGAAGGTTGTTTTCGCCTTCATTTCTTTTCGAGGCAATAAATGGACAGAGGAAGAAATATTGACAGGAACCCCACGGTAACCTCCTCCCCAAGACAAAAACCGCCCGGCATGCAGGTCGAAAAAGGGACCGCCAAGAAGGCGAGTATCAGGGGAGTTCGAAGTAGGTCCGAACATCCGTGGATATGGATGTTCTGCGGAACTCCCCGAGCGGGAGAGTGGTGTTGTTTCGTTCGTTGGGGAACCCGTGACAATTGTTGAAATTACTCGGCCGTGAAGACAAAAGGTCGAGGATCGTGACTTTCTCGGTTGGAACCCGGACTCACCGATGGTAAATACTTTTATCATCCTCGTTTTTTCTTTTGTTCGCCAGAAAAGGACCTCGTGCTCACGATAATTGTCTTGCGAGATACAACCTAGATGATGGGGTTTTTCGCGAGGCAACTTGCAACTTCTTATGGTCGCGAGACCACTGCTAACGACGCTCAACCTCTTATTCGCCCAGATCGCGTCGATGCCTCAAGTCACGGACTTTGGATCTCGTGAGGCTATACCCAACACTTCTCGGAGAACTCGACCTCGGTCACCCATATGTGCGGTCCTTGGCATTTTATCGAGGACACCGGAGCAAAGATGGTCGGGCAAAAATCAGCCTAAAAGCGGAATTGTTCGTGATGAAGGTGGATTTGGCGTGGTCGACGACGAAGGAGAGGAAACCGCCATCAGCAAGCAAAGTCGCAGCCGAGAGGAAAAGCCGAAAGAGGTGGCTCGGGAGGCGGGATGATATGGAAAGGAAACTCTCTCAGATAAATAAAGATCTCGAGCTCCGAGATAAGAAAGTGAAGGAGAGCATGGACAAGACAACCGAGGTGGAGAATCGGTGTCACCGGGTTAGAAGTCGAGGTCCATGACTTTCTGTCACCATCAAGTTGGAGGCGTCATCACGCCTCCAACATGGCCTATATATCCTCATTCTCTAATCTTTGTCCCAAGCGACCTCAAAGGGGCCAATTCAAGCGATGGATGATCTGAGATGCTTTCGTGGCCTATATAATAACCCTCGTTAGGGGGGATGATCTTCCCATCAAAGACCTCGCCGCCACGGTGTGGATTTCAACTTTCTTTCTGGCCTTGATCTTTTATGATCCCGAGGAGCTTCTCGGGTTCTTTGAATGTGAGATGGAGGGTGGCGGGATGGCGGTGATGACGAGGTTGTCGGTGGCGATGATGGTGGAAATGGTGAAGGGAATCGAGCTAAGCGTTGAGATTCAGGAGTTGAACAAGCGTCGATCAACCTGTTGGGGACCTCGGATGCTCCGTGGTGATTTCTTAGATGGTGTTTTACTGCGGCGGTATGCCATTTTTGGGCGTTCTTATGTAATCACCGCCCGGGGTTTTTAATCAAGTGGTTTGGTAGCCCGCCCGGGTGTGTAAGTGTTTTCTTTGCCTCAAGGCAATGTACTTTGTTGCCTTGAGCGTTTATCAATGGAACTTTGTTCTTTTTTTCTTTCTATCTTTCTCGCTTCCTGATTTGAATGCTTGTTTATTTTTTGTCAACACTTTGAGATCGGCGAGTTTGTGTATCTTGTCTTCTCGAACATCTGGAAAAAAAATCATAATGCTAACAGATTTGTTAATTGATAGCGACTTTGGTATCTTCTTTAGATAGAGCATTGAGGCCCAGGGTCGACTTAGATAGGGTATCGCGACGAGGTCGACTTAGGCGTGGTGCGTGACATGATTGCCTTAACATATTCTTGGCTTTGTCGACTTTAGACTTGGTATCACGACGAGGGTCGACTTAGGTAGGGTACGCGACATGATTGCCTTGATACGTTCTTGGCTTAGCCGACTTAGACTGGGTATGCGACATACTAGCCTTCATATTGTTCTTGGCTTAGCCGACTTAGACTGGGTATGCGACATATTAGCCTTCATATATTCTTGGCTTAGCCAACTTAGACTGGGTATGCGATATACTAGCCTTCATATTGTTCAACTTTAGCTTACTTATTTGGATATCGACATACTATTTTTTAATATATTCTTCGCTTAGCCGATTTAGAATTGGGTATCGACATACTATCTTCATATGTTCTTGGCTTAGCCGACTTAGACTTTTTTCATTTGCGAATCTATTTTGACCCGAACGAACTGAGAGGTAGGGGACCGATCCCCCAAGTTCGTAAATGTAAAAAGATGGAGCAAGTTTGTGTTATAAGTCATAACTCACAGAGAAATATACAATCGATCTGGATTTTACAACTCATAATTATTGGTAGAACTTCTTCAGGTAGGTTGCATTCCACGGATACATCGCGGGAATGCCCTCCAAGTCCTCGAGCTGGTAAGCCCCATTCGGCAGGCATTTCAAAATCTTTATGGGTCACTCCCAAGTCGGACCGAAAACTCCTTTCTGGACACCAATGATCCTTTTTAAGACGAGGTCGCCGACCTTGAATCTTCGGATTTTTGCTTTTGAGTTGTAGTATTTTTTCGACTTTTGTTTGTAGTTTGCGTTTCTTAAGTTGGCTTCCAATCTTTTTTCTTCGAGGAGGTCGAGGCTGAGAGATATGGCTTGATCGTTGTCCTCTATGACTGTTTGCGATGTCCGGTGGCTTCTGACCATGACCTCCACGGGTATGACCGCCTCTGTCCCAAAAGCCAAGGCGAACGGTATTTCGCCCGTCGAATTTCAGAAAGTAGTCCTATACGAACATAGGATACTTGAAAGCTTGAAAGCCCACAATCCCTTTGACTCAATGAGTTGAGTTTTTAGGGTGTGTTTGATTATTTTGTTCACAGATTCAACCTGCCCATTGGACTGGGGGTGATAGGGGGTGGAGAACAGCTTTGCGATTTTCCACTTCGCGAAAAAACATCGATCTCGAAACCATCAAAATGCTTCCCATTATCTGTGACGATTGCTTGTGGTAAGCCAAAACGACAAATGATGTTTTTCCATATAAATCGAATGATTCTCTCCTGGGTAATGGTCGCCAAAGGTTCTGCTTCCGCCCATTTGGTGAAATAGTCTACTGCGACCACTACAAACTTCGAACTTCCTGGGGCTTTTGGGAAAGGGCCGATCAGGTCGATTCCCCACCTCGCGAAAGGCCATGGGCTATAGATCGATGTGAGTTCCTCTGGAGCTCGCTTAATCGTTGGGGCGAAAAACTGGCATTGCTGGCACTTCTTTGCATATTCAATCGCATCTTTCCTTAAAGTTAGCCAATAATAGCCTTGTCTGATCGTCTTGTAGACGAGAGACTAACCTGCGGTATGATTTCCATAATCTCCCTCGTGGATTTCTTTCAGGATCACTTGGCCTTCTTCCGGGGTGACGCATTTCAAAAGTGGTAAAGAGAAATTTCGCTTGTAAAACTGTTCGTTAATGACGGCGTACCTCGCTGCTCTTAGTTGTAACTGGCAAGCTGCGACCTTATCCTTTGGCAGTATCCCTTTCTCGATGTAGTCTCTGATTTCGGTCATCCAACTATTTTTCGGGGCCGCGATCTGAAAAACTTCCCTATGAATGTTTGATGGATTAAGCTGATTAAATCAAGTTATTTCCTTTATGTCGATGATGATGCACCTACTGAGGGAGTGTTGAGTTTAGTAATTGCTATGTTGTCCATATCTGCGGCGTCTTCCGACGTGGCCAAGCGAGCTAGTGCATCTGCCTGTGTGTTTTCTGCTCGAGGTATCAACTCTATTCGCACTTCTTCAAATCTTTCAACGAGGCTTTTTGCTATCTGCTGGTATTTCATCATTTGTTCACCCCGCTGCCAGATTTCTCTCGACATCGGCATCGACCGGTGAGAATCGCCAGAACTTTCAATTTTCGTACACCAATGGCCATTGCCATTTCCAGGCCATTTATCAAGGCCTCATACTCTGCTTCGTTGTTGGTGGCATGCAAATCAAAGCTTACAGCCGTGGTGAAGGATTGTTGTTCGGGACTGATTAGGACCACTCCAACCCATGCTCGGGTGCTCGTCTAGGAACCGTCGACGTGCAATGTCCATGGGATGTCGATCGCCTCCGGGGCCTTCTCCGGAAAGGTGAATTCGGTGAGAAAGTAGGCGAGGACCTGAGCCTTGATCGCGATTCGAGTGCGAAGGTGATCCCGAATCTCCCTAACTTCGAGCGGACCATTTCAACAATCTTCCTAACAGTGTCGGTCGGTCAACACCTATCTTAGTGGCATGGTAGTCAAGACTTCTATTTGGTGATCGAAGAAATACTGTCGTAATTTCCGGACACTCATAATTAAGGCGTAAGCTAGCTTTTCGAGCGGCGGGGACTTGAGCTTGGCATCATTCAAGGTTTGGCTAACGAAGTATATAGGTAAGTGGAATCACCTTTATCTTTAATATCTGGCCGAGGGGACTCGAGGCCGCGAGGTATAAAAACAACTTCTCGTCTGGTATGGGTTTTGCCAAGATCTGGGGGTCGGAGAGATATGCTTTGAGCTTCATAAATGCGGCCTGGCATTCCATGAGAACTTTTCTTTTTTCATGGCTTCGAAGAAAGGTTTGCACTTATCCCCATCCCGGATCTTAATCTGTTGAGAGTCATGTAGACACCGGTCAACCTTTGGAATTCTTTCACGTTGAGGTGGTTTCATATCCATGATGGCTTTGATCTTTGCGGGGTTAACCCGATATCTCGCCGATCGATGATATGGCCCAGAATTTTCCCCGAACCAACTCAAACTGCATTTCTTGGGATTGGCGCATGTTGTATTTCCTTAAGATATCGAAGGTTACGGCGAGTGGGCCAGATGATCTTCTTTCCTTTCACTTTTTACCACAATGTAAATCGGCGTATACTTCCATGGTCTTTCCAATCTCGTCGGTGAACATCCGATTTACCAAACGTTGGTAGGTCACCCCTGCGTTCTTCAAACCAAACGACATTCTCTTCCAGCAATAGATGTTCTTTTATGTCAGAAAAGATGTGTGTTGCTGGTCATCTCTATCCATGGCGATCTGGTGATACCCGGCGAACACATCCATGAATGTCATCATCTCGTGCCCGAAAGTCTTTATCTACGAGGTGGTCGATGTCTTGGCGTTGGAAAGTAATCCTTCAGCGCAAACCTCATTGAGGTCGGTGAAGTTGATACATGCCGCCAAGAGTTGTTTGCTTTTTTTTCACTAGCTTGCATTGGCCACCCAGCTGCGGTGATCTCGCTTCTTTCGATCAATTTGTTATCAAGTAGCTTCTTCACCTCTTCGACCCCGGAACCCACACATATTTCCGGGCGAACTTTCTCCTTACGGGATATTGGCTTCTTTATTGGGTCGATATTTAGTTTGTGGCATGCGACCTCGGGGTCGATGCCGACCATGTCCTCATGTGACCATGCGAAGACGTCTAGATTCTGCTTGAGGAAATCTATCAACTGATCTCGCAGGTCGCTAGGAATTCGCGTTCCGACGGTCACACTTAGTTCTGGCCGATCAAGGTCGACTGGGATTGTTTCGAGCTCTTCGATAGGGATTGCTCGTTGATCATTTCTTTCCGTTCTAGGATCAAGGTTGAACTCTCACCGTTCGGAGTCGACCTCCATTGGCTCAAAACCCAGGCGAGGTTCCAAATCGGGTAAGCCCAGTATGGGCTTCTCATTAGCTGTGATGTCAACTTCCATAGGTGTTACATTTGTTTCAATTATATTGTCTATCTCTATTTTATCATTTTTTTTTTTCTTTCGGGGTGGAGTTAGGTTCGTACAACTTAGCCCCACCTCGAGTTTTCTACCAAAATAAAAAGCAGAATTTAAATCGACACAAGTGTAAGTTAAACATTTTCTTACCGTAATCTGGTCACCCTTGGTGGTGCCAATCTTCCCGTCGGATCTGGGAAACTTAATACAATAAAAGTAGGACGATGAGGCAGCCCCGAACTCATGTTCGAAAGGTCTGTCGAAGAAAGCATTGAAGTTTGATGGGGCATCGATGATTACAAAGTCCAGCTGCCTTATTGCCTTCACTTCAACATCCAAGGTTGATGTGATCTCGACAGATAGGCGGATCATCCCATAAGCCTCAACATCTTTGGTTCGAAACCTCGGTTCCAGAGCCTCAAGTGCTCGGCGTAGGAGTGGAAATCACGAAAGGTGTCCGAGTCTTTTTGAAAAGGATGTTGCAGAAAGCCCCATTATCGATCATGACGCGATGAACCAGAGCCCCCATTATTCTGGCCGAGATCACGAGTGGGTCCCAGTTTGGAAACACCACCCCATCTTTGTCCTCCTCGGTGAAAGTGAGCTGCTTCTAACTTGGTGCGATGGTGTTGATCGGAAGGCAACTCAGCACAGCATTGTCGAGAGCTCGCATCTCGGTCTTCTAGCATCGGTTAGATAGGGAGGTCGCTGGGAGGAAGCCCCCAAGGGTCCCCCCAGTAGGGCAGATCATGTGGATGACCTTGTTCTCCACTCCCACTGGGATCTGCGGACCTTGCTTTCTTTGGTTGGGCTGGTTTCCTGGCGGTGGCGCTTGTCGCTGGTTTTGTTGCTGCCTTGGCTTAACAAACCTTTCCAACTTCCCTTCTTCATACAACTTCCAAAGCTCCCTTTGGAGGTCGCGACAATGCTCAGTGTTATGCCCGATGGAGTTGTGGTAGTCACAAAACTTCTTCGGGTTGAGTTTGGAGGTGTCCTGGTACATTTCCTGGGCCGGGGGGATCTGCATGTCGCCTTACGACGCTCTGAAAGATCTGGGCTGCATTCATGGTCAGTTTTTCTAAGAGCTTCACCTCTAGGGAATTATCGGTGGCTTGAAAGTCCGGAGGTCAGTAGTTAAATGGACCCGCCCCGTAAGGTTTCTCGGAGTTTGGATCGAGAACTTGACTTCGACCTTCACCTCGCTTGGTCACTGCTCGCCCAACCTTGAGGCCAGTATCTCGGCATTGGTGATCATAATCCCGGCTCGGTATCAAAAGTCGGCGTAGCTCGATGGGTAGTCCTTGTTAATCATTTTTCAGAGTTTGCTTCCCTTTTTTAGCCCATGCACTATTCCCAAGACCTTGGCCGTCAAAGTGCTCACCTTCCATAATGAGTCGGTCAATTCGATCAATATATGCTCGGTCGACTCTCCATCGTTCTAATAGATGTTCGCCATAAGCTTTGTTCCCTTGTCTTGCGGGTCAACGAGGCGGTAGTGAGTGAGAACAATTGAGCCATCTGGTGAAAATATTCTATGGACGTCCCGGGGCAAAGTGTTGAACCACCCAGAAGCTTGGTACTTTAAAGTGAGTGGGAAAAGATGGCCTTTGGGTAGCATCGGTCGCGCCCATGGAGTTCATGTAGGATGTGTATTTGCTCACGTGGTTGATCGGATCGGTCTTTCTTTGTTGTATTGCGTGATGGAATTGACATTGATCTTGATCTGCGGGGTGAAAGCATGGTATGGGTGATAATGGCGAAATGGGTATCTTTGTGGTGAGAGGCACTTTCTTTGTTCGCCCGGTATTCTTGGAGATCTTTGATATTACGAAGATGGCGCCATCTCTGCGGAGATTCGTTACGTCTGCGACCTCGCCAAGATGAGCGGTGGTGGAGAATTTCTTTCTTGTCGGTGGGGTTGTGGGGTTCGATGATGTCTGCAAGGTGAAGGAAGTTCTTCGTACTGCAATTGAGTGAGGCCGTTAGGAGCGATCTTTCCTCGACACTTTCGTTATGCAGGTCCATGGCAAAGGCTAGATCCTGAAAATGATCTCTCGGTTGCTTTGTTCGTATTTGGGGATGGTCAGGGTTGGTCATTAGATCCATAACCTCGGTGTGGGCTGCGATCATTGAAACCCTACGAAATAAGCCTTTGTGGATGGGATTTGGCCCTCGTTAGGAATTCGTCGATAGATTAAAGTATGTTGGGTTCAGCGGGGAGTTAACCTCAGCTTCCCATGGCGAGATCCCTCATGGAGAGACTCACCATGGCGAGTCCCTGGGTCGATTCTCTGGTGAGGCTCGCCATGGCGGGATTATATTACGCTTTGCCACCACCCGCTTCTTTGGGCCTTAGGTTGAGGTTATGGCGTGGAGTCGCCCCAGGATCTGGCAACCCGGCTGCGCTTGGCGTAACTCATGATAAGCCTTCGCCGATTTCTTTTCGGTCTTGGATCTGTTCGAGCTTTTGAGCAACCTCGGTGGTGGGTCCTCGGTCTTTGCGGTTGCTTTTGGTAGAACCCACATTAGCCCTGCTCATGGGCGACATGAAACCAAAAAAGGCTTTTCTTCTTGGTGATGAGAGTTGCTTGAGACATGGTTGAGTGGTTTTTGAGAGATTGGGTGTATAAGATGAGTTTGTATCGAAGATTCGTGAGAATACTCAATGAGAAAAACACTAAGAATTTAGCTCGATATTTCTTAAAAAGTACCCCCTCCTAGCGATTGATTGTTGTGCACTAAAATATGAGGATTATGGATTAAGATGTGGCTTAATGATCTTAGTGACACAAACAATAGATATGTAAAGTGGATTGTATTTATGTTATATGATTGCTTGAGAGAATAAGAGTTTGAGTAATAAATTTGCAAGAGGTTTGGTATGATATTAATTTTCTTTTCTTTCTTGGTCATAAATGACCCATATTTATAGTTTTTGGGAGAGTGGAGCTCACTCTCCCGGATACAAGTACAAGGGGCCGAAAGTGGCTCTGCAAAACATTAAATACTACAAGATTGATGTTACTCAGGTCGGAGGTAGGATTTGGGGCGTCGCCGAGACAAATCAGGATAATAGTGGATTTAGCGGTTTTAACTACTCTGAGGTACTTCATCATTCTGAATTCTTTCTTGACACATCTCTGATTAGGACCATTCTTAGGTAAGGTCCCTGGCGTTGCTCGCCTGCCACGGGTCCCACCTCAACTAATGCTCCGTACCCATGCCAATATGCGACCTGCGAGGTGTATCAAGGTCTCAAGCTTCGCCCCGAGGTGCCCTTACTTCCATCCTTCTGGAGGGGTGTTACACTTGCGCAAAATTCGGTCCGGCCCTCTTCTGCTTCATTCTAGGTCGGGCCCGACCTGTATTATATGCCCTAACAAGGGCGATTTCATTTTTAACCATGTAATTTTTTACTTTTTAAATTTTAATCCGGAATGTATAATCTTTTTTTTATTGGAAATTTTAAAATCTCGACGGAATAAGCATTTGCACCTCATGTGACACTTTAAAATTGATCTTTTTTTTTTTGTCATGACAATCCACTTGTGTAGGTTGCAGGAAAATTTAAAAAATCTCAATTTTGAAATGTCATGTAAGGTGCACATGTTTATTCCGACGAGATTATAAAATTTTCGATAAAAAAGAACTGTAATTAATACATTCAGAACTAAAATTGAAAAGATAAAAAAATATATGACTAAAAATAAAATCGTTCAAAATTATAAAACTAAAAATGATATTTTCTCTATATATGTATATATTTTATTACATTATGTAACAATAATAAGTTGTGGCGGCATTTTTAAATTTGCAGTATCAAGACATAGATTGTTTTAATTACTCTGCAACGGATATGATATACGTAAAATATCCCATTGTCGGTTTAATATTTTATTATTTTGAGAAGTCCGGTATAAAACCAAGTAAGACGTTATATATTTGTAATATTTTGGTATATTTTAAAAGTATTATGTAAAGTGTCATACAGGTTTCATATAAACTTTTGTATTGACATAATCAAGATAAGCATTTTAAAGTAATTAGATTAGTTTTAGAATATCAATTTTTAAAAAACTTTTGTATATAATATTTTCAATATTTATTACATTTGCATTTAAAATTTTAAACACCAAATTGCAAATGATTAAAGTGAGCGGCTGCCTCTGGGCCCTCACATGTTGCACCGGAAAAACTTAGGCGGGCCAATATTCACGTGCCTCGGACCCCACGAGTGTTGTACACGTGGGCTCGAGAATGATTTCGATGCTCCGGACTCACATTATTCACAACATTCGGCTATTTGAGAGAGAAAAATGAAGCTTCCAAATTCCAATCCTTCTGCTGCCTACTTTTCGTTTTATTTTATTTCATATTTTCCGTATTACCATGTCAGATATTGTTAGGAGGGTAAGTGAGTAAAGCTAATTTGCGAGCAACTAGTGCTTGATGAGAAAAAAATCGAAATCGACTCAAATATAATCCAGTCAAGTTGAGTTTGAGCGATTTGACTAATTTGAGTAGTTATCGAATTCTAGTTTATAAACACTCAACTCGAAAGGAAGCTTGCACAATATTTATTATTATGTCATAAATTTTATTAAAAATACCATATATTTTAAAAATATTTTTTTCATTTAATATTATAAATGGTATAAATAATCGAAAATTAAGTGTCAGTTCAAACTTAAGTCTATTGTTTTTTAAATCGAGCCAAGCTCAAACTTAAAATTTAAACTCTACTAAATTTGAAGTTTCAAGTTTCGAATGTTCCAATCAAATTGAATTCAAACTCAACACTATTCGAATCAGTTATAAATGTCGAAGCCTGTTTTTTGTTCAGCTGCTTTAGGTATGCTAGGATGGGTAGATCATTAATTGAATTCAAACTCAACACTATTCGAATCAGTTATAAATGTCGAAGCCTGTTTTTTGTTCAGCTGCTTTAGGTATGCTAGGATGGGTAGATCATTAACTGCAGATAAGGTGCTCCTTACTCTATTCCTTTCAGTTCCTTTCGGGTATGTTTGTTTCGGGATTTAGGTGTGAGGGAAAAGTCACGACTTCGAAATTTTATGGATTTGAAAGTCTTGGTGAATAGTAAAAAATATGTGTGTTGTCATAGGATTTATCGCGTCGTCAAAGATCGCGAATTATCACAGCGTCGTCGGTGGTCACCGGAATACGTGATTTGTCGTCTTCTGCGTATGTTTTGTCATCTTTATCTTACGTGATTTGTCGTCTTATGATTTGTCGTCTTTGGTCTCTTTATATAAAGGGACTCGCATTTCGTTCGTAAAAAACATTTGAAATATTTCGCCATTCCATTTATATACCAAAACCCATATTTCAGGGAAAATACGGTTATTCCGATGTGTTTTAATTCGATTAATTATTTGTTTGCCACAAATTCAATTCAATGGCCACATCGGAGAATCGTAAAATATTTATTTGTCAACAATTGCGCTAGAAGGAGGGTATTGAAAATTCGTCAAGGACAACAACGGATCTTCGAATTCAAAACTCCAAAAAATCCAGAAAAAATCACAAGAACACCCAATCAAAAAATCATCACCCTTCGTCCGGTATCATCTTCGACAAAACACAAATCAAAAAACCCAACACACAAACCCCCCATATACATACCCCAACAGATACCACACATATACTTACACCGATAGATACAAACAAAAATCCAGAAACATTTGGCCTGGAGTTGCGCCGCCATCGCCAACACCAGAAGTCTCCCCGTCGCACGCCGCCGCCTCTGCCCCAAAACCCACGGTGCACCGCCTCCACGCGACGCACGGCCTAGACGGTGGCGCAAACTGCTGGCGCTCGTCTCCGACTAGAAAGGGCGGCACTCCGGCGGCGGAACAAAGTGGGGGCTAGCCGGCAAAGCTGTCACTCATGCCAAAATCTCCAACACCGCCTCAAATCTGCGCAAGCCGCAGAGCATCCAACGCCATCGCCGTGGCACGCCATCGCTGCTCCACGCAGCTTCTAATTTTTTGAGGCGGTGTGTCGATGCTATGGGCGTTGGGAGGTGAGTTTCTTCTGAGGGATTACACGTTTCAATTTTGATCTGATCCAAATTTTTGGGTGTGATTTCTTAAGTGTGGGGCTGGGTTTGACTTCATAAGATGGGTACATATGGTTGGGCCCAGTTTTAATTAAGTTGTTGGGCTCAGTTTTTGTTTAATATTGGGGCCCAAGTAGTTGGACTGATTAATGTATGGGTCTGGGCTGTTGGATGATTAATTTGTGGCCCCGACTTTTCGGCCCAAAAAAAAAAAGCAGCGAGCAACAGTGTTCGGTGAAAGAAAATGCTCGGGTATCGAGAGTTAGATAATGATTTAAAAAATTCTGGGTAGTCTTTTTTCTTCATCCCCACCATGTATATTCTAATAATGTCCTTTTAATATACTGTAACTTATAAAGTTGTCACATGCATTAAAAATGGGACATATATGTCCTCGTAACTTCTCATTATTTAATTTGGCCGTGTGTTTACAAATGGTCGCACCTAAGCGGACGACCGAACAAAAATTTAAGCGGCAGAGGTTTATGTTCACGGCAAAACAAATCGTCTTCAGATACCCGCGAAAAAGCAAGTGATGGGTGCGAGTCGCAACTAAATAAGGCGACTCGTATTTACAGATACCCTCAACAAAGCGAAAGTGATGGAGTGCGGTCGCAACTAAATAAGACGACGAAGGGAATAGTGATCGCGACTAACATAAAGACGATCGCGAAAGAAGAAAGGGGGTTGCGCATATAAGTTAACCCATTTGGTCGCAAATTTAAATAAGGCGATCAATCGATTTGCACCCAATAAGACAATAAAAAAACCAAAGAAGTCGAGGTGGAACATAGACACATATCATGTTGAATTCATTGGAAGAAAACGACACTATCGGCCAAATTACAAAAACCACTTGGGTTATTTATCCGAAGTCTCCGGCGAGGGTGGTATCAACCTGACCTTGATATGGCGGATCAAGAAAATGGCTCGCGAGGCGGTGACATACGGGCAACCATGGAAGAAGCCGTCTTCGTCACTTATCAGGCTGTACTCAAGTAGCACAAAGCAAGGAGACCCAGAGCCATGGGCCGTTACATAGGCGACCATCAAGAGCGGAACATCCCGCAATCTGAAGGCGAAGCATGACTTCGCTCAACAGAAGACAAGACACGCGCTGAAGCAGAAACCAATTGATGACAAACAGGAAACTTATATCGCCGCGCACCGGCGACGATTATGCCAATACTCACGCCGTGGGTAATACCAATTTTTACGACGAGGTTCGCCCCTGCCAGTGGCACTACCGCTTTCCCGGCGACGATTATGCCGCCCCGCAGACTGCACTATCGGCAGATCGTGATGGCGATTATGCACCTTTTCTAAGATGTTCTGCTTTACCAAGTATAATTATGCTCGCTTTCGGCGCTGCACAACCGCCTTTTTGGCGATTATTATGCCTACCTTCGGCGTGGCACTACCGGGCTTTTTCGGTGACGATTATGCCCGCGATTTTGGCTACTATGCCCGCCACCTCACAGTAATACAATTTTTCGCAACGACATGCTCATTCCCAGACGATGCACTACCGCTTTTCGGGCGACGATTATGCCCGCCTCGACGTGAAAATACCCGGGGCGACATTATATTTCCACCTCGGCATGGAAATATCGCTTTTGGCGATGATTATACGCCTCTTTCGACGACGTGCCTCTACAGGCACATTTTCGGGTGAGATTATGCCCGCCTCGACTAACATCCGCCTTTATGGTGTTGATCTATCCGCTTTTTAGCGGCGATTATGCCCATGCTCTGGGCGTCATCCGGCGCTACCGCCCGCTTTACCGGCGGCGATTATGCGACGCCTATTCCGGCGAGCAAAACGCCACGCCTTCCCGACGATGATTATTCGCCACGGCGGCATCCGCTTTATTGGCTGACCGTTCGATTTTTATGCCGCCGCCGCCGGCACGGCGATATCCACCTTACGGCGTTGCAGCGATTTTAGCGCTGGGCCTTCGCCGGCGTGCCAGATTCCATCGAGCTTTCCGCCATGATTATGCCCGTACTCGCCGGCGTGACAATATCGCGCCTTTATGGTGTTGATCTATCGCGCCTTTTAGGCGTCGGCGAATCATTCACCCCGCGGCGTTAAATCCGCCTTTATGGCATTGATCTGCCGCCTTTTGGCTGGCCTTCCATCGGCGACATGTATTCCGCGTAGAACAAAGCCTTCTCTCGCCGTCCCGGACGGCGAGATCATTCGCCCCTCGCGGCGTTCATCGGCGCTTTATGGCGTTGATCTGTTCACCTTTTAGGCGTCGCAGCGAGATCATTCGCCCTCGCGGCGTTCATCCGCCGCTATGGCGTTGATCTGCGCTTTTTTAAACTTCAATGGCCTTCGCATCGGCGGCAACGTATTCGGCCAAAGCGAAGCGGCTCACCGCCATCTTGGCGACATGATCATTCGCCGCTTCCGGAGTTCATCCGCCTTTATGGCGTTAATCTCGCCTTATGCTTTTTGCGCCTTTTCCCGGCGGCGACGCCAGATTCCGCCGAGCTTAATCGCTCTCGCCATTTGGCGACATGATCATTCGCCAGCGAGTTCATCGCCTTTACGGCGTTGAATCGCCCGCTTTTTAGGCGCTCCCTTTCATCGGGCGTGCGATTCCATCGAAGCGAAGCTCCCTTCCGCGCGACGAGATCGTCGGGCGACAAGTTCATCGCCTTTTTGGCGTTGATCGGTGAACTTTTGTGCGCGACAAGATCATTCGCCCACGGCGTTCATCCGACTTTATGGCATTGATCGTGACTTTCGCCGACTTTCCGGCGGCGCGTGTATTCATGCGGTTTAACTCGCCGCCATCCCGGGCGACGTAGATCATTCCGCCTCCCGTTCATCCGCCTTTACGGGCGTTGATCGCCCCCCTTTTTTAAGCGGCCGCCTTCCGTATCGGCGATGAGTATTCGCCGGCGAAATTGCTCTACGCCCGCCTCTCGGCGGAGATCATTCTCCTCACGGCGTTTATCCGCCTTTACGGTGTTGATCCGCCCCGCCTTTTAAGCGGCAGGCTTTCTCGCATCGGCGGCGTATTCGCCCGGCGAAGTTCCCTCGCCATTTCGTCGGCGAGATCATTTGCTCTCCGGCGTTCGCGCTCCGTAGCTATGAAGATTGATCTGCCGTATTTTAGTGACTTCACTTATCGGCGTGTGCAGAAGCGAAGTGCTCGCCATGCATCTCGGCGACAAGATCATTAAGCCCTCGGTGATCATCGAATCTTTATGGCGTTAATCTTGCCCGCCTTTTAAGCAGCCTTCCCACATCGGCGGCAGCGTATTCCGTAGAAACAAAGCGCTCATATACCGTCGGCTGACGAGATCTTTTACTCGGCGTTCTGCGTCCACCTTTCACGGGTTATCGCGCTTTAAAGCGGTATCCTTCCATCGGCGACCGTATTCGCGTGGCGCTCTCGCCCAAATCTCGGCCAGTGGTCGCGTTCGCCTCGCGCGTTCTTTTGCGCTTTATGGTAGTAATCTGAACACGCGCCATCGGCGATTATTCTGTTTATCTCACGAAGCTCCCTCGAAGACTTCTTTCATCGATCGGGATCACATCGCTCTCTCCGATGAGCCCTTTTCAAGATCTGCTCATTCGGCGGGGATCCCATCCCGGCTCTCACGATGAGCGTATCTAAGCACCTTTCATTCCGAGCGGGATCCGCATCTGGCTCTCCGGATGAGCCGCTACGAAGACACGCTCATTCAGGAGTAAGATCACATCGGCTCTCTCCGATGAGCCCTTTAGAACACGCTCATTCCGGCCGGGGATCACATATGGCTCTCAGATGAGCGTATGGAAAACCTCCCTTTCGTTCTAGCGAGGATCCCATCCGCTCTCAGATGAGCTATGTCGAAGACCTTTCATTCCGGTAGGGTCCTATCGGGACTCTCTCCAGATGAGCCATGTGCGATGAAGACACTTTCATTCCGAGCGGGATCACATCCGCTCTCTCCGATGAACCGCATTCGATGACTAGCTGCCGTTCAGGCGGGGATCCCATCCTAACTCTCCGGATGAGCGTGTGCGAAGGGGCGATCATTAGAGCGGGGATCCCATCGGCTCTCTCGATGAGCCGTGTCGAAGACACCTTTCATTCGGCGAGGATCGAATCTGGCTCTCTCAGATGAGCGGTAATACGGCATTTCTTTCGTCGAAGCGAGGATCACGTCGCTCTCTCCCGGTAGAGCATTGCAGAAGACCTGTTCGTTAAAGCGAGGATCATCACAGTTCTCTCCAGATGAGCCATGCGAAGACACCGCTCATTCCGGCGCGGAATCACACAGCTCTCAGATGAGCCCCTTTACGAAGAACCTAACTCATTAAGCGGTCCCCATCGGCTCTACCGTGAGCACGTATGGAAACTGCTTTCGTTCAGGCGGGATCACATCGTCTCTCAGATGAGCCCTTTAGAAGACACTGCTCATTAGAGCGAGGATCATCGCTTCTCTCCAGGTAAGGCCGCTACGAAGAAGACACCTTTCGTTAAAGGCGAGATCATCTGGCTCTGATGAGCCATGTCGAAGACCTGCTCATTCCGGCGAGAATCATCGGCTCTCTCTCCGGATGAGCCGTATGCGAACACTTGCTCATTAAAAGGCGGATCACACACAGCTCTCTCAGGCGAGCCCCTTTAAAAGATCTGCTCGTTGGCGGGATCCCCATCTGGCTCTCCAGATGAGCCGTATGCGAAACATTTCTTTCATTCGGCGGGATCCATATCAGCTCTCTCCGGCGAGCCGCTACGAAGGCTTGCGTTCGAGCAGGGGGATCATCGGCTCTCCAGATGAGCCCTTCGAAGACACACTTTCGTCGAGTAGGATCCCATTCGACTCTCTCGGCGAGCCGTCTCTGAGACACCTTTCGTCCGGCGGGGATCCATTCAACTCTCGATAGGCCCTTTTAAAGAACTTGCTCATCGAGCGGGATCGGTCGGCTCTCTCTGACGAGCCATCTACGAAGACTGCTCATCGTCGCGGGGATCGATGTTCTCGCGGCGGGCCGTCTCTGAAATCTTTTATCGAAAGGGGATCCCATTCGCCTTCGACGAGCCGTCTCAAGACTCCTTTCATCTCGGCGGGGGATCCATCCGGTCTCTCTCCGGCGAGCCATTCTAAAGATCTGCTCATCGAGTAGGATCCCATCCCAGCTCTCTCCGGCAGGCCATCTCGAAAAGATCTACTCATCCCAGCAGATACCATCCAATTTCTCCGGACGAGCCTCCAAGACCGTTTTCCCACCGGACATAAAAAGACTTCGACGACGGGCTCACCTCAAATCTGAGCATAAAAAAAGACTTCAGACGACGGGGCTCCCGAAATACGAAAGCATAGAAAAGACTTCATCTGACGACGGCTCGCCTCCAATATGAAGCCGCATAAAAAGGCTTCGCACGATGGGGCCGCCGAAGTATGAGCCACGTAAAAGACTTCAAATTCGACGGGGCTCCAAGCACGAAAGAAAAAAAGACTTCGTCTGTGGGGCTCACCTCGGCACAGAGCATAGACTAGATCGGCAGCGAAGGTAAGATCCTCTATCGCGAGGGCACTTTTACGAGCGATCAAGATCTCATCGGACCGAAAGCAAGCTCGGGAGGCAAACAATGTGACTGCAGATGCAACAAAAGATAAAATCTGGTCGAGATATGAAACAAGATTGAGCTCTGAACAACGTCACAACCCGATCTTGGGGGCTATTGTTGTCACCAGATTTATCACACGTCAGCATCACTAGATTTATCACACGTTAGCAGGACGAATTATCACACGTCAGCAGGTCCCACCGAGACCACGTGATTTGTCGTGCTTACACATATGTTTTTGTCATGCTTTATGAACATGATTTGTCATGCTTATGATTTGTCGTGATGGTCCTCTTTATATAATGGACCTCACCTTTCATTGTAAAAAAACACTGGAACGTTTCCCTCATTCCACTTATATACCAAAAACCCATATTTCAGGGAAGAACTACGGTTCTTCCCGCAGTGTTCTTGTTCGATTAATTATTTATTTGGTGGTCAAATTCAACAAGCCATATCAGAATCGTAAAATATTTGATTGTCAACAATGTGTTTGTTTTGAGATTTTGATAAGGTGGGATTTTACTTTATGTCAAATCAATGTTTAATAATGATTGATATGATATTATTATATTGTGTTGAGAGTGAGAAAAATAGTGTTGTGATTGTATTGAATTTTGGGGAAAATAGGGGTGTAGGTGTACTTTATAGAAGAAGATTTTGAAGTCTAATTTTAAATCTCAAACTATAATGAGACGTGGTTTTCAAAGTTCTAAGTTCATTCGGGTGAGTCCCGAAACAAACATACCCTTCATGAATAGTAGGAGTGTTCACACGAGTTATTTAAGCCCTTTTAAAAGAATAGTTAATTGTTTAAGTCAACTATTGTTGGTCCCGGTGCAAACGAGTCTTACATGTGTATGGGGGGGAATACACGTGTTCAGTGTTTTTAAAACTTTTCTTTTACTGAGGTCAGCTTGGGTCAGGTTGTCCTGAAGATTTGGTCCTGAGAAGCACAAATCACTCTGAGTCAAAGTCTCTCGAGACAGTGCTTTCGAAGTCGCTTTCGTAAAAACCTCAGATAATCCCTAACCCGAGTCCTCGAAGCCAGAGATCGAGTTGCTTGGATCGGATAACTAACTTCATGAACCCTCGAAGAGTAAGTTCGGTTTGGTAACTATCATTCTAAATTTACTCGGATGTGGAATGGTTGGCCCTTTAGTTTATACTCGTTTTTTTAAGCTTTCTTTGAAAAACCTTCCTTTAATGGAATAGTGATTAGCCGTGATTCAATTACATGCAACTTCCGATTGGATTGATTCCAACCGAAATGTCATTGAAAATATGCTTTTCAGATTTAAGTCAATGCAACGGTTAAGCCTGAGGATAAAAAAGCGATAAAAAACACATCAATTTATAGTGGATCGGAGACTCAAGCTCCCTCGTCCACTCACTCGATCTCTTGAGAGAAATTCACTAATCAACTTCCTTGCTTTACGGCTACCTCGCGTAGTTTACTTTACTCAACTTCGGCCCTAAGCTTTACATTACTCCACGTGGTTTACTTACTCAACCCGACCTTGAGCTTTCGACTACCTCCGTAGTTTACTTACTCAAACACAAACAAGCTTTCGGACTACCTCCAGCAGCTTACTAACTTCACCTCTAGAGCTTTCGACTACTCGTAGTTTTACTAACTCTTTTCAACTCTTCTCACCAACAATCACACACCAACTACCTTCTAAAGGGTTTGGGGTTTCTTGGTTGTTTTCAACTAGGATGAGATATCCTTTACAATAAAGTACAATGCAAAGGCTAGGATATCTCGACTAAGCTTCGGATATATCTTATCAAGCTAGGCTTAGTGGAATGAGATCTCTTCGATTTAAAAAGCACTTGGGAAATTCTAAGTTTTTTAGTGCTTTAACTTTCTTGATAATAAGTTTGAGCTCTTGAGTTGCTTATAAATTTCCCGTAACCTTACAATGTAGAGAGGTCACAAGTATTTATAGGCATACACCAAGGTCACTCTTGAAAAACTATCCGTTGGAGGAGATAGCCCGTGAGTTTTCTCTTATGGTGTGTGAAGCACTATATTTAGGGTTTGAAACTCCCTAACACGTTTTTAGGCAATAGTCTTTCATGTAGCGGTCTTGCTTTTTTGCGGTCTGAAACTTTTGTACTTGACATTTTTTGCCGACCTATCTTTTGTCGATTGTCGGTATGGTGCGATCTTTGTCTTTTCTTTTTTACTTTTGTCTCCGGTTAAAGGTAGGAACCTTCAAGCGGCTCTTTTGGTTACAAACTACGAGTTGATATAACCTTAACAACACTCGACTTAGTTCCTTTTATGCGCATTTGAATGTCTTGGCAAATATCTATTTCTCTAAGGAATGGCGATCTTCTCAGTATTGCATCCTTCAGATAGATATGTTCAGTGCCTCGGAACATTCGGGTTTATTCTGTGCCTTTAGTACTCTTGATCTTGATTCTTGATCTTACATCTTCTCGTCTTGAGTCTTACGAGTCTTGAGGTCTTCGAGTCTTGGCGTCTTCGAGTCTTGAGTCTTACGAGTCTTCACGGATATCTTGGTGATATCTTGAATCTTCATGTTGAGTCTTGATTCCTCGGTTTCATACTAAGTCTTGATATCTCGATTTCTTTTGAGTCTTGATTCTCGATTTCTCTTTTGAGTCTTGATTCTCGATTTCACATTGAGTCTTGATATCTCGGTTTCATCTTGAGTCTTGATATCTCGGATTTCATTAATCGAGTCTTGAAACTTCCGGTTTTCATCTTGAGTCTTGAAACTTGATTTCATCTTGAAACTTTAGTTTCTTCAGAGACATACTGAGTTCTTCAGAACCTTTAGATCCTAACCTGATCTATATCTGCTGACTATACATTTTGTAGATATCATCCTGAATTATCTAAAACTGAATCCTGACTCAACTATCAAGATTATCCTGAACATGTCATACTCAGGGATTTTGGGATCTAATCAAAATCATATATCTTTATTAAATTCATCTCCCAACAATTTCCCCCTTTTTGATGATGCCAAAACCTATCTTGTTACAACCATACAACCTAAACTCGAGGTTTGGTTTATCTATTACAAGATTGGTTTCTGAACAGAGAATCTCCCAACAATTTCCTAAGTAGAGAATCTCTTATCAGTTAGTCTCTCAACAATTTCTTCAGTAATGAATTATTTCAAAGAATTCATCACCAAATACTTAAAACAATTTCCCTCATAAACAATCAATCAGTTCAGAGACAATCATACAGGTATATCAAAAGTAAAAGACATGTAAATAAGATAATGAGATATTATCTTTTGAGCACAAATGATAAAGCTTCATTGATGATGATTTTTGAGTTTACAACTTACAATGAGTTTATCAAAAACAAAAATAAAAGACAAAAAGATAGAAAAGATTACAAGTGTCTTCAGGTAAGTCTTCAGTCTTCAGATTTGACTCTTCAGTCTTCTGCTCTTCAGTTTGCATCTTCTTCAATTTCATCAGCGGGTACCTCCAGGTTGAACATTCCGAAATACCTCTTCTTCAGTGCATTTCTTTCCTTGATGATATCCGGACTGTTCCCTATCAGACCTAACTGTGCAGCATATTGAGCAATTTCTTGAGTAATGGCTTTTTCTTTCACCAAGCCATTTTCAAGTCTAGGAGGAGGGTAGGTATATGGACCGGGGGCTACTATCTGCACCTTTCCTTCATCCGCAAGGTTTATCCAGCTTTGGAGATATTTAGGATAGAAGGTTAGGAGATATTCGATAAATGCTTTATTTGGATCTGAGCTTTCCCCTTTCCATTCCCTGAGCACAGCATAGTAGAACCAGAAGGTTCTCTTGACCTCTTCCTAACTGTCGTTGAATTGGATGGGCATCCATTTGTCAATGTGTGGCCATTTTTGTGCTTTTGATGTCCCTCTCCGTTTGCTCATAAACTTTTTGTATCCACTCTTCGCTTACGCTCTTCATCTATTTTCTTCCCGATCGATCACGCACGAGGACCCGAAGGCGGCTGACTTTTTTGCTTGTTCTATCCGGAGTGTCTTGAGCATTCCTTGTGTTGAAGATTTTTCTCCGAGGTTGACCTGCAGACTCTTCTAATTCTTCAACCAACTTTCTTTCTTACCGCTTAGAAGCCTTAGCACGCTTTGCTCTCGTGTTCAACAATGCCCAAGGCTTTTCCTCTTCATAGCAATTCGGCGGCGGCTGACTTGTTCCAACCTTAGCTCTATCACTCAGTTTCTCTCTTGCAACATCAAGCATGGTTTCCTCAGAAACCTGAGTGTAGCTCGGCTTCTCCACCTTACTGAACTTCATCTTGTCAGTAGCTTGACTTCCTTCAAGGCTTTAGATAGACTATTCATTTCGAACTTCCTTTTCTTTTTATTTTTTTCTTCAAAGCACGTGCAATAACTTCCCGAGGTCTTCATCTGGTCTTTCCCTTCTTGGCACCGTAATTTGGAAGAAGTCTGAGAGAATCTTGTGTCCATATGGTATTGCTCTTTGCTTACACAGTAAGACTTCTCCGCTAAGCGATCTTGTTCATCTTCTAGCCTCCCGAGGTGGTTCTTAGCCACGTAAAATTCTTGAAAAGATGGGCAAACCGCGGAGAGAGCATCTTTAAACATCTCTGTCATCTTGGTCATGAGCATTGAGCTCATTTCCTCAGCAAAGAGACTTGATCGAAGACCGTTCTTCTCTGCGCCAATTTCACCTCTAGAAACTTCAAGTATTCTCCGGTGCTTTCGCTTAAGTTAGCTTTTCATTTTCGCCTTGACTCTCCAACTTTCTCATTCGGCTTGTCTTCCATGGAGGTCATCTTTGAGGTCGAGTGTCTTTAAGTTGCACCGATTCAAGATGAACTTCGATTCTCCATCTTCCGAAGTTTGGGCGGCCATGTCTCTTCCATCCGGCGATTTTGTTCAAGATTGGCTCAACATTCTCAAGCTTCTCGGTATGGGGAGTGAGGTCGATCTCGGGAACATTTTGCACCTTCTGCGGCCGATTGATCATCTCCGAGGTTGAGACCAACCCGAGGGTCGGTCTGCGACTGAAAGCATCGACTTCATCCCCGAGCTCCGATCTCTGGCGAGCCTCAACAGTACATCGAGACAATTCGAGTTAAAGATAGAACTTTCGGTAACTTTGGCATAATTGTTAATAGTGCGAAAAGGTACCAAGAAAAGTCTTAACCGATCGAGGTTGAATGATTCGAGGTTGATCAAAGACAAGGAGTTTCCTTCTCCATCTCGAGGCCGATCCTCGGCATCTCCCTATTGGTCCCCATCTTGAGATTTTGTCTCTGCCGCTAGGGCACCAAGCGATAGCTCTCCCACCGGCTATATTCTTCCGAACTAGCTCGTCAAAATCGGAAATTTTCATCCTGAGCTTTGTCTTTCTGAATCCTGAGAACTCAGTCAGGAAAGTTGTCTCCTCATTCCACCAGTCTTCCCCTCTAAATGTAGCAATGTTAAGCATCTTCGGAAGAGTCGATTGAGGATGAAAACCATCGCCCATAATCGAAGAAGATATCTTCGGATCGGGATATGAGGCGAAGCTCGGGGGTAGCGGTCGAGGATGAACCGTTCCCCTTGCTCCTCCACTCGGTTTCTTGACCGCCCTTTGTCCATCTCGGGCTTTACGGTTCGATCGAAAGCATCACCAAGGATCAAGAAGTAGATCACTCGAGAGCTCATCAAAATAAAGCGCTCACCGAAGTCTCGTGACATCAGAATGTTAATGCGGTCGGGTCCTCGGTTTGCATCGAGTAGGTTACGGGGCTGGTGGCACATCCTCGATTGACTACGAGTTGGTTCTTCTAATACGAGCAGGTACATCTTTGGTAGGAATCTTTGAGGTCTGAGTTCCTTTAAAAATTTCCTGAGAAATTTTATTTGAACTGAGCGATGTCTCAAGCACTCGAGATAAGACCTCCTCACCGATCCGGGTCTGTGCTTTAGAGATAACTGAGCCAAGACTTGTAATGGTGATTTTCGGCGGTTTGGCCCTCGGGTTGAATCTCTTCAGAATCACTGCCATCTTCATCGGTGAGAACCACCATTCTTTTGCGCTTGGGAGCGAGGGTTTTCTGCTTCTTCAACTTCTCACCCTGCTCCATCTTGGCCTCCAACAAAACCTTCCCCCTGGTTTGTTGGGTTTCTTTTTCAGCAGCAGCGCTTGGTGATTCTGCTTTCTTTTCTTTCTTTCCCCTGATGGCCTGCTTCTTCACAACAATGGGCTTGAAAAGCACCTTGGATTTAGGGAATGGGGTCGAATTGGCGAAGATGTCCTCCTCCTCTCTGCACATCTCCAAAATAAATGCTATTTTGGTGGCATGTTGGATCTTGCCTTTGATCGAGATAGCCGAATCCTTCTCCTTTTTTTACGACCTTGGCTTGTTCACTCACCGTCTGAATCAAGAATCGAGGCAGTTGAAGTCGGTGGTGGGTGAAGCCTCGATCGCCGCCATTGTCAGACTTGGGGTACTAATGCGCTCAAAACTCCCGAATGACTCATGATGCATTTGCTCACAATATCCAACAAAACTCTATATTGTGGCTTCAAATGCCTCTTATGCAGTGTAGCCTCAAATTTTAAAGGATTCTCAGCAATCCTATCTAAAAACTCCTGCTCTCTACCCAACATATACACAGCAGGATCCTCTCCTCTATCACAAAGCTCAAAAACATCGTTTAAATTTTTTCGGAATTATATACAATTCCCTTTCAAAGTTGATGTATTTAGACGAGTGTTCTAATTTGATACAGTAATCTCTGAATGTATACCATCCTCTTCATCTATCTTGGACATGGATAAACTCGATTACCTCTTTCGCGTATTCTTGGTCCGAATTTTTTGAGGCGAGATGGGTGAGCTTGGCCAAAAACGGATCATATGGAGAGCCTCTCTTACGGTTTAGAGTTGGTTGTGCTATCGGCGAGACAACGAACTCGTACCAAGGTTTATTGGTTTCGGCTAATTTGTCGAAAATGGTAGGAGCCATTTGAGAGATTAAAGATTTAGGGTTTAGGTTTTCTAGGCAAAGGGGATTTTCTTGCAGAGGATTTTGAAACGAAGGGTTTGATAAAATTTGGATTGAATAGCTTCAAAGGATTAAATAGTTTCGAGATCGTGGGAATTCACGTTGGTTAGGTGAAAAGCAACGGTTGAGATTGTCATGGATTAATCGGGTATCTGAAAAGGTCGATTCTAAAAAGTAAGCCGCCAATATATCCTCATTGGTCATTAATGTAATGAGCATTAAATGACCGTTGACCTTCTTCGAATTTCAAAAGATCCCAAAAAAAAAACATTCCTTAGGTATTTTGTATTTATTGCAAATGATTCTTGAGCTTCATTTAAGCAATAAAGGAGTCGCGTAGTCATTACTTCTTGGACTAATTTCCTCTGTCGGTCTTCTCGAGTATTGACCTTGATAAAATGTCGAGATGATCTTCGATCTATCTTGAATGAGTTCGAAGATCTTCGAAAATCTTGACCTTTAGTAAATCTGAGTTTCACGAGACTCGATTCGGTATTTCCATTTTATCCCGAAGTTTCTCAAGAGAATTCGAGAAAACTTCATGCATCCGAAAACCTTCAATTTTTGAGATTTACTCTATACACTGGATCAACATCCATGGCGAAAGTTCTCGAAATCTTGATTGACCAAAGGTTTAGTCAAGATATCGGCTCCTACTAGATGAATTTTCTCCATCCTCATGTCCTCTCTCGACATGAACTCGATGAAGTGATGTCGATATCCACATGCTTGCATCCGGTGTGCAATAACCGGATTTTGTGAAATAGCAATGACACTATTATTGTCACAAAATATTGGTACTTCATCGGGCTACAACTTTATAATCCCTTAATTGTTGTATGCGAGCTAAAAAATCGAAGCACATCGAACTTCATGTAGCCATGTATTGACAAGTAATCTTGGTCACTCTCGAGGTCATTTCTTGAAAACCAAGATATCGACACTTCCTAGAAATTGACAAGTTCTGTAGTGGACTTCGTCAATTCTGCGCAACCTCCATAATCGAGATCCCGAGTAACCGGTTAATTGAGGTTATCATCATTTGGATACCATAATCCTCTATTCATTGTGCCCTTAAGATACTCAAATTATCTTTTTGGCGACCTCCATGTGACTAGCCTTAGGATTAGCTTGGTATCTTGCACATATCAACAAAGAAATGTTATATCCGCCTACTTGTTGTGAGATAGAGCAATGATCGATGATTCCTCTATAATCGGTATGACTCATTTGATTTGCCTTGAATCGGGATCCATCTTGTAGTTAGTATTCATAGGAATCCTAAGCTGCATTGCAGTCTGTACACCATATTTGCAATCGGATCTCGGTGTACTTTTGCGGTTGATGAATATTCCTTCCTTTGATTGTTTCACTTGAAGACTAGAAAGAAATTCATCTCCCCATCATTGACATCTCAAACTTGCCTTTCATCGGTGTTGAAAACTTTTCACACGGTGATGGTTTGGAGATCCAAAAAAATGATGTCATCAATATATATCTGAACGAAGATATCTTCCCATCTTCTATCACGAGCGAGTTCTATCAGCGATTCCTTTGACAAAACCATGGTCGAGAAGAAACCGAGAAAGAGTATCATACCATGCTCACGGTGCTTGCTTAAGACCATACAAAGCTTTTACGAGCACGTAAACTTGGTCATTCTGTTTGAAACCGGGAGGTTGTTCCACATAAACCTCTTCTTTAAGCACACCGTTGAAAATGCACTTTTCACATCCATTTGATAGGTATGTGAACTTCATGTAAAAGATATGCAAGAAACAATCGATGGCTTCTAGTCTTTGTTGGGTGCAAAGGTTTCATCATAATCCAAGCCTTCTTAGGAATAACCTTGTGCAACTAGCCTTGACTTGTTTCTTACAATGTTGTTGTTTTCATCTCTTTTATTCTTAAATACCCACTTGGTTCCAATGACATTGTGCCTTTCAGTCTATCTACTAGCTCCCACACTTCATTCCTTGAGAATTGATTATTTCATCTTGATTGATAATCAATGAGAATCTTGTAGAGCTTCACCAATCTCGATAGGTTCTTTTTCTCCGATAGGAAGCAGTGAGAATAGTGCACTCTCACCATGGAACCTTCTTGTTTTAACACCTTGGTTAGATCACCCACAATCTTACTTGTAGGATGACTATCTAACCATTTCCTTCTTGATGTTCCCCTTCAAAGAATATCCTCAACATTTGAAATGTTAGGTTCGGTTAATTGAGAAACTTCGAGGGAACAATGAAAAGGAGAAAGGAATCATCTTCCTCGTGGAAATTCTATTGAGAACATTGTCGAGACATTTGTTCCCCCTTTGGTTGATAGATTGAGAATTTGCCTCATTTGTGACCACATCTTCATTGGCATCACATACCGAGTGCGAGGCGGTGTTTGTTGGATTGGTCACCTTTGGTGTGTTGGTTTTTCTGAGTCTCACCATCCCGAGTTCCATCCTCGAACTTCTTTATCGAGTCCGAGAGTCACTCCAATCATAGATAGTGATCGACTTCTTCTTTTCGTGTTCGATTGGATGATTTGTCATTCTTTTCGTGCTTAATCTGGTGATCCTCTTGGTCGGGTTCATCTGATCATGTTCTGTTTCTTCCGAACACAAGTAGATTCATCAAAAACAACATGAGGTGTTTCTTCCACAATAAGAGTCCTACGGTTGTAAACTCGAAAGTTTTTATTGACTTGAGAATATCCTAAGAATATTCCTTCATCGACTTTACTATCAAATGTTTTCAATCGATCTTTACCATTATTGTGTATGAAACACTTGCAACTAAACACACACAAAAGAAAGAAAGAAACAAGAGGCTTCCTTTCATTCCAAAGCTCATAAGGTGTTTTGCCTTGACTCTTGGTCAACATGGATCTATTCCGAGAGTAGCATCGGTGTTGTTGGCCATTCAAAACCTTTTAGGAATATCGACCGACTACCATTGTCCTTTGCGAACTTCTTTTCGAGTCATATTCATTCTTTTTCAAAGAACACCATTTTGTTGAGGGTCCTTGCGGTGATGTTTCATGTGAAATTCCATTTCTTTGCACAATAATCGATATGATATGATTTATAAATTGAGTTCCTTATCGGATCGATTTTGACCACACTCGATTTTTCTCAATCTTGAGCCTTTTCGATGAATTCGGCAGATTTATCTGAGTCTCTTTCTTACTGAGTAAGAATATGACCCAAGTATATCTTGAGTAGTCATCAACTATTACCAATGTGTATTTCCGCCATTAGTGCTCTTTGGTGTTATAGGACCAAAAAGATCCATATCGCGATGGCGAAGTATTCTTTCGGTAGAAACATCTACTTTGCTTTTAAATGATGCTCTAGCTTGTTTTCCTTTTCGACCGCATCACAAATATGTTCTTAATGAACACTTCATTAGGCAACCCTCTCACAAGAGCTAATCTTGCAAGCTTATTGAGAGTTTTGAAATTGGTGATTCATTCTTTTATGCCATAACCAACCGGTATCTATGGAACTTTTAGCAACCAAACATGTATCTTTAGGAGTTGAACTCAATCAAGAAGATACACATTTCCTTTTCTAGTACCCGGTCGATAATATTTTACGTGTTGTATCATCTTTCACATAACATAAGTTCTTAGGGAACTCAACATTAAAACCCCTTATCACGAAATTGGCTTATTGAAAGCAAATTATGCTTCAATCGAGATACATATGAAACACCATGGATATGAACCGAGTCGATTTCCAAAGTTCCATATCCTTGATCACCGTCATCCTTGGAGTTATCTCCAAAAGTGATTTGAGGGCCTCTTTGTTCAACATAGTCTTTGAGTATCTTCTTGAATCTGTCATATATGTCTTGAACATCCTTTGTCATGATACCGCATATTAGGGGCCTTTTCATCTCTGCTTTCATCAGTCTTTATGTGATCTTTAATCATTTCGGTGCCCCTTGTTTTCCTCGAAAAAAGCAGATCAATTTTAGGTACCCAATTTGTGTAGGGTCCTACAAGGTTAGATGTACCTTTCGGAATCCAAATTTGCACGACAACTCTAATCACTTTAGAGTGGCTAATTTATCTTCCATAAACATCAACATACACATTTACTACTCTGGGTGTCTTAGCGGTTTTTACGTGTATGTGTCTAGCTTTAGCATGAACATGGGCTTTTGAATTTTTTCTTTGGTTCGGGCCTTTTGTTGGATCTTAGGCTTTTGTCTTGGTGGTCTAAATCTTTGTTGACTCGGTTTGGATAACCTTTACCCTTAAGCAAGTGGGGTTCGGGTTATGCGTACTAAAATTTGGGTCTTTCATTATCTTGAGGACTTGGTCTCTTGATTGAGAATGTCTCTGTTGAATGTTTCTCTTCGAAGATTCCTCGATGGTTCGGTCTTGAGAATCTTTCGGGTTTGCATTCTTAGCTTTGAGGCTTTGAAGTACTTGCTCGAATTTTTGAAGTGAGTGCTCGGGTTTTCTAGCCTTCACCGAGGTTTGGGTTTTCCTACGATCATTCAGTTTCTTTGAAACCATGGGTCATTTTTCCTTGTCTACAACCTTGGGCATTTCTTGAGTTTGAAGTGTAGGTGCCTTTGGTTTTACAAAGATTGTCTTCTTGCTACTTGATCAAACATTCATATGACCTTGTGAGGTTCCCCCGGAATGTATCCCAATCCAGATTTTATAGTGGCGAGATCTCTGGTAACTCGAATTTCATCTATTACTTTAGATGCGTTATTGATAGAGTTAACTTCTTACGTGCACTATCCTCGATTCTGTAGAGTTTCATGTTTCTCGGAGAGGTCATTGAACTTAGTCGATCAAATTTGAATCTCTTGATTGGATTTCTCTAGCTTTTCGATTAGGGTCACTATCCACTTCTCTTTCTCTCGAGAGTTGTACTTTCGAGAACATCCAGGTTCATCAATAGCTCCCATTAAGCGAGAAGTGATTTTGGTTTTTGCTAGAAGTCTTTCCATTTTAGATTTTTGACTTTTCGGTTCTTTATTACGCTCTTGAGTTTCATTTAGCGAGTTCTTGTAAAAACGACATAGTCCTTCATTAGATTCTCAAAAGAATCCATCAGGTCAAATTGACTATTTACAGTTGAACTTGACAACTCTTGTGCTAGTGTAGGAGCAACAACAGAGAAATTGTAGCATATGTTGGCATCATCATCCTGATCACTTTCTTCTTTGGACTTGGAGTCCTTCATTTTGGATGAAGATCCCTCAAACTTTTCAGTCCTTCTTCTTCTCAGTTGATTTGTCCTCGGGTTTCTTCCGGTACTGTGATTCTGTAAAAGCTTTTGTATTTTCCATATCGATTATTAAGTCTTTCAAACCTCCTTGCCATCGGTCTTTAGCTTATCCTCAAGCTCATCCCGATTCTTAGCAAGGGAGTTCTCGAACTCTCTAGTTTTCTGGGTTTTATCTTTGGCCTTAAAAGCCACATTTTTACTAGATGATGAATCATCTTTGCTGTCAGCCTTTTTGGATTTCTTATCAATTACAAACTCATAGGCCTTCATTTCAGAGAAGACTTGTTGATATGGCATTGAATTAATGTTTTTGGTGTTTTCAATCACCACTTTGCATGTATATCCCATTTCTTAGAAAGACCTCTAAGAATTTTCAATGCAACTTCTCTCTGTGGATATTTCTTTCCAAGTGCATTTAGATCATTCATAATACTAGTGAATCTGACTTCCAATTTTTCAATAGATTCACCTTCTTCCATTTCAAAACTATCAAACTTTCCAATTGCAACTGAAAGTTTATTTTCCTTGATATGATCGTGCCTTGGCACATTCTGATTAGTGTATCCCAAATTTCTTTTTGCGATATTGCGTTGAGAGATCATTCCCATCACACCATCATCAATTGTCTTTGTATAGTGTGTCTTTAGCAATATAGTCTAGATTGGTAACTTTTCTCTCCTCGAGTCGGTTGGTCATCAAACTTAGGAAATTTACGCTTTCTAGGATCGTTTCTCTCATTTTCATTCCTCTGGGATTCACCACGATGAAATTGGAATGGTCCTTCAGAGACCACTCTCCACATACGTTCATGTTTGGAATACATGTGTGCCTGCATTCTCAATCTCCATAAATCATAGTTCTCCACTGAGAACATGGGAAGTTTCTTAGAAGACATTTTATCTGAGTCTTTTAAGAATTCAGCAAATAAGATCAATTCAGATAGACCACAAGTATTTTTAGCAAATAAAACTTTGGTCAACAAAGCAGGTGGTCAAGTTGAACCACTGCTCTGATACCACTTGTTGGTCCGGTGCAACAGAGTCTTACGTGTATGGGGGAATACTGGCGTGTTCGGTGTTTTTAAACTTTTCTTTTCTTGAGGTCACTTGGATCGAGGTTGTCACGAAGATTTGGTCTGAGAAGCACAAATCACTCTGAGTCAAAGTTCATTGAGCGGTGCTCTCGAATTTGCTTTCGAAACCTCGGATAATCCCAACCGAGTCTCGAGTTTTTTCAGAGATCTGAGTTGCTTGGATCAGATAACTAACTTACTGAACCCTCAGAAGAGTAAGTTCAGTTTGGTAACTATCTGTTCTAGCTACTCAGATGTGCGGAATGGTTGGCCCTTTAGTTTATACTCGTTTTAAGCTTTGCTGAAAACCTTCCTTTAATGGAATAGTGATTAGGTTGTGATTCAATTACATGCAACTTCCAGTGGATTGATTCCAATGAAATGTCAGTGAAAATATGCTTTTGATTTAAGTCAATGCAAAGTTAAGCCACGGATAAAAGCAATAAACAACACAACAATTTATAGTGGTTCAGAGACTCAAGCTCCTACGTCCACTCTCTTTGATCTCTTCAGAGAAATTCACTAATCACTTCCTTGAGCTTTCTGACTACCTTGCTTAGTTTACTTACTCAACTCGGCCCTGAGCTTTCTGACTACTCCACGTAGTTTACTTACTCAACCCGACCTTGAGCTTTCTGACTACCTCCGTAGTTTACTTACTCAAACACAAACAAGCTTTGGACTACCTCAGAAAGCTTACTAACTTCACCTCTAGAGCTTTTCGACTACTCGCGTAGTTTACTAACTCTTTACAACTCTTCTCACCAACAATCACACACCAACTACCTTCTAAAGGGTTTGGGGTTTCTTGGTTGGTTTCCAACTAGGATGAGATATCCTTTACAATAAAGTACAATGCAAAGGCTAGGATATCTCGACTAAGCTTCGGATATATCTTATCAAGCTAGGCTTAGTGGAATGAGCTATCTTCGATTTAAAAGCACTTGGGAAATTCTAAGTTTTTCTAGTGCTTTAACTTTGCGATAATAAGTTTGAGCTCTTGAGTTGCTTACAAATTTTCCGTAACCTTACAATGTAGAGGGTCACAAGTATTTATAGGCATACACCAAGGTCACTCTTGAAAAACTATCCAGATTGGAGGAGATAACCGTGAGTTTCCTCTTATGGTGTGTGAGGAACATTATATTTAGGGTTTGAAACTCCTAACACGTTTTAGGCAATAGCCTTTCATGTAGCCGGTCTTCACTTTTTGCGATCTGGAACTTTTGTACTTGACATCTTTTAAATGACCTATCCTTTGTCGATTGTCGGTATGGTACAATGTTGTCTTCCTCTTTTTGACTTTTTGTCTCCAGTTAAAGGTAGACACCTTCAACGGCTCTTTTGGTTACAAACTCTGAGTTGATATAACCTTAACAACACTCGACTTAGTTCCTTTTATGCTGCATTTGAATGTCTTGGCAAATATCTATTTCTCTAAGGAATCGCGATCTTACCGATTGCATCCTTGAGATAGATATGTTGATGCCTCGAGAACATTGAGTTTATTCTGAGCATTGATATATTATCGAGTCTTGATAATTATTGTGCCTTGATTACTCTTGATCTTGATTCTTGATCTTACATCTTCTGCGTCTTGAGTCTTGGCGTCTTACGAGTCTCTTACGAGTCTTCACGGATATCTTGGTGATATCTTTGAATCTTCATCTTGAGTCTTTAGTTCGCCGATTTCATCTTGAGTCTTGATATCTCAATTTCATCTTTTGAGTCTTGATTCTCGATTTCTCCTTTGAGTCTTGATTCTCGATTTCACACTTGAGTCTTGATATCTCGATTTCATCTTGAGTCTTGATATCTCGATTTCTGCTTGAGTCTTGAAACTTCCGGTTTAAATTGAGTCTTGAAACTTCGGTTTTCATCTTTGAAACTTTAGTTTCTTGAGAGACATCTTGAGTTCTTGAACCTTTAGATCTAACTTTGATCTATATCTGGCGACTATACATTTTGCGAGATATCATCTTGAATCTCTAAAAAAGCGAATCGATTTCAATTATCAAGATTATCTTGAATATGTCATCTTCGGGGTTTTGGGATCTAGTCAAAATCATATATCTTTATTAAATTCATCTCCCAACAACTATTATATATATATATATATATATATATATATATATATATATATATATATATATATATATATATTTTCCAATTTCTCCCCTAACTCGAACCCATAAATTTAGTGACCTTGTCAATGGTGCTATTATGCATACTTTTTTACATATATCCCTTTTCTAGATTAAATTTAACATGTGGCTTGCGTAATACTGGAGTACAACATGCATGTTCCCCTGCCTGACATAGGCCCACACTTAAATTTAATATTGTATGATAGATATACAGTTTTTTTTTAACGGCATAACCACAGAATTTGAAGCCTAAACTCAACAGTGAGAATTATTAAAATTACGACTAGTCCTAACAATAGTATGTGCCAACAAATTGACATTTTGATAAATTTACAATACCAAAATGCATGGTTGTGTCTGAATAATCTCTTGTCCCTCCTCAACAAAGTCGCCAAACGTGGTATCACCATAATCGGACGACCTGTATGAATTGGAGACTCACTTCGCATCAGTCTCCACAATTACCCGTATGTACCCAAGATTGATAGTATTATTTTTAACCAAATTATTAATGTTTTAGTCTACAAAATCTCATATTCATTTTAATAAAGTTTAAATTATATATATTTCTTAAATAAACATGACATAATAATAATTGAAGATGCATATTTTCTACACATTAACATAATATATAATTTTGGATAATTGAACATATTAATAAGAAATTCGTCGACAAATTAAACATCACTTTTGTTTGGATAAAGTTATTTCTAACTCAATACTATATCTAAAAGTTATATGGCTATTAAAGGGAAAATATATAGCTTTTTGATGAGCATTTGTTTGTGTTTTTCATTTTAATTGATTATCGATTGATTAAAATGATCGTTATTTTTACTTAATTTAAATTTGAGTATACGCTTATAAAAATAGAAAAAAATGAATATTTAATTGAATAGCTAGGTAACTAGTATATATATACTCAAAAACATATTTTTCACATATTTAATATTCACTTTTTTTCCGAAAGAAATTTTGGATGATGTGTTTTTTTTTTGATCGGTAAAAGAAAGTTACAAATTAAAAGTGTAGAGGTCAAGGGGTACTCAACCCTTTTACAATTAACACATCCACACAAAACTCTGATTACAACATTTAAATTCTCCAAACTAACTAATGGTTCTTGAAGCCAATTTGTAACCGGGATATCTCTCAAGTTCTCTTCTCTTGCCGTAATCCATGACCAGGTTCTAATTTTTATCTCCTCGCCTATCTTGTTGACGTCTGGAATTTTGTTCTCAAATTGCAACTCATTTCTTGCATTCCAAATTGCCCAAACGATACCAACCCATAAACTTATAATAACTTTGTTGCCTTTCGGGTCAACGAGTAAGGCACTATGTAGTAATAAGTTTACGGTTGGTATAGAGTGGGGAACGATCACGAAGTTCAGCCATTGATATACTTGCGACCAGCTTTAAGAAGCAAACTTACAGTTGAAAAAGAGGTGTGAGTGTTTTTTCCTCTTCTTCTCCACATAAGATGCATTTTCGATCATCAGTGCTCAAATGAATACCTCTTCTAGCTAGGTAATATCACACTTAGATGATGTTTGTGACATTTAAGAGTGAATTCTAAATTTTATATATACAACAAGTATTTATGATTATGATATGCATGTTTAATAACGTATTTAAGACTTTATTAATTTCGCGTGTGACGTAATTTTAGATATTTTTTTTTTTTGAAAGCTTAAATATTGTATTTGGTCATTCAAACTTGATTTTCAAACCCCTCCCTAGTCCATATCTAAACTTTTGTATAAGCTGCCGTCGTGATACATATATATATTTACGGGTGTTTCGAAAAAAAAAAATGTAGTTTACAGAGGTGATGTGATTTAATGGTTGTGAGAAAAAATATTAATTTAACAATAAAAATAGTCAGTGTTTGTAAAATTTATAGAACGTAGAAGTTGAATATTGAGTTAAAGTTAATGAGCTACAAAGAAAAAAAAATAGGAAGTAGTAATTACAAGAATTCAAATCTGATTTTTATTTTTTCTAATTGCAAAAAAAAAATTATCTTTGTTGAAAAAAAAAAAAATATCTTTGTAATAAAAAAAAGTTTGCAATTTTATTTTTTAGAGTTTTTTCTTTTTTGACTTTTAAAAGTTTTTTCCCCTTGAATATTTAGTGTAAGATGATATATTTAAATTTTAAATCTTAAATGATTGATTAAGTAAAAATACCCCAATCGCCTTCTTTTACAACTTGAAGACACTCTTTAGATTTTCATAATGTAGCAAGTCTGATTATTTGTGGGTCTACATTATCCCTGACTCAGAAAACTCCAAAATTTACACTATAAAGGGCCAATTAATTAATTAGAGGCATATTTTCACTGACTGAAAAGGAGCTATGACACCAAGAAGCACATAGGACAAATATTTTATTTTCGGCTAAATTTTATATGCATCTAGGTGCATCTAGGTGCATCGTGGATTAAAGTGCACTTTTAAAATCATTGTAATTTATTTATATTGAGCCAAATAATTATTAATATAAAAAAATAATTGCATAATTCAGTATAAATAAATTATATTTTTCAATTTATATAACAAGTTTCATGGTGAGTGAGTGTACTTGAATGCACATAAGACTCACCCATTATTTTATAGATGGCCAAGAACAGTAATTACAAGCCAGAAATGCAGTTCAAGATATAAATACATTGTGGGCTAAAATAGATGAATTTTTTTTTTTAAAAGTAAAAATGAATTCATTCCATAGTACAAGGGGTACTCTAATCCCGATACAAGATAATAATGTGAACTACTAAGGTAACCCAATTACAATTTTGAAGTGATACAATCTAATGGACAAGATTTCCAAAAAGCCTCTGAAGTAATAAACGAGAGTGGATAATTAGACCGAATCCACTTCCACAAGCTAAATTTTATGCCATCGATAAGTTCGTCCAGGGAGTAACCACTCTCTTTGAAGATGATATTATTTCTTGATTTCCATAGCTTCCAAATCGTACATTGCCATATTAAACTCATGATCCTTTTTGTTGGGACTTTACTCCTATAATCAACAAACTCAAGAAAATGATTGGTGATGGAATTTGCTATTATAAGAGGTTTACCCAACCAATGACAAATTGCCTCCCACACAAGAAGTGCCACCGGACACATGACGAGGGTGATTCGTTGTTTCCATAACACACTCACAGCACGGACAAAGCATCTAAACCGAAGAAATCAAAGCACCCCTCTTGTACAGATTTGTTTTGGTGGGGATCCTATCCCGAATCGCTTTCCAAGAAAATGCGGAAACTTTCAACGGGATAGCTTTCCACCAAATTTTTGCCCAAGGGAAAACAATTTCATCCGTTGACGACTCAACCATTGCAATGGCCCGATACATGTCCTTTGTCTCGAAAAGGCCCTTAGATGACCCGATCCATTTCCACGAGTCTACATAATCTGAAAGAGGTGTTTTCCTGCAAATAAGAAACCAAAGATCCACAAACTCAAGCAATTCGTTGTAACTAAAAAACCTTTCCCAATTGAAAAACCAGCAGTTCCCTGACTCAGAAAAGAACTCACGCACACACCCACTCTTTTGTGATGACAACTTAAACAAACCTGGAAATTGACTCTTTAACCTAACCGAACCCTCCACCCATGGATCATGCCAAAATTTGAAGACACTACCATCCCCTAGCGACAATGAAATATTATCAAATATTATCCCGAAATAGACTCCCCACCTGATCCCACCATAACTCATGAACATCTCTCCACCATAAAGACCAACCTTTTGTATCCGACTCACTCACTGACCCGACACTCAATGACCTATACCTGAACTTCACTATACTCACCCATAACGACTTCTCTCCAGAAACCCATCTCCATAACCATTTGCACAACAGAGCCAAGTTAAAATTCTTTATTTCCCTGACCCCAAGACCACCCCTCAACATATCTAGACACACTGACTTCCACTTGACCCATGCAATTTTTCGACTTGATTCTTTCACAACCCCCCCCCTAAAAGAAATTTCTTTGTAATTTGGTAATGGTTTTGATAATGCACTCAGAGGCTTTAAAGAATGAGAGATAATAGATAGGAAGTGCCAAAAGAATGAGAAATAATGCACTCAGGGGCTAAAATAGATGAGTTAAGAGGAAAAGTTATTCTAAATAAAAATAAATAAATTATTGTAAAATAAAATTTATGTATCTCATATTTATTACTTTCAATAAAAGAGAGATTGAAAATTTCACTGGTCCCAAATTTAATTAAATAAAGTAGTTGTATCCATCAATCCATTTACACAAAATATATGGTAAGATTCTTCTCATCATGAGGAAGATTTTCTCTATTTTTTTAAATATTTTTGGGAGGGACCAAAATTATACATATAATTTTATTTTTAATAATTATGAATAGCATTGAGTGTGTATGTATTTTATTTTGGGTATGGTCATAATATCATTAAATAGACACTGATGCATTAGTTATATAAATAAATATTGATAAACTAAAATTCAGATGTGAAAATATTAAATATAATATTACTATATTTACAATTAATTCACTTTTTATTCTGTTCATGAGCATGTGAAAGTTGAAACAAGAAACGTAAACAGCTAGAGTTGTATCATTTTCATCAAACATGCACCTCAAATTTTCAGGTGGACCCAAATTTATTTCAAAACAAATAAATGATGTTGAGCTTACATCTTTTGATTTCTCACAACTCAAGGACTGACTAATTTAATAAATCAAACAATCCCATCGTTTGTTAATAGGAACCCTATTTGAAGTTATTTGAATGACTCATCTTAAAACTTGACTTGGGGTTTTGATTTTGAGTCCTAGAAGGCTAGAACAGAGCATATTTCTAGTAATTAAGTCTCAAATCTAAAGGCATATTTGTGTGACACAGTTTAAATTGTTTGATATATATACATATATATGTGATGTACTAACTGTTTAATTGCGTACTCAATCAAACGTTTGATGCTGTACAGTACCCTGTACTTGTATGCTAAAATTTTAATGTCAGGAGGACAAGACTTCTCTCCTTGTAATTAATATTTCATTCCATCACACTTTTATTTGAACATTCACTAAAAAAGTCTATCTCATATTTTATTAAATATTTTTATAAATAGTACTCCTTTGTCTACTAATTTTATATCTGATGCTTTTGACACAGATTTTAAGAAAAAAAATAGATAAAATAAAAATATTATAGAGTATTGTGAGGTCCATTTAAAGATAAAATAATTATTTGTGAGTAAAGTATAATAACATTTAAAGTAATTAAATGATAATTGATGGATAAAAATAAAGTAACTTTTGCCAAAAAAAAAAAAATTTTATTATAAGATTGATGGATGTCGAATAAAATACAAAATTAATGTCAAATAAGATTGGTGGACGGAGAGAGTAATAAAATAATTTTTTTATTTTATTTATATTCCTCAAATATCATTACACCTTATGTCATTATTTTTTTCACATTAAAATTAATTTTATTTCATTTAAATTATACAAATATCATTATTTTATCATTTAACTCTCATAATTTTTTTATTTTTTAATAATAATATATAATTAATAAGTAGGATAAATACTCACATTAATATTATTGTATACTTTACATTACAAAATATTTATATATTATTATATTCAATACAGGATATTTGTATATTTTTTGGTTATTATCAATTTAAGTTGATAGCATTTTTTTTATGACGTAAGGGTTTGAAACTAATAATGACGTACGTATGTTAGGGTTTGAGAAAATTTTAATTTCAAAAAAATTAACATATGATAGAAATATGTTCAAAAGAAACATTAAATTTTGCCATTAATTGCAGTAAAATAGATCCAATAACATACTATTACCTAGCTATAAAGTAAAACAACTATATTCAAATTAGTAACCATTCCTTTTCTCTCATTCCCATGTTTCAAAGACAAGTTTCACTCTAGTATATGGGTTTTTTTTTTCTTCGTCGATTATTCACCTTATGGTGTGCACTTTGTACCTGGATTGATTACTTAACATCAGTTTAAGGTCAGCTTGGCTAAATTATTCAAAACATCTTATAAATTCAAAGATCTTATAAATTATTTTAAAATTTTATAAAATGTAAATTTTAAGTAATTTATAAATTTATTAAACTGTTCGATTAATAAAAGATATAAAACTCTTCCATAATTTAAATAAATAAAATTTAAATTTAATATAAAATAATTATTTTTTTATTTTTTATGGACTAGGGTAAGGGGTTGGGAGGTGGAATTGTAGGATGAAATTGAAACTTTGCCTAAAATGGTATCACTAATAAATCACTAACATGTATCAATAAAATTGAAACAAGAAAGAAAAGGAAAAATTGTGATTGATAGTTGATACAACTCAAAAAAAGAAAAGGAAAACTAGTAGCAATGTAGTTCTAATGAATAAATGCAGAAATTAAATGTCGTCCCAACTGTAAAAGTCCAATTTGGGTCCTCAACTTCTTTGATCCACATACCCTGTTTGTGTTGTACTTAGATTTTTTGAGTCGCAATTTTTTCGCAAGTCTTTATTTTCATTTGATCATTTCACTTTTTTTTTTCTCTACTTATTTTATTAGCCGATTCATATGAAATTCATTTTTTTTTTTTTTTTCAATGGTTTTATTTCACATGATTCAAATATCACTAGTGTGTGTGAACGATAACGAATATATGCCAAACATATAGTATATGATATATAATTAATATTTATGATAGTATTTTAATATTAATTTCAACATTGAATAGAATGAGTGACCATGACTGGTGAACAATTATTTTTTAAGATCGTTTTCTAAACTACCTATTATATCTTATTTGTCATTCATTAATGCTTGCATGTTATTGTTGACTGTGCGATCAAAGTCCCAGAGAAAAAAAAAATTATGTGGTGCTATAATTTTGCCCGAATTCATAAATGATTCTGTAAATTTTTAATTTTTGATTCTTTTGCTTTTAATTTTAGTCATTTTTATTGAATAATTTAAAATTTGATTGAAAAATTGATTTAATTTTTTATTCTAGTCACGTCGACGGTCACCACCGCTCTCGTTTGAAGTGTCTTTCAATATCACGGAAGAAAAACCCTCAATCAATTTAATGTTTTTGATTACACGTCCCCGTGAATCACAATTTCAAAATCATGAATTTCATTTATTATCGTGATTAATTTTGAGTGATTTACGTTGAGGCGAGGGTTGAAACCTACACTATACTCTTCCTCTTACTGAACCTGTCATTTCAATATTTTTTTCGCATAATTTTGTATGCTACATTATATTTTCGACCATTTTCCAGTCACTATTTTCATTTTTCCGAAGAAAATGACTAAAACTGAAACCATAAGACCAAAATTGATAAAATAAAAATTTATAAAATCATTTATGGATTCAAATAAAGTTACTAGAACATTTGTTTTTTTTTTCTCCATAATCCCACATTAGCTAATTAAACATGTGGCTAGTTTTTAATTAATTCATGTTTATGCACGTACAAATCATTATAAGTACATTGTACATACCATACAGTTTGATTAACACTAATAAATAAAACAGGGTGGAATTGGCCCGAAGTAGACAAAATAGAATTGAATATAATTTTTTTGCACAAGGAGTCGCATTTATTCAAAATATATCTTTTTATTTCCCATCAAACAATCGTTTTACTTAATTTTTTTTTTTTGGGAAACATACACCATTTTCAAGTTAATTCTATTAACTGATAAACAGGCAAACAATTACCACAACGTTTACAACTTGATAAAAATTAAAGAAAACTTGAACATAAGTAGATATATGTTTTGACTTGATTCAATTCATTTCCGAACATACTAGTCTTTGGTTCTAGTCTTGGACTCTTGGTCAAATTTATATAACTAAACAAGATTATTAAAAAAAATACGGCAGTCACATTAATTAACAAGTTGCAATGTAACATCGATTAACCAATTCTAAAAAAAAAAAGACATCAATTAATAAATTCAGACAAATAAATCATTCAATTTTAATGATCCCGAACATGGAAGTCTCTCTCAGGGTGTCGTGTACACAAACACCTCTGTGAGGAAAATTGCAAACTAAATTTTACAAATCCAACCCACAAAAAACTTTAATAATTTTATGGGTCTCATGTTAGGCGTCTAAAAATCAAAACAACCCCATAATTAAAAAAACAGAGAAAGATGTTATAAAAAGATGAGAAAAATGAGCCCAACAATTGCATGGCTGCATTAATTAATCCATCTTGAGTCCATCTCCCTCCAAAAAAAAGAAAGAAAGCGTTATCCCTTTCTCTCTCCTCATCTTAGCATAGAAGTTAGAGAGCGAAACATTTGTTCTTCACAGGGGATAGTGATTCCCATTTCGTGATCGAATCCGAATTCTTCCTCAGCTCGTCTGAGTAGACTCAGGAACTCGGGGTGAGTCAGGAAGGAAATCGGGACGATGTATCTGCTCCTGTTTTCGCCCACGTATACCGGGAAATGGCCTTTCGGAACGTCAATCGGAAGGCCTTGTTCGTCGTCGTAGCCCTGTTTTTTGCCCAAACTGGAGCACCTTTTCATCATCTGTTTCAGCACCGCTGCTTGTGTTAGTCTGTTTGATTTCTTCATGCCCATTATGGAATGTGTAAGGGCCTGTTTGGTTCTTGGTTTAGTGAAAAATTGGAAGGAGAGTGGTGATGAAAATGGAGAGTTGCAACTGTATTTATTAAGAAAAAAATTTTTTGTGGGGGTACATGTGGGGTTAGGGAGGGAAAAACATAGCAGGGGTATTTTGGGAAGTGAGAAAATATGAAAGGACAATGTGGGGGCCATGTTATTCGGTGTAGCATCCAATGTTGGGGTTTGATAATAGCAATACGGACCCTTTCTACGTGAATTTTGTGCCCTAATTGAATCAACACCTCTTATCTAAGAGGAAAAATCTTGCTCAAATTAGGTTAAACTAATTCAAAAGGGATGAGAAATAGGAATAAAGGTTACTTTCTTTGATGGGCTTGTCGGATTAGTATATAGTTAATGAATATAATTGACCTTGAACTTCTTATATATATACGGAATCTTTTAATCATAATTCGTTACATCATTTAGTAAATTTATTAATTGTTTAAAAACGCAAAAAAAAATATTTTTTATATTTATTTATTCATATAGATATAATTATAAAAGTACTCATTTCTCAACATCAAGTATGGATATGGAGAAAATATTGTTTATTCTTAATGTTTATTAGAAAAATAAGATTTCAAATAAAATAAAATGTTCAATTTTATAGGTGAGAAAAGTGATAACAAAATAAAACAATATGTATAATTGAATTTTTAAATATATCGGATTTTCACTATGTTAATATAAAGATGTTTTTTTAATTTTGAAAATATATAAAAATTTAAAAAGATTTAACTTATTTTTTTAATAATTTCTTTTATTAAATTAGGGCAATGATTTATAAAAAAAACAAGATTTTTTTTTTTTGGGATTAGTATTAGTTAATGAGTATTAAAACCATATAACCAAAACTTATATATACGAATACTTTTTCGTGAATAAAAAAAAAAAATCCTATTAAAACCATAAACCAAAAATTATTATTGTTTAAAAATAAAATATACACATCATGTAAATAAATAAATATACACATCGTAAGTCAATTTATACATAAATATGGATAGATATTGTTGTTAATAATAATGGGAAGTGAATTAATAAAATATAAAACCTTAAACTTTTTTTCACATATCTTTTTTTAATAATGACAAAACCGCAAACGTTTCAATTTTAATAATTTAAATATCTTAAAAAAAACTTATGTAGATTATATCTTCAAAAAAACACAAAAATGTTAACAATGGGAACATAGTTGCGGAACTTCGTTGATTAACAATAATTATTTTTATTTTATATAGTTTGATAATTTACTTTTAAATTTACTTAGGTTAACTTTTATCTCTCCAAGTCATCACACTATTATTTTTATTATAGTTAAATGAGAAAGTAAAAAGTTTGTTGAGGTTTTTTCATATGAAAGGTTTTTGGCTATTAAGGGTGGTCCTCTCCTCTATAAATAGAGCAACACACTCCATTTAAAGCTCCCTCCCATTTTGTTCCTATATTCCATTGAGAATATAAAAAATCATATTTAAGGGAAGCAAATATTAAAACATGAATTTTTCGAAATGATCATTCATTTGTTCGATTATTAAATTATGTTTGATAGTTATTAATCGGGTTTATGTTATAGCCACATTGAATCCGTTTATCCGACCCGATAAAATCGCTATCAACATTTATCCATTCACGCAAACCAAATTTCTTATTATATAATGTTATACCCTTATTTATTCATATAGATCACAATTAGTAATTTAGTATTACTTAGGGGTAAGAATCGGTTGGGTAAGCATCAAATTTCATTATTAATGAAAAACCGAAGTGAGCAAGCATGGGAACCGAATCGATTCGAAATAGTATGAATAATCATCATTGATCTAATCGAATCATGGGATAAAAATCGTGGTTCGATTTCCGCCGTTCTCGAATAACCAAAATATTATTGTTTTTTGTGGGATTTTTTTTCTTGTCGGGCTACAAAATTTGTAAAACGAACCCAAATAAGGTAAATTTTGATAACATATAGAGAGGCGAGAATAGTTGTGAAGGCGACGAAGGTCAATGGGTGTGGTTGCAACGAGCTGGTGTGGTGCTCACTGAGTCGCTACTCAAGGTCATGGGAGAAGACAGACCGCTAGAGAGAGGCGGCGACTGGGGGCGGGGCCGGTAGTGGTGGGAGCGGCGGCCAACGTGGATACTAGAGAGCTTGAGATGGAGAGAGGGGCGACTGGCGAGAGACTAGAGTTTTTTCATGATGATATTTTGAAAATTGGATTTTGGAGAGGCTGAGTGAGGACACGTCGCATATATTGTAGGTAAGTAAAAGTTTAAAATAATTATATATTTAATACTTATAATTGATTTTCGGTTATTGTTCGATTTTTGACCAAAATATAATTGAACCGAACAGAATATCGATATATATGAAATTGATAACCGTGACCGAATCGAATTATGAATTTCTGTTAGGTCGGTTTTAACGTATAGTATACACCCATAGTATTACTTTTTATAGGTATTACTAAAAGGAAAAAAAATTATATTGGTTAATTTTTTTTTTGGTCAGAGCAAATGAGGGGTGCTTGGTTGGATACTTTGGGGGTGATGTATGTATGTGTTTGAGGGATGAGAATGGCGATTCCCTCATTTATGTAAAGTACTATAAGTTTCATTCCTCTCACTTATCGTATACATACTTTTTTCATTTTCTCTATCATTTACCAAGCACCCCTGAAATATAAATAGGAATATCATTTTGGATCAAATGAAATAATTAATAAGGAACGAAGATAATATATATATATATATATATATATATATATATATATATATATATATATAGTTAATTAATTGACAAATTTTCATTCACCATTTGCACCAAATTGATTTGGTACAATTAATTTGAAATTGAAATTGCACCAGTTAATAAGGAGAATTTCAATTAATGCACTCAAATTAATTAATGCTGAAATTGCAAATATCATTTAATTGGGAGGGTGAAGTATATAACTACTGTATAAGTAAAAGAAAAGATGCGTGGTTTGGCAAGGAGGCGTGTGGCCTCAGACTTAGCTTTCACTGTTTGTAGCCTGTTTCAGATCTTACTTTCCACAATACTTACCAGTTACTTCAATTTTCAACATTCTGTCTCACTCTTCTCTTATTTCTTATTTCCAATATTGTAAAATATATTAATTACATTCACTTGCACGTATTAACTTACTATTTTCGTAGCATATTTCTAACTGGCTATTGTGAGACGATCTCATGTATATGAGAGTATTCATTCATTAACGTTCATGCAAACACGGAAGAAAATCAATATTCTTCTTTATAAATCGTCTAAAAGTGAATGATGTAATCATTTAAAACACCTTGATTTTGCATTGAAGGAAGAAACAACGACTATAAATTCGAACCTCGTTTCATGCATATAAACATGATACATGCTAAATGTGATCATAATTAGGTTCAAATGATCGATACTACATCAAACAAATCTACTTGATATATATATGCGAACCTCATTTTTCAACTCATTGCGTCGACAAATTAATTATGACCTTGTTGACGCATCAAACTATGTCATGTTATTTATAAAACAGGGTCGAGCCCGATGATTTATAAAATGACCAAAATACCCTTAACGGTCGTGGAGATATCAGAGTGCAAGTTGGTGGCCCTGAAATAGTAATATAATGAAGGAAATGTGGAATAAGAACCACCCAGGCATATCATATATAGCTCTTTGTCTACCTACTGTACCTGGTTTAATCTCTACGCCCACAGAAAAAAATAAAAAAAAGAGATATTTATATCTACAATTTGGCATGTTCCAAGGCTCACAAATGCGATCAACAAAATATTAATTACATGTTGCAAGTCGTGTTTCGTGGAAAATATGATGTGGCAATGTGTGTGACGACTTAACAAACAAAATAATGATGTGTAATCTTTGTTTGTGTGTGTGTGTATACGATGTATATACAATTGTATGTAGGATGACAAAAAAAATTTGTTGACCGGGTTAACAAAAAAGTTGACTTTTCTAAGTGGGCATCTGCATAGGGTTTTTAATTATATTATTTATGGTTTGGGGAGTGCGTCGAACACAATGTGTTAGTGACGAGCACAATGGTTATGTGGGAGTGAGAGTTGATACAAGAGCTATCTTAGGAAAATTTATGAACCTTTCTTTTGTTATTTTTGGGCCTATTTATAGGCTTTGGATGAGCTGGTGGTGTCAAGGCTTGAGTTGGTGGTGTCCTGGCTAGCAGATTTGGGATTCTCTTAACATGCACGAATCTATGTGGTGTTGCCATAACTTTTTAATTTGTGCTTCTTTGGTTGACATTTGGCGGACTTGCTCAAGGAAAGTATTCGAGACTTGTGGGGGTGGGGGTGGTGGTGGGATGGTGGCGTCGTGGGTGACGATTCTTTGACTAGGGTTTTTTCATAGTGATGTTTTTAAAATTGAATTTTGGATAGGTTGAGAAGTGAGGACCTGTCACATATATTGTAGGTAAGTAAAAATTTAAAATAATTATATATTTAATATTTATAATCGATTTTCGATTATTTTTCGATTTTTGACCAAAAAATTATAAAACCGAACCGAAAATCAATATATATATATATATGTGTGTGTGTGTGAAGTTGATAACTGTGACTGAATCGAATTATGAATTTCAATTAGGTCACTTAATTTCAATATTACTTTTTATGGGTATAATTAAAAGAAAAAATAATAATTTTATATTGATAATAACAGATTAGAGGTGTTTGGTTGGATATTTTGGTGGTGATGTATGCGAATAAAATGCAAAAATAGTGTGAGGAATGAAAATGACTCCAACCATTTAGGTGAAGTATAAATTTCATTATTCTCACCTATTTTTCCATTCTCTTTTTATTTTCTCTTTCATTTAAACCACTACCCTTGTTTGTCTATCTTGGGAGTGGTCATTGGGTTCAAGGAACGGAGAGCATAATTTTTTATATATATATATATATATATAGTTAATTAATTAATGTTGAAATTGCAAATATCATTTAATAGGGAGGGTGAAGTCGTAAAATAAAAGATGCGTGGTTTCTGGCGGAAGCACAAATGGATCAGACTTAGGATGTGTATCCAAGCCTGGTGAGCACTTGTCCACGATGGGCTAAGCGGACACCTTTTTTTTATTTGGTCCACGTGTTTCTTTTAATAAATTTTTTGTTTAAACAATATTGTAAAAAAGATTATTTATGTGCACAACAAGTACATTTTTTAAAATTATTGTTCAGTGAAAATAATTATATTTTTTTTAAAAAAATCGATGAATAAAAAACTACACTTTTAAAAAATACACTTAAATTGCATAGTGCATCTGAAACATAAGAGACCTAATGCATTTTTAAAATGTGAAACTTGTTCAGCAAAAAATAAGTTGAATGTTTCAATACAAACAAGTTGAACATTCAACGAAAACTAGTTGCACGTTTCAAAAATACATTTGAGTTATACATCGCATATGATGCGTACAATAGTTTGTTTAATATAGGACATTCTAAAACCTTCAAGGGTTGTCTACCTACTGTACCTGGTTTATAGGCCACAGAAAAAAGAATAAAAATGAGTAAATTTTTTTTAGGTCTTAAGTTCAAAACTCAACAAAATGCGATCAACTTTTCTTGAGATCTCAAGTCCTCGACAGATTCATAAACATGAGTTTTTTTTTTTGGCTTATTTAATCTCTTTTTTTGGTGTCTCGCAGTTAGTGGATGCTCACGGTGAGTTTTGATCAATGAAATGATTAGTACGGTCTTTGACCAAGTCAAGATCGGATATAAAGTTATCAAAAAAAAAATATAGGACAAACTAAAAAAGAATTTTTCACTATTCTTATGAGATGGAGGGAATAATGTTATAAACCCTGCCAAGAGTAAATTAAGAAAATATAAATATAAGAAAAAGGAGTAAATTAAAAAAATATAAATATAAGAAAATAAGTATTTAGATCAAGGCAAAAGTATAGGGTAAACAAATTTCACTGTAAAACTAGTTAAGGAATATGATTTATATTATTAAATAGTGTGATTTTTTACTATAAAGGGTATTACTCACAAAAGTTAAGGGTATGACTTATATTATAGTAAAAGGTATCGTAGTGATAATTGAAGGATGTGACTTATATTACTTAAAAGAATATATAGGACATATAAAAAAAAAATATTCTTATGAGATCAACAAAGTTTAAAAAAACATAACATTGACAGCCAAACAATGACGACTAGACTACACAGTGTCATGTAACAAACTACGTACCTAAGAATACTAGGTACAGTATATAGGAGAGACTGAAAATAGAATGTCTTGGAACTTGATTAATTATCCTATCCTATCCCATGTTCAGAAATAGTAAAAGATAATATATATACACACATGTACACATACACGTCATGTACGCATATAACTGAAAACCAAACTATCTAAAAACGAATACAAGATCGTTTAAGCTTGAAAAATATTCTTGCATTGAATGAAATAAGAAGTCAAGAAAAATAAACCAAATATAAAAATATCAAACTACTCGTTTTAATTCGATAAAAGCATGTTTGAGCTCGATTTTGATTGGGAGGGATGTCGGTAAAAAAAGAATAGGTCTAGTGTGAAAATTTTCATGTATGAAAATCTATAAAATTGCTCTAAATCAACCATCTACACCCTAAACACTAAACAATAAACCCTAAATTATAAAAATTTGGTAAGGATGAACAATAACCAATTATTAAGAATATAATTAATTTTTAACCAATTTCAATTTTGTTTTACTTTCACCAATTTACCTTAATTTGGTTTTCAAATTAAAGCTTTTTTTCGAGCTCGATGAAAATTTTTCAAACATAAGGGAGGGATGTCGGAAAAAAATAGATGAAAAAAAGATGGTGGTCCCTCCATTTTAATTTTTCTATTTATCACCAAAATTGCGGTGCCCTGCAGCAGAAACTAATACATCAACAGAATTCCTTTTTATTATATTTCAAGAGGTAATGGTGACCCAGCATTTGTATAGCACATGAAGCCCATGTTACTCTTACTTCCAAAACTACTTTCATAGATATCACTCCCAACTACTTGAAGCTGTCAGCATAACTCCCTCAGCCACACGTGTCGCGCACGCATTGAGTTCAAGAAACGCAAACTACAACACTAAAAAAACGAGCAATTTCTGATGAAGCTAAGATGGCCACTAAGGGTTTGGTTTGAGAAGTCTTCAAGGCTGGGCTAGAACAACAGCTCATGAAGTAGGACATTTCATGAGACGGTAGAACACATAAGCCTGGATTTCCAACAAATACATTGACAACACTAGATACATCTCTAGACATATCACAGCATCATAAGAACAAGAGAATGTGACCAGGGGTTATATCAAGGGCCCACACATAGAGCAGAAATAATATCAACATTTATAATTTAATAATTAAGGACAGTGATTTCTTACCTGATATGCTGCAGATTGGAATATACCTAGCAACAAGGAATAAAATGGAGTGAATATGGAATACAGTTTACTACAGTCATAATCGACGCGTAAATGTTGAGCAGACTCCATAAAGCACATTTGATATAATACGATATGTAATAAGCTAAATTTAGAGGTTAAAATGTAAGGTAAGGTAAACTAAGAAGGCACAAACAGAGCATTCAAACAATGGAAAGGATGAAAATTGGAAGTAAACTGGAAATTTTTACCTGACTCGGGAAGTTACCTCTTCCCTGCACATGGTGATTAACGTAGTAAACAAAACTTTCAAAGTATTTGGGCCTTCTAAAGTCAATAATGGCAAATGTGAAACAACTAAAAAACATTATCATGCTCAAGCTGACCATATGAATTAATGATGCAACTTCCATGTACTTAGGATAGTCAAAACCAATGCATCAAATTTTGAATAACACAAAATCATGTCTCCAGGCTTTAATCTGTCTAGCAAATTATTCATAAATAATAACTCTACTAATGGTACAATAATTAGTACAGAAAGTCCCACATATATTAAAGCTTCGAAATAGTAAAATTCAGATTGGTTACGCTCTTCCCACAATGAGCTGGAACTATGGTTTCCCCAATCACTATCTTCTATGTGAACTACTACTCTCCATTGCTTAAGGAATTGCTTCAACTCTGAACTTTTTAATACAAAAAAAAACATAATGATCATATTAAGCTAGAGAATTTAAAAATAAAAAGAACTTTTTATCCAAATAAGGCTCTATCTGTGTGAATATTATGATGGCACACTAAAATCTATCGAGTAAATCGCCTATGTTATACCACAAACAAAATTCTGTTTACCAATTCAACAACTTACAGATTTACAATCCCTAAAACAAGTCATGCAGGCATGATAGTGTGAGAGCACAAACTGACTCTTAAAAATAAGACTCTTAATCCTGCAGATACAAATGCAAATATGTAATTAAGTATAACCACAACAAATCCTTCGGACTATAAGTACATTCTTAGTGGAGCCAAAAGAAAAAAAAAAAAAAAAAAGAATGCCACTTTATCAACTTTTTTGATTTATAAAAATTGTTTTTTCTTTTGATCTGACAAATTACAACAAAGAGCTGAAAATGGAATAAGTACACTTTTCTTCTAGTTAAAAAGGAAGAGCTCTTGAGTTTTCAATCCCTCTGTGTGGTAAGATTCCATATCATAATACATTCATGAGATACATTGCACATTTACATATCAGATGCTGCTTTCAGTTGTTGATGCTGTCCGTCAATCAAACTCATCTGCCTTCTGAGTCTCGCAATATGTGCTTGCACCTATGCATTATAGACATTATCAAAGCATCATTTTGTTTTTCACTTCAGAAAAAGGAAATGATTCATAAATATGTTTTATCAAACTCTCATTTTACATAATTTAGAGTAAAAAAACAAATGCTATAATCACCTACATGAACTATAAAGAATTTTCAAAACGCTGTTTGAATCAAACTTATGGCCTAAGGGTTCCATAGTATATCATGAAGCAACATGATGCTGTATACAATTTGTTCAAGGGCTAACTAAATGAAGTACCTATTAGTTGCATGCATCTAAATGGGCTGATCAAAGGCGATTCTCAAATGGAATTTTCAAAATTTGGTAATTCAATTTGTCATAAATAGAAGAAAAAATATGGTGAAGATCCATTTCTGGGTCATTAATATTTTGACTTTAAAAAAAAAAAATCCTGCATGTTCAGTAAGAGGCCACTTTAAGTAATTTTACCAAACTCTACTACTCTAGGCAACTCGTAGTAGCATCACGTATATCATTTTAAACTTCTTCAATGTCTTTGCTATAATAACTATTGTTGGTAGTTCAATTTCTACAATTGAGATATTGAAGATATTCTGTGTCGCCTGATTCCTCCTTTAGATATAATGAAACCAGGTGTTAGCAGATAAATATCCAGTCACTAAGTTATCATCTTACTATTTTTAATTGCTCCATGACATTTGATTCAATTATCACTATAGTGATTGTCAGTATTTTGGATTTCCATGTTTTAATTTTTCACAGGGATAATGCCTTCCCTTTAAGCTATCAGATAGTTAACAAACTTCTGTAAACCCCTAAAAGTACATTATATTGACCTGCTGGCGTGCAGCAGCGAGTTTTAAGAGTTCATCTGCCTCAGAGAAACTGGTAAACCACTGGTTCAGGGGATGATCTTTGGTGTCACCTTTTCTCCTGTTGTCAACATCCTCCACTGGCACTGCAATAAAATATATGGACAAAACATCTTGAAGCACATTATAAAATATTCAGTAATATTGAGTACATACTACATAGATAATAACACTTTTACTCACCAATGATATGAATTATGATAAGCAAGACTTACCTGGAGGCAAAGTGTATCCCACTGGCAGTCTAGGCACAGTAACTGCAGGATGTTTTTGTATTCGAGCAAAGAAAGCTTCAGACGGCTCAGCAAGAACAATTTCATCATAAGTTTCCACAACAACGGGCTTCTTAGTGGAAAGTGGACCAGATTCATCCTCGGGATATAACTTCAAATGGTGATACCTTCAATCACAAAAATACACAATCTCATGACTATTTATGCATGGATGCATAAATGCTATTCTGAAATCAATACGATTTGGAGAGCAACTCACAAATGCAATGGCTTATCGCTAATATCATTATGAAAATGAAGGGTAATAGCGATCTCAAATTCACCCCATCCAGATTCTGATAGCTCAAAAGGAGGGCTTTCAACAATCCTTGTGGGATTATTAAAACTCGAATGCAACTGGAAAACAACACGCTTTATCACTACACCCAGGTCTTCATTTTGTGCATTACGAACATAAATTGTCCATTTATGTGATTGGTACCTAGCAAATAGAAAAATGAAACCAGAATTTCATAACTAAATGTTACAATCAATAAAACTTCAGAAAATGTATGAACTAGGGCACACAAATACTTACTCGCTCGCTTTCTTACCAAGCCAAAATGCAATGTTACCATACACAATGGGGATCAAGATTTCTGTATCTTTAAGCTTCTTAGTCGAGTTCTACACAATCAAGAAAATAACCAAATAATTAGTATTAAAATATCGAAAATTTCCGAGGATATTTGAAATAAGTACCTCGACCCAAATTGCTAATTTTAGTCATAAATAATAAAGTTACATTGCATTTAAAGAAAAAAAAAAAAAAGAAGAAGACAAGAATCACCTTCTTTTCAATGTCATCCGAAGATTTAATCATCTTTGAGCGTTGGGACTTTAGCGTCGATCCGCTGATATCCGATTGCTCAGCTCCATTTTTCTGAGGCATTCTGCAAAAAGAAATCCCCAAAATTGATCGATCTGAAATTAGGGTTTCCAATTGGATCCTGTACGAATGTACGGTAACTGATAGTAAAGAGGTACTGGCAGGGTTGAGGACATGAATGTCAAATGCGTCAATGGGTCAGGGAATTCCCAAGGGCGGAATGGATATCCCAATATAAACATTAAATTGTCCTTTACTTTATAATTTTACCCTTTACATTTTAACACTTTATCACTTTTTTTGATAAATTATCACTATTATTTTTGGGTTGGGGGTTTTGATAAATTATTTTTGAATCATAATAAAAGTACATTTTAGAAACATGTAATTTATTAATTATATCCCTTTCATAATGAAGTTGTATATTTTTAAAATCAAAGCCCCATAACTTTTTTTGTAAATACAAATTTAATTCTAACAATTATACCAAATAATAATTTCAACAACAAAATAAACAATTCACGTAAATAACTTTTAATGGAAATTCATCAATATAAACTTTGCGAACAATTAACAAAAGGAAAAATAAACTTTGTTAAAACTTTCTTTTGAAAGAATCATCCCTATTTATAGAATTTTTTGGGGTAGAAAAAAACAATGTGAAAATCTTTTCCGAAAAAAATACATATAAATTACAGAAAAATCTTTCTTTCCCCTTTTTCTCAAAATTTCGAAACACCTATATCAAGTATGGGATTATTTAATGAGATAATTTAATTAAGAATCACATATCTTCATTTAACAAAATTCAAATTTTTAATTAACTTAACCTCTTACATTTTAACACTTTATAAACTTTTAGGCAAAAAAAGTAAATTTATTTCCAATTAATACTTACACTTTAACATTTTGAAAATATGCTTTTTATCATTTTTTTAAATTTAAAATTCATTATATCAAGACATTTGGTATGAAGAACCCGGACAATAAATTTGAACGGACGGAGAGATTAAATCTTAGATGGAAATAACATTATAGGTAATTGAATCTCATTCTGACCAAGTCTATTATTTTGGGTTGGGGGTTTTGATAAATTATTATATTGTTGTTTTGAATCTCTATTTAAATGGACAAAGTGAATCGGAGCCTTAGATTCAATCTTTTTATCTTGGACAAAAGGTGTGATCGCGTCAAATTTGATTCTTTGAAATAAATTAAATATGATTTATCATACCAAATCTTTAATTAAGGGAATTAGTTTTTAAATAATAATGTTGATTAGACCTAGGAAAAAGATATTAAAATAAATTAACCTCGGATTAAATAGATAATCTTAAATTTTAATGACAAGAGTCGAATTTGGGTTAAATGGAAGTGCAATATTAATTTATTATGGGATTAATTAATATTTAAAAGTTTGCAATCTTTTTTAGATATTCAACTAACTTTCAACAAATAGTCCAATAAGGTGATTTATTATTTTTCATATTAATAGATATGTTGGGAGAAAGATTTTTTGAATTTTGTTATGGAATGGAGATATTAGAAAAAGATTATTGCATATTTTGAAAATCAAAATTAGAAAATATATGATTTTCTTGATTTTCTTGAAAAGATATTATGAAACAAGAAATCATCTGAAACTTCGAAAATCCATGAGGAGGTGGGATTTTTGTGGAATATTTTAATTATGAATTAGGAGATCACCATTTGTGGGAAAAAAAAAAAAGTTGTTTTTTCTCTTGAAAAAACTCGCCACCTATAAATGGATTTAATTTAAGACTAAATTACATAACACAACAAATGTCCTTCCACCACAACCACTTCATAACACACTAAAAACGTAAAAGAAAGATGATTTATGATATGTTGTTTAAAATGGAATTCATGCTAGTAATAATTAAAGAATTAAATTTGTATTTAAATGGAATGAATTCTAGGTCATGAATGGTGTGAATGGAATGAATCTTCGTGAGTATCACTAAATGAAATGAAATTTGGAATGATTATGCAAATAAATATATGTAACATTCAATCATATTTTGATAAACAATTTGGTATGATTGGGAATGAAAAATATAGCATACTTTCCAAAGTATAATTGGGAAAAAAAAATCTACTATTTTTTAAATTATAATTAATAATTATACTTTAATATTATTATTAACTATTGAAAATATTTTATACATATATATATATATTTAATATATTATTATTGTTAATTTTTATTTATTATTTTAAATTTTTATAATTGCAAAAATAATATTGTTTATTATAATAAATATATAACTTTAGTATTATATATTTATAATAATAATATATTTTAAATTATTTTGGAAAGTTTGAGTTAATAATAACTTTATATTTTTTTAATATTTTTATTAAATAATAATATTTGTTATTATTAATAATATATTACTAAATAATAATATTTTTATTTTTATTAATATATTATTGAGAATTGCTAAAATTTACATTTTTTGAGATACAATATTAATATTGAAAATTTTATATTATTTATATACTCAAATATTATTATATTTAATATTATTATTGTTGTTGGAGTTTGTTATTATTTTTATTAAATACTATAACTTTTTTAATAAAATAATATTATTTACTTAGTATTATTATTGTTCTTGTTAGTAGAAGATAATATTATGAAAATAAAAAATAAAGGATAATATTATTATGGAAAAAAAATTCATTCTTCAAGATGTGGAATACATAAACTCATGGGGTATGTAAAGAATCACAATTCCTTTATTTTTGGGAATGATCATTCCTAATGGAATGATGATTCATTCCAAAAAATTATATCAATCATTGTATTTGAAATATATTAAGAAATAATCATTCAATTCTCAATCTATTCCAACATACCAATCATACTTCTTTAATCACACATTGCAAATCTATGACCACTCCTTTATCCTTTTTATTAGTGTGTGCAAATATTTCATTTATATTAATTTCAATATTGAGAAAAGATTAAATTAACTTTAGGGTCTCTTATACGATGACACACCTACATCTGAATCTATGGGAACACGTTTGCTTACAAGTTACATGAACACCTGGCCTAAGACCGTATCTATGAGCAATCTCAATTCAACTCAACCTTCTAATATAATATTCATTTTTTTTTCATTCACATACCCTATTTACCATTCAATCTAATTTTAACATTTTTATATTTTATTAATGACATCAACCCAACTTAAAATAATTATTTTTATTTTATTTTTTAAATATGTATTATGTACAATCAATTTTTATTATATTTAAATGTATAATAAAGAATATAAAAAATTATTTTATATTCTAAACTCGTAATTATAATATGAAAAAAAATTAATATTCACTTAAAATAAATTATAGACTCAATAACAAAATTAAAATTACAAGATTTGAAAATACGAAATTGAAGAAATGAACAAGCTAGAAATTGATACATGAAATACTAAATTTGAAATACAAAAAATGCAAATTACTTTTAATTCTGAGAGCCAAATTTTTGTCAAATATGCTCAATCAAATCGTTCTGAAGAGCGGTATGAGCTTCTCTATTGCGAAGTTGTTCTATGTTAATCATATAAGTGGACAAACTTGCAATGCGTCCAGTAAAATAATGAAAAGGTTGGCCATCGTCTGTAGGATTATCCATAAAAAAATATGTGGGATCATAGTAATTTTGGTACGTATCTCGTTCATCCTCTACTATCATGTTGTGCATGATGATACAAGCCATCATAATTTTTTAATATACATTATCTTTAATATCTATACATCTAATTATATTTTAAAAAAAATTACAAGAACCAATGGAATATTGACACATAAGCACTAAAGATTGAAAAAATATATTGATTTTTTTTTTGACAGTTTAGGGTGGTCAACTCTTGTACCAAAGGTCGATAAAGATTGCTCAATATTATTGATTTTTTTTATTTGCTAGTTTGGAGTGTAGTGAATGACTCTTGTACCAAAGTCACCGATAAAGATAGCCTAACAAAATATATTCATAAAAATCTATATCGTGATAGATTTATTACTCTACATCGTAAAAAAAATTTCCATGTAATGTAATTTTGAAAAAGTGTGCCTTTGAGGGTTGAATCATGTTTCGAAAACGTAGATTAAAATGACCTTTTTTATGAACACGATTTTTTATCTTCATTAGGCTGTTCTATCCAACAATCACTTAATTACTCAAGTTATCATTATACTTTACCCACAATCAATTATGTTATTCATAAATGAACTTAATCTATATTTCCGTACAACATGTTAAAACAATCTGAGCACACTTTTCACGAATGTAGGGTAATTCTTTTTAGGCCGATTAGTAATAATTTATACTTTTATCATTATAAAATTCTTTAACAAAGGCATTTTTTATTATTTTTCAAATTGCAAATGGATTTATGGGAATAGTGATTAAAAGAGTTGTTTATTAGTATTTTATGTGATAAATATATAAAGTGATGGGTAGTTGGGGGTAGAAAAGTTGTTTATTAGTATTTTATGTAATAAAGTGATAACTTTGATGTGATAAAGTGATAAAGTGTAATTTTAAATATTTTAAATGTTTAAATAAACCTTAAAATTGAGAAAAAAAAAATAAAAAAAAATTGGAAAATTGGGATGGGAGGTAGTAGCATGTAATGTAATTTTGAAAATTTGCATTTACTGGGCCTAATTTAGGGGGTGTTTTTAACCTCTACACATGGGTGTAAAATAATAAATTTTTTAACTTTGGTGTGATTCAATACTTTTTATCTTTAAAAAATAATAAGATTTAACCTCTCAAAGAATATGTGTTTAAAAACACTTGATTTAAAATGTAGCATCCTCAATTAGGCTGTTCTATCCATAACACATAATATGGGCTTGGCCCATGCGATAGTATCAGACAAAAAGGAAAACAGTCTCTCTCTCTCTTTCATTTATTTTTTCTTTTTCTTTTTCTATATATAAAAAAAGAAGCACACTTATATGAGATCGGTCTCGCGATAAAGTGAAATATAATTTAAACATTATAACGCTTTAATACTTTTGAAAAGATGAATGTTGGTTTGTACTAGAAAATTTGGATAAAAGAGGGAGAAAAATTTTCTTTTAATTTTGTTATGGAATGAAGATATGTATTCTCTCAAATAAGTTTTATCATTATAAAAGAGATTAATAACAAATTGCAACATATATTATTATTATTTTTACAAATTGCAATATGTACTATTTTTTCTTGAGAGCCAATATCCACACCCCAAAATCCTTCATTTACACTTCATAATTTTTTTAGACATAAATAGACATGCATAAAATAGCTAATATGCCCTTATATATATATATATATATATATATATATATATATATATATATATATTAAACATTACTCCATCTTCTTCCTGTTGATAGCGATTTTATTTTGGGATATCTGATAATTTAATGTGGCTTTTTTATATAATATGTTGTTGTTATTAATAAGGATTAATCAACGTAATAATAATTAAAATTAAATTTGTATTTAAATAAGAATAGATATAAGTTCTTCCCTTAAAATATTATTTTTGTAAAATATATAACATCATGAAAAAGGGCCAAAAAATTTTTTTGTATATTTATCAATGGCCAAAATGTGGAGACTTTACAATTTATTCTATTTATAGAGGAGAAGACCACCCTTGGTAGGCCAAAAAACCCTACCCACTCGTCTCAACCCTTTATTTTAGGGTTTTATTACAACTGTGGATCTAATAATTACAACTAGACCGACATTACATTTAAATGCTTTGTCTCGTCTCGCGAGGTTGGCGTTGACTCCTGATTTTGCCGGATCATCTTCTTGTGTTGTGCTTGCCAACTTTGCTCGGGGGTGACCTAGGGAGAGGTCGCCCGCTCAGACAGTTTTTATTCTTCTCTTTTCGACCTCGCCTATGGATCGCCCTCGAGGTAGGTTGCTCGTTAAGGTTGTCGACCTCGCGGACCTCGCTTACACATTGACCCAGGTAATTCCCGAATTTGCAGGGAATAAGCCGTTTAGGTACACTGAAAAGTCAATCGGCGCCGTCCTTTGCTGATTTATCTCTGATTTAGGTATTGTTTAGGAAAGTTCTATTTATTTAATTTCGACACCCCGGTCGTAGTTAATTGCATTTATATAAAATGAGGTCCTCAAGGTCGCTCTGATCGCACATCCTCCGGTCGGGCCTTGATGTCTCTTCTGGCGATCTGCGAGGTGTTAGCCTTGGTAAAATTCCATCATCTTTATCCCATGGTATCTTAGGTCGGGGCTGACCTCGTGCAATATGCTCGCAACATGTCGAATTCACGTATTTTTTGGTACCTGATCTCCTGTCGGGTCGGGTCTATTTGGGCCTAGGTGGACCCTGTTGACGTGTCGGATGCGAGCACATATCCAGTTTGATTTGTGCTACAACACCTCCCAGCAACATTTCTTGGCGGCCTCCAATCACCCGCATCTAGATGTTCTTGGCCTAGCGTTAGATGTGATTGAAGAACAAACCAAGTGACAACCTTGGATTTATTGGCCGTAATCTTTCGGGCCAAAGACCATCCGACAACAGATACTCCTTCAATTTACACAATTTAGCCTGATCTAGAATTCATTCGACGGCCCGATACCGTCTGCCATTTTGAACTGCCATGCTTTCAATCATTCGATGTTAACCACAAACTTTTCAATTCAAGTAATTAACTCAATGCTTGTTAATGGAAGAACTCATTCACATCAAAAATCCCGAATATCTCAACTTAGGTGGAAGCTACTTTGACGGAGTGTTTTCAAACTTGCTAATCTTTCTACTTGCAAGGAAATTCCGATCCTTCAGTTGGTTGGTTTTTCTTTTAGTTGAGAGGAGTGAAATTTAATTGAGTTTTGTGAGAGGGGGTAAAATAATAATGAAATGGGGTGTGTTTATTAATGTAAAGCTAATTTTTAAATTTTAATGGGGTGTGTATAACAAATGAGGTGTGAATGGAGAAATTTTGGGGTGTGGATAGTGACTCTCTTTTTTCTTTTAACAAAATGTAACTTGTATTAGTAAAAATTGACAGATTCTAACCCCGACTCATTGTTTTTTAAATCTTTCTATCAAATTTTTTCGATTTGATATTTGCTAAAAATAATTTTTAACATTATAATATATACAACATATCATTTATATATGTTATTTAGCCGAAAAGTTTCCAAAAAAATAATAATTTTGAGTTAAGATCTATCACTTTTTAGTTTTTACTAATACAAATTGCGTTTTGTAAAAAAAAAAAAAATTAGATTGCAATTTTTAAAAGAACACGTTGCAATTTGTAATTAACTATTTTTTTTTAAAAAAAAAAAACACTTTCTTGCGCGAACCGGTAACATTCGAAGCCGGTTTAAAAAGCCTCGTCTTCGAAATGCAATTCACCTTGACAGACATCGCTTACCCTCATCAGATTCGATAGAAAATAGAGGAGAATTCCGTACCGATTTCTGCATTCATAATTTAAATTGGAAGCGAGAAATGGCATCGGCGTTGAGATCCAGCATTCTCCGCCACTTTGGGGTCCCGATTTGCGTGAATAAATCCGGTTCGACGGCGGTACGGTCAATGTCATCTCACGGCGACGATCACCTCGACAAGCACCAAGTCGTAGACCGAGTCCTTGATGTCGTCAAAAGCTTCCCCAAAGTCGATCCCTCAAGTCTAAGGTCTACAACTTTTCCTTTCACTAAATTTATATTTTTTTTTTTTTTTTTGCCTTTAGTTATGATTATGTTTTTCTAATGGGGTTGAGAATTGGGGAATTGAATAAAAAAGTTTGGGGTCTTTTGTTAAAATTAAAATCGAAAAAAATGGAGTTGAAAATATTTGCAGTTGTATTGGATTTTTTATTTAGTTCTCTTTGATTGACCTGAAATATTGAGTAGCTTATGAATTTTGTATGATAGACACAAATATCTTGCTCTTGATTAATTTCTTATGCATTGAATATTCTTCCTGGTTGGTTGATGGGAACATTAGTTGGTATTGAACACCATGCTACTTTGCTGCTTCAATTATTTTGAAAGAAATTATAGAAAGGTTTATATTTGGGATAATTTGAGAGCAAACAAACAAATCGAGCCTTTAATCCCAAATTGTAGGGTTTATTTGAGAACATGATCTTATAATTGTTTACTGGTCAATCCCTTCACTCATAGAAGTTCTGAGGCTGAATAAGCATTGCAGGGGTGTAAATCTAATGTCTAAACTTATAATAATTGGTTAGCTATTGATGAAATGTTAAAATTGTTTCTTCTTCACTTGATCACTGAAAACTTAAATGACGCGATTTTTAGTTCCAGCAAGTTCTTGCATGGGAAAGCAAGTGGAATAATGCCCTAACATGTGCCGACCGCTTGCATTGCCACCTAACTTAACAAATATTCATAATGTGCTTTACCAGTTTGAATGACACCAGTTGATTTCCATACTGATCACCAAAACTAGTTCCATTTTTCTGTTTAATAGGTCCTCTCTTAGTTAACTTTGTGTATTTCCTAGCTAAGAGAGTGCATATTTTATATGAAATCTTAACTGTGCATGTTAGTAGAAGATATGTCCAATGTTTAGGGTATGTTGATAGCTCTCTCGGATATAAAGCACACAAATTTTCTAAGAAGAATAAATGGAATGCAACAAGTGTAGTAGTTCTTGGTAAGATAGCTCATGTCCTAGTTTCTGCATTGACAATCATTTGGATTGTGATACTGGTCCGCTGTAATCATCATCGGAATAGAGAATTATATCAGTTTTTATTATAATTTTGGGTTGCTAAAATGTGCAGGTGAGTCCGGATGTTCATTTTGTGAAGGATCTGGGGTTGGATAGCTTGGACAATGTGGAGATTGTAATGGCTCTTGAGGAAGAATTTAAGCTGGAAATTCCGGACAAGGAGGCTGATAAAATCGACTCGTGCCCTCTTGCTATCGAGTATATCCATAACCATCCAATGGCTAGCTAACCAAGTTATGAAGTAGCTACCTTTGTTTTCTTTCTTTCTTTCTTTCTTTTTGGTATTATTGGGTTTCTCTTGATGCAATCAGAGATTGCTGAGATATTATTCCGGGAAGTATCGGAGTTCATAATGCCATTCCAATAATTATAACTCCCTTTTAGGGTTTAATATTTTTGAATAATAGATAATTTATTTATGTCGTAAATTGCTCATTCTTTTATGAGCAGGTCTACTGTACAAATTTATATAATACAAATCATCTAAATTAAGCAATTAATTAAATTTTGCAGATCCTATAAGACCCGGTCAAATTCGCCGGGTCATTATTGAATTCGCGGGTAGCGCTCTGTCTCGAAAATGCAGCGGCCCATAAGGCCTTATAGATTCATGAAAAAAGGTCGACTGATTACATGACACTTAAATGTAAATTAATGGTTAGCTACTCTATTGGTAAGACTCTAGTTTCAATGTTTTATTCAAATTTCATTTAGCACAACTTTTTTAACAGATATTTTCTTTAGTGCTATTTTTTTTTACCGAACACATTTCTCTCTTTCGGCTTCATTTTCACTCCCATTATTTTTTAAATTGGGCTTCATTTTCACTCCCATTATTTTTTAAATGTTTCTTATTTTTTTTATTTTTTAAATGTTTCTTTTTTTTTTTTCTAATTTTCCCCCTTTTTTATATTCTTTTTTCCAATTTTTTTCTAAGATATTACATGTTGAAACAATATTACAAACAATACATAACAGTATTACATTAGTATTACAGATAAAAACTAACAGCATTACATTAAAAAGGTAGGTGTTGAAAAGTATTAAATCAAAATGAAAACAGTACTGCAGATAAATCATAACAGTATTATATGTAAAAACGTAATAGTATTACACTACATACTATGTAAAAATATAAAATACAACAATATGATCACTCAAATATGATCACTCAAATATGATCACTCAAATATAATCTCCATGAACATAAACTGGGTACATTAGACCCACTTCAGGATCGTATCCAGCCAACATCAGTCCAATATGATCTGCTTCAAACCCCATCCTGCACATCATAACCAAATTAATTCATCAATTCTCCCAAATAATTATTTAATGAATTATACTGATCGCATTCTACTCAACCTACTGGCGTTAACACAAAGCTAAAACTATCCAAGAAATCGGAACAAGAATCAATCAGTTATATATCAAAACTCGAACAAAACATAATAGTATTATATGTTAAAACATAACAGTATTACACAACACATCATGTAAAAATATAAAATACAATAATAATCACTCAAATCCTATATTCCATAACATACAAATTACAGAAAAGATAATTAAGCAAAAGATAATAACCTCAAAAAGTGTGGATAGAATTTAGTCATCCTCCCCTGCTCTCCGCCACTATCCTCTCCAGAGATCTCCCCACCCTAGCATTCCACCGCCTCCGAGTTTTTTGCACTTTTGGTCCCACCAACCACGCCATGTTTTCAATTTGGTACCACCTCTGTCAATGTAGTCCTGTAAGATTATTTTCGTCAATTTTAGTCTCACTGTTTAACTAAACTTGCAAATGTCATCCCAAAAATTGACGGTCTCTAACGCGCAGCCGTCAAGTGTAAAACGGAGGTTGTTTAGTATATAATTAAAATGTATTAAACTTTAATCTGTCTTAACAAATTAATTAAAAACTAAAACCAAAACTAACCTAAAACTAAACATAAAACAAACTAACACACACACAACACACATAGTAAAAGGTGAAACCTGTTCGTCGTTTTTGAGAGAAAAAAGAGGGAAAATCACCAGAAAACTCAAAAATCCTAAAATCCCCCAAAAATCGATCGAGTTGGTCACAATCTAGTGCGCCCTCAATGCTGCGAAGGAAGAATCTTGTTAAATATGGAGTTGTGAACTATGGTTAGTATCTATATTTTTTATTCGTATTCAATATTTTGGGATTTTGTGTTGTTGGGTGTTCGGTGTTCAGTGCTTGGTGTTGTTGGGTGTTGGGTGTTCAATGGGTGTTGGGTGTTGGGTGTTTGGTGTTTGATTTTGTTTTAAGCTCAACGCTTCGACCCACACATTTGTCGGCGGTTTCATCGACCTCACTTGGTCGAAAACTCTTGTTATTCTGTATTTCCGTGCTCGATCGGCGCGTTGGTTGGCGTCAGCGCTCAACCCACTCTTTTTAGCACCTCTCTTCACTCCAACTAATACTTTTCATTATTTCCTTCATATTATTCTTGATTTGAATTATTCTTATTATTTATTTCAAAAACCATTCTTATTAGGCTTTTACACCCTCAAAGTGTACCATGGTGGAAAGACAAAAGATGAAGAACCATTTGAGTACATTGGAGGCCTTTGTGAGTGTGTTTGACTTTGTGGAGAAAATTTAAATGCAATATTGATTATCTAGATAAACTGTGTGAGCAGTTAGGATATCTAGGAAGAAGGTTTATTATGGGAGGTGGAAGGATGATAGAGTTCATTTAGTTGTGAGTCAAAGTGATATATATAAGTGTTTTAATGCCAATGTGAAGAAAAAAGTAACATTGTGGTTGGAGCGGATAAACCACAAGAGATCCTGGCTGTAAATGAAGATGAGGTATGGGGGAGGTAGAGTTTTACAATCGAGGATGAGGTATTGAAATTGAAAAGCTGTGGATGTAAAAATACATAAACCACCGGGGAATCTTTATTAGCTATTTAGAAGAATGTTAGGCGGTTCTTTGAAATTCAAGTGGAGGTGATGAAGGATGGTGAACTATTTTTGAAGTTATGGGTGAAAATGATGTTGAGGATGTAGATAAATTGTTTGAGAAGGATGATGTGTGTCAAACTGATGTTGAAGAGGAGAATGAGTATGAGGAGGAGCAAATATGTTTGGGCGAGGATGAAGAGAACAATCACACCGAGGGAGCGAAGTTGATTGAGAATGATGAATTTTGGGAGATGAATGCATGGAAGCCTCAACTTTGAAGAACCTAAAGTGGCTCCAAATGAAGATGTGATAGTCTTTGAAGTAGCTCCAAATGAAAATGATGAATCTAAAAATTGGTCTAAATCAAGATCAATTCATGGAAGATGATGATGATTTTTGGATGTCTCAAGAGGAAGATCACGAAGATGACTTAGTTCTTGAACCTAAAGAGGAAGAGAGAGGCAAGGAAGTAGTTATTCTTGAAGAGGACATAGTCTCGATAGTGGTCTTGATTTCGATTTTGGTGGTTCGAGAATCAAGTGGAGAAAGACTACTAGATGATATTATATTTGATGAAAACATAGATGGTGAAGTTGAGTGGGCAGGTTTGAAGTTAGGTCAGAATGAAGATGTTGAACAATCTGAACATGGCAGCATAGAAGAAGAAGAGTTGATAGATGATGAAGAGTTGGATAGTGTGGATGAAGATGAAGAGGGGGTAATACAGACTGTCGATAGATCCTTTGTTTTCAAGCCATCTGAAATCAGTAATCCTACCTTCTTTCTTGAACAAATCTTTACTACTAAGAATTTGTTTAAAGAAGCTGTGAATTCTCATGGTGTGAGGACTGGAAGATCCCTATTCTTTCAAAAGAATGATGGTAGGAGGATATATGCAAGATGTAAAACTGAGGGTTGTGATTGGGGAATCAATGCACTTAAGGTGAAGGATGAAGAACACTACCAGATCAGACACTACAACCCAGAGCATACTTGTGCAAGGTCCTATCATGTGAAGAATGTCATTTCATCACGGTTGGCAAAGACTTTTGAAAATGAGTGGAGGTGTGATCCAAAAAGAGGGCTAGACCTTTTAAGAAGAAGGCAATGTTGAAGTTGGGAGTTTACATCTCGGATACCCGAGCCTCTGAGAAGCAAAGAACAAGGCACTGAGAAGTATTGAAGGTGATAGTGCAGAGCAATATTCAAAATTGTGGGACTATGCTCATCACCTGCTTGAAACCAACCCTGGATCAACAATCATTCTAAGGATGAAGGAGCGATGATGAAATTTGCACTCTTTAACAAATTTTATATTTGTTTGAATGCTTGTAAGAGGGTTTTAGATCCGGATTAAGACCATGGATAGGAGTTGATGGTTGTCACTTGAAAGAGAGTTTAGGTGGAGTACTTCTCCGCTGCGGTTGGCATGGACCCTAACAATGATCCATATATTCTATCATATCAGTGGTTGGTAGTGAGACTAGAGAGAATTGGGAGTGGTTCTTGGAACTGTTGAAGGAGGATTTCATAGGTGATTAGGAGGGTAAGTTCATTTTCATGTCAGACAAGCAAAAAGGTCTGATCTCTGCATTTGAGAGGGTCTTTGCCGGTGTTGAGAATAGATTTTGTGTAAAGGCATTTGCATGGGAACATGAAGAATTTGGATACAGATGTGATGAGTTTAGAAAAATCCTCTGGGGAGCAGCTAAATCTTTGACCACAACCTCTTTTCATAGAGCAATGAGAAGGATAGGGGAGAAAGATATAAGATGCCTAGAGTGGCTTGCTGATAAGCCCCCTGCAGACAAGGGTCAAGATCACACTTCTCTCCAGAATCTAAGTGTGACACACTAGTGAACAACATGTGTGAGGTGTACAATGCATGCATTCTGGAAGCAAGAGACAAGTCAATTCTCACAATGTTGGAGTGGATCAGGGAGTACATAATGACAAGAATTCAAGTCAAGAAACACAGATGTGAGATCAAATGGGAAGGGAGAAAGGTATGTGGCAAGATCCAAAAAGTGATAGCACGGAGGAGGGAGGCATCAAGAGTTTGCCAGGCAGTAAAATCATCTGAACACAGCTATGAAGTATCAGGATTTGATGGTACAAGGTATGTTGTTGACTTGAAGGGACATATTTGTGACTGTAGGGAATGGGATGTCAGTGGAATCTCATGCAAGCATGCTATCAGTGCAATTTGTTCTCAAGGGGAAGATGTAGAGGATTATGTACACAAGTGTTACTCTGTTGAGGTGTACAATGAGGTGTATTCTCACTCTGTTCCTCCCATGAATGATGAGGAGTTATGGAAGATAACTGGCTACACACCCCCCTACCACCTAACTTTGCAAAGAGGAAAGCTGGTAGGCCTAAGAGAAAGAGGAGGGAAGGAGCTGGTGAAGTAGAAGTGAACAATCAAGGAGATGGTGGTCAAACTATACATAGGCAGCCTTACAAAGTCAAATGTTCATTTTGTCATGAAACTGGTCATAACAAGAAGGGCTGTAAAACGAGGAAGATTGATGAGGCTATGTAGCTGAGGAAGAGAATAATGAAGCTGATCAACATGAAGAAATGACTCAAGGAGATGACATTCCACCAATGACTCAAGGAGTTGATGAACCTATTGTTGTAAGTTCTCATTCATTAATTTCATTTTTATCTATATTTTCTCTAAACCGATAAACTTGTACATGTGTTGGGAGGTTCCTCTCGCCCAAAAGGGCCACCACAAGGAAAGGGAGGGCAAAATTAACTATTGTCTCAAAGAAGAAGAAGAAGAATTCAGCATCAATTGGAGATTCTTCAAGGAGTGCAGCAGGGGATGTATGATTATGTCAACTTTTTATATGTTTTTCATTGAATTTTTTTTTATGTTCATTACTAATCCATTGGGTATATAGGGGTAGGTCAGCTACATCATTTGCTCCCAACTGCTTTATTGGAGGAGGACCATCACAGAGGGTTGACAATGTAAGAGTGTTTTTCTTGTTTTTTAGGTATCATAGATTCATATGTTCATATAATAACATGTTCTTATTGTTCTTGTTTCAATTATAAGTTCGAGTTTCGCTATTTTTTACTCCCAATAGTTACATTGGAGGAGATGTGGAGGGTCCATCTGTGGGAGGTTCAACAGTGGCTGATGAGGATGGAATGAGTGTCACAACAATTGGGGGTAAGAAGTTTGTCACACAGACCAGTCTCACAAAAGCTGCCATGTCAAACAAAGGGAAAGGTAAAAAGAAGTAGATGAGGGTTGGGATAGGTTAGGATATTTTTTTGTCTTTTAAGCCTTTACAATCTCATTTGTGTTTTTATAATATCTTGAAAAAAACTCAATTTTTGTGCTTATAATGGTATCAGATTGTGGTGGCTTAAGATTGGTTGTATGTTTGGCTTATATTTTGCTACTGCTTGGTGATTTGCTATTAATGGAGTTCGAAAATTTTGGAGCAATTAGGTCTAGGTGCTTTTGGATTTGAATTTAGTGTTGAATGTGTTGTGCTTATTTTTTCATGAATGTGTTGTGTTGAATGTGTGAATATATGTGAATGTATATACAGCAGAGGGGAAAATCTAGGTTTTGGTGGGAAAAACTTGATTTTCCCACCTATTTTTGACAAATTTTAGTCTTATGGGACTGAAAGTGACAGTAATTTGGAGCCCAAATTTTGTTATTGGCTGAATTTTTGCGCCAAAAATAATGGAGGGAAGAAATGGAACATATGGGACCAAATGTGCAAGTGGGCCCGGACAAGTTAATTGGTTAATTTTGTGTTAATTATGTTTCATAACGTATGAGACTAAAATTGCAAATGGTTGAAAGGTGGTTAAGCCTTAATTGAGTATTAATTATGTCCCATAACTTATGGGACCACATGTGCAAGCTAATTTAACAGAAATAGTAACGGCGGGACCACATTTGAAAATTATAATTCTTGTGGGACTACATTGGCAGAGGTGGTACCAAATTGAAAACATGGCGTGGTTGGTGGGACCAAAAGTACAAAAAACTCGATAATAACCTCAAAAAGTGTGGATAGAATTTAGTCATCCTCCCCTGCTCTCCGCCACTATCCTCTCCAGAGATCTCCCCACCCTAGCATTCCACCGCCTCCAAATTAATTTTCGTTCTGTGAGGACAAATTAATCCACTCAAACGTCTTTGTAACCGAAACAAAACTGAATTCGTTTCTAATCGACGATATTTTCGTGCTGAAAATTCTAGATCTAGAAGAATTGGAGGCAGTTCCGTTAAATCTAAATTATGGAGCGTGTTACCAACGCGCGGAGGAGAATTTGCGACTGAATTCCTGATCGATCCGGTCAAAAGACAGTACGATTAACCTGTGGAGCCAAAAAATGGTGTAGGTGAGTCGCCATTGTTAAATCGACGACGTACAATTGTGAGAAAAGAAAGATAGAAAAAACCGAGAGAAAATAAAAAGGAATAGAGAGAGAAGAAAGGGAAAAAAATAGGTGCAGAGAAGAAAAAAGGGAAAAAAATAGGTGCAGAGAAGAAAGAAAGGGAAAAGAGAAAAAAATGAGAGAGAAAGAGAAAGAGAAAATAAGAAACTCCGGATGAAAGAGAAAAAAGGAGAAGAGACCATACTGAGTCCACCGGAGAAAGAAAAAAAGTGGGCCGAAAACGGGCAGGAAAAAGCGGAGCAAAGAATGGGTCACGGGTCAGAAATGGGTTGGATCAATTGAAATTGAGTCTCAATTGAAATTTATATGTATACAAATTTATATCCTAGACTTTGTCTTCTTTTATGGGAAAAAATGTGTACATTCCTGATGTCTAATAAACGAAACACTTCTCTGCAATACAAAGTTCCGGGAAGCCCAAGATTTAGTGGATGAGAGTCTCATATGAGACCTGTCAAAATTAATAAATTAATTAATAAACAAAAGGAGAAAGATTAATAAGTAGTATTATACCATCAATTCCCATTGGCGTCTCATTTTACTTAATCATAATAAATGTTTAGCGCATTTTACTTAATCATAATAAATGTTTATCGTTTACCCTGAGTAATAATTTATTAAAAATACTCCCCCTATTCACAAAAAAGTGTTCAGAGGGTTTAAACATGTTATATGAAAATATAGATTAAATTTATTTATAAATTACATAATTGATTGTATATAAAGTATAATGATAACTTGAATAATTAAGTGATTGTTGAACAATGAAAAAAAAAAAATTGTGTCCATAGACATACTTAATCTACCTTTTCGTAAAACATGTTTCAGCACTCTGAGCACACTTTTTATGGACAGAGAGTGAGTAATATATTAGGAAAATAGATTTCATTTGACTTGAGAGTACTTTACAAGTTGTGCATCCAAAGTGTTTTCACCCAACAATCAAGCACTCGTCAATTAATCCAATCAATAAAACATTATTTCTTTAAACATTCAGCACCCTAGGAACAATTAAAACTCATTCCTCGACTAAGTAATGGTTCAAATAAATACTTCAAACTCTGTAAAAAACTCGTAACGAACTCATCTACACTGAGGACTTACCTCCGAACTTCACACGAGCTTCTCCATTGCACAGAATATAGGAACCGGGGCTTCAATACTCCCATAAATTATATCGCACAGCATCATGACAGTTCACTTGGAAAACATATCCAAACTGATATCCTTCGCAATTTAATCGTGAACTTCTGTAATCAGATCAGGTATGCAATTGGCTTCCAAACTTCGGAGGATGGTAAATATCTCCAACTCTTCAATCAAATCCTTCTTCTCCTCCACTACTGTCCCCAAACATTGTAGCCATTTTCATGGCCAGCTTTGCAGCCATTTCCCTTCTCTGGAAATCAGGCATCAACCTCAACCCATTGCGCATATTACCTATTTCAGCCATCAAAACTTCCAAATCTTCAAAATCATAAGCTTTACTATCCTCGTCAATTTCTGATATTTGGTCAGCTTCATGGTCCAGTGTTGCTTCCAGCAATTGAGAAGTCGATGCTCCGATGGCTTTCACTTCACTTGCCCTATCTGAAGTATTGAGATCCCTCTCCGATTCTCTTACAGTTCCCGAGGTCAAAACAGGACCATCTGCAGACATCCACCCTACGTCATCCCATGCGTCAGCAGCACCAGAAGACAATATTTCATATTCTTGTTCATAATCAGATTCTTCTTCGTCTTCTGACAGCTCTGCACAAGTGTTAAAAAGAGAATTCAGTAGTCTGACAGAACCTATTGACATTGGAGTAACATTTGGGTGATGGTGTAATTGGTGCACAACTAATACTGTTAAGTGAAAACAACTAATACTAACCAACTAATACCTTTTAGTAAAATGAGTAACTAATACCATTTAAAAATGCACTTGAATTGAAAGGCCCAAAGTATTTGCCTGCATAAGTAACAATTATGACCTAAAAAAAAAGGTTAGCAAGTCAACCTTCTTGCTCAGGTAATGAAGGATTATCGATCTTATCACCAGACTTCAACTGCATTCCAGGCCACATATGAGCAGAAAGAGCCCCATAAAGTCTATCAACACCCTGTGAGTCACCATCTACGGAGAGGCCTGCAATGTTACACAATGTTACTCTACAGCACCAACACCAAACAAAATTATAAGAATGTTGCAGAAGTTTTTTGTTCAGACAGCTAGCACTTGGAAGAAAATATGCACTGCCAAACAATGTGAGCACTAACTCTCTAATTGATTGTTAAAACATCAAAACAGAGATGACAGACAAATACGACTAGTTCTATTATGAAGACAATGGAAGAAGCACTTAAAGTTATCTCCTCAAAAGTTTATGTCATCAAGTAAGCTCTGGCAGTGGAGCATTGTAAAGCCCCAACATTTTAACAGTTCACAGTTTGTTGTATCAATAAACATCTTCAACCAAAATATTATAATCATAACAATGATAATAATATGAAAATAAACCAAAAAGGAGAAACACTTAACCAGAAACATTAGAGGGCCTTACATTTGTCAAAAACAATGTTAGATGCACAAGCTTCAACGTATTCAATATTATGTTCGAGACACCATTCTATGTGTGATTTCCTAAATTCCCATGATGACTCATCATCTCCCAATAAACTACTTCCTTCAGTTTCAGATATACCATACTCTGAGGAGTCCAGAGGATTCGCAGAGGATTCTAAATTCTTCAGCAAGCGTCTCTTGTACTGTATATGAGCTGGATGGCCAGGAAGAAGATCCACCTTGTTACCAATGCATAGCAGTATATCAAACTTCTGAATGTCAATGCTTGAGACCCATTTTTTTAGAGCAGCAAAAGATGAGAGCTGCAAATAACAATGTGGAATAAGATTGATTGATGCATCATATTGGCATGTAGATCACGATTTTGTCAGTTATGTTTGATTTAGGATTAGAAAACCGCATTTGGAATTTCAAAATCTAAATCCAGTTCTACTTTGGAATTTTAGAATATGGTTTTTAAAACCCAGTACATTTTACCCTCAAATCAAATACCTATTATCCCACATATATAATTTTCTCTTCATCAGAATCTCCCCAATGACCCATTAATGCAAATATGATTTTTTTTCCTTATTCTTATTTTATTTATCTCTTTTCACACATTTTTTCTCACTTTTACAACTTTCAATAAAACACATAATCATTACCCAATCATTCAATCATTACAATCAACAATAATAAAGTAAACCATCACACACTCTTACACATCATTTTTACATAAAGTTAAATCCTACCATACTTAAATCTCAAAACAAACACACACCATTACTATTTATCAAGATTTTAAAATCCACTAAATCCCAAATCAAACATATCCTTATAAATGCAGAATTTCCACTGTAAAGCCATAAGGTAGACAAATGGATAAGGCTTACATCACTAGTGTCGAACACCATCACCAGGGAAACTACCCGGTCGTAAGCCGGAAGACTTGCAATGGATAGCTCATCAGAAAGATGAGCCGTCCATATTGCAACATCTGCTGTATAATACTTTGTGTTGATTGTCCACCTAATAAGAAAACCACGTATAAATTTTCGATAGATTGGTGTTGAAATATTAAGAGTAGTACATACTATTATTGGGCCATTAGTCTTTGTTTCTTGAAACTTACCCATGAACAAGTAACTCGGGTGATGGATCAGAGGCGTCTTCAAAATCCACACCAAGTAGTCCTATATCCAATTATAATAATTTACTTTCACATCAACATTCTTAATTAAGACAGTAACCCATAATCATATGGCGAAAGACAAAGTCTAGTATGAAAATTTTCATACGTGAAAAAACTTTAATTTACAACCAAATTCTGTAATTGGTGAAGGTAAGACAAAATTAAATGGTTCATGGTTCACTCAGCCCAAGTGGTTCATGGTTCACCCGGCCCGAATAGGTCATAATTTAGGGTTCATTATTTAGTGTTTAGGGTGTAGATGGTTGATTTAGGGCAATTTTATAGATTTTCATACATGAAAATCTTCACACTAGACATACTCATGGCGAAAAGATTGCACATCCACCACTCTGAAACAGGAAAGTGCAGCTGGAAAATATTATAAAATCACTCAACAAGAGGCATTTTTCACCAAATAAGTTCTCAATACTGAATTACTTTATTGTTGAATAAGAGAGTGAACACACTTATTTCACACCTAATTAGAAAATCACTAGTTCTTTTTTTAATCGTTTGAAAATAAATGTAATTTATTGTTATCTAATTATTATGCTCGATTACCATGGTTTGCCCCTTTCATTAATAGGATAGTATTTTGCCTACAAAAGTCTCTAAACATTGTAAATAACAAATGTCCACCAGTTGCCTCCGCTAAATCCTCAGATCAGTACACTATTTTGCATAAAGTGCTTCAACTCAATCATGCGAACTCGATTATAACCTTCAGAATTACTAAAAGTAAATATACGAATCAAACTTCGAATATATAAGAATATGTCCATTTATGAATAAATTTGCAGATAAAAAACGAAGGGAGAATCCAGAGAGACTTACGTGAAAGTAGGGTTCGTTTACCAACGTTTGGGGATCCGACTACGAAGATTGCAGGCCTCTTCTCTAGCGATTCTCGATCCATTTCTTCCACAACTTTTTAGCTCAAAGGGTTTTAGAATTGTTTGAAAAGAATGGAGAAAAAGGGAACAATACTGCTATCTTTCAATCGGGTTTGACGTCGGATATGGTGTTGACCCGGAATGGTGTTTGCTCAATTCTACGTTTTTCAATTATTTTGTCCATTGATCGACAATTGTAACCCAACTGATTATTGATGACGTCATACACCTTTTTCCTTTTTTTTATTTTCTTAGTTGGTGCATTTTGTGGTAAAAATATACCCTAAAATTGAGAAATTATTTAAAATTTTGTTACAAATATCTAAAGTGCATAATACTACATTCGTCCCATAAAAGCGTGCACACCTACTTTATTATCGAGTTTTTGTGAGCGAGTTATTTATTAGTATTTCAAATGATAAAGTGATTTTTAAAGAGGGATATTATAGATCTACCTCTCATCTATTGCATATATCTTTAAAAATTATTTTATCATTTCAAATATTAATAAAAAATTCGCTCGCAAAAACACGTGAAAATAATAAACGTGCACGTTTCTTTGGGGAACGAATGGAGTATATAAAACTAAATTGAATGTTATTTAATTAAATGTTATATTAACCTGAATTTTTACAACTTTGTACATGAAAGGTTTAACGTTTAAGGTTGAAAATCTTACATCAATGTAGTAAAATATGAATTTGGATCTGCGTTGTACTGCCTGTCATGCAAGACTCATATGAATTTATACTAACAACACAATGTTATGTTGTATAAATTTATATGAGTCTACTGTAAGTGATGTACATCATTTGATTCAAATCCCAAAAACATATTTAGATGGGCAAGTAAATTGTAAAATTGATCAATATAAGTAATTTTTTCAATTATGCTTTATAATTTTTTAAAATTTAAGTTTACTTTTATTTTTACAAAGTTGTAGGGTTCTTATCGCATGTTGCTTATGTGATATAATAAGACCTCAACGTATTAATTCAAAATGAAAAGTGTCACAAACTAATTATTCTAAAAAAAAAAATGTTGATATAAAATTAAAATTGTATACTTTTAAAAGTTAAAATTTAAATGAAAAAATTAATTTGTACGATACTAAAATCGCCAAAACCTAATACATGTATCGATTATTATTCTTGACTTGACTTATTATTATAAAAAAAACTAACGAACTATTTTACAATTGACTCTAGATGGGCTTATTCATTGTGTCTTCAGTTGGGAATCATTATGGCAACATGGTCCAAGAGGGCGAAGTTGTTTAAAAAGCATAACTATAATGTCCTGTAAAATAGCAACTTTAAATTTGATTGTCTAGTATCTATACTTATATAAAAACAACAAAGTCCAGTCAAAACCATGTTCCAGTCCACTTTCTCTCTCCCTCCTCTTTTCTCTCCACTCTCTCTCCTCTTAATTTTTGATTGGACCCTGTCTCCTCTTCACAATATTTTCTTCACTTTCTCTCTTCTTTTATCTCCCCTCTCTCTCTTTCCTCTCCACAATAATTATTTTTCTATTTTTCTAATACTTTCTTCACTCTTTATAATTGTTCATTCACATTTGTGACACTATTCTCTATTTTTCCACATTCTCTGACTAATTAACTAAACTACTATATGATTCGAATATGTTTTAAATTTTTTTAATAATCTTATTTAATATATTTGAATAAAATTGAATAGATATATTTTAATTTTACAACACTGATAAATTATTAACTTGAGAAAATCTCAATATAAAATCTTCTAATCAACTTAATAACTTTAAAGTAGCACATCTTTTTTTAATTTCATTGATTAATTTTATAATTATTATACTCATTACATGGTATTATTTAACTAGCATGATTGATATTTTGCTATCTATTTTATTAAATAATTATTTTTTAGATGAATCTTTTTAAAGTAAATTTAAGATAAATACCTTTTTTTTACTTAAGTATCACATTTATATTCTTCTTCAAATATTCTACTTAATTCATATATATATATATATATATATATATATATATATATATATGTGTGTTGGGGAATTAATTGCCCGGATCTATTCGGGATGAATATTTAAATACAAATTTAATTCTAACAATTATTACTAGCATGAATTAATCCTATATTAATTCAAATAATAATTCAACAACAAATCATGCATATAAACAGTTCACATAAATCCTACGATGCGAATTACTACGGGTTTACGTGAACTAACATCTCGGAGTGACAACCGTTGAGAAGATGGATCCCGTTCACACGAACACACCAAAAGACTTTCTCAAGTATTCCCTTATCCTTGTTCGAACAATCCGGTGGTAGGAACTCGCGAACAATTTAACAAAAGGAAAAAATAAAATTATGTTGCACCACTTTTGTGGATTTCTAATTTTTCCAACACTTGGAATTGCCTTGGGGATGAAACATTCATCCCATATTTATAGAGAGGGTATTGGTCGAAAACTTTGTGTGTGAATAAGATGGGAAAATCTTTTTCTTGGTCTCCAAGAAATCTTGAATATATCCAATATATTCTTTTCTCCATATATAAAATATTCCACAAAAATCATCACCTCCTCTTGTTATGGTATTTTTGAAAAAAATAAGGAGTAGGAATCCAAGATTTGGATCTTATTGAATTTATGAGATATTCTAGTATTCCAAGAATACATATCTTTCATAATATATTTTCAAGAAAATCAAGAAAATCTTCCCTTCCTTATTTTCTTCATTATTTTCGAAAATTTCAAGATAAATAGTCAAGTGGGAGATTTCTTGAATTTAATGAGATAAACTTGTATTCCAAGAATACTTATCATCATTCCATAACAAAATTCAAAAAAAATTTTTCTCCCTCTTTTATTTATCTATTTTTTCGAAAAATAGGAAAAATAGACAACAATAATTTATTTTATTTTAAACACATTTTTTAGGTTATTGGACTTTTATCTTTGAAATTTACTTGAGGGCCTTTAGGAGAATTAAGATTGGACCTTCTAATGGACTTTGAATATCTAATATTGAGCCATAATATTATTCAAGCCCATAAATATTAATTAATCTCACTACATAATTAATATCAGATTATCCATCTTAACTCATATTCTTTATTAATATGGCTCCGGTTATTATTTTCCCGTGTTTAAGATTATCTAGCCCATTAATTAATTCAAGCCCTTTGAAATAGCTTTCCATTAATTAATATTTTTTGTCCTTGGTCAAGGAAAGGTTCAACATTATTATCCATACCGAAAACTAATTCCACTTGCAAGATTTGGTATGATAAATCTTATGAACCTCCCAAGGGGGCAAATCAAACAAGTGTACTCGCACACGATTCTTCGTATTAAATCTTAGCAATCACATGTGACCAATAATATTGCCCAAGATATAAAGTATTGAATCTCATTGATTCTCTACCCGTCATAAGTCAAAACAATAATTACTAACCACACACGATCCTATTTAAGGGGCGAAGATTAAGAAATAACGAACCAGCGATGTCTAATTCTTCCCGATTGATCTTTGAAGAATTTATCCTCTTGTAGGTCCTATTCAGTGCATCAGTCATGCAACTAGTGTAATCTCTTGGTTAAGACAATTCAATATGAGCCTTACACTTCAACCTTTCACGATGGATTGTTCATTTCCATCTAGGTCGTGAACAGCATACTTTTAGTTACAAGGGACTGTTAATTTAATCTTACGTGATCGGTATCACTAAATTAACTACAATGTAACACGTCTTTGTTTATTGAACAATTATGCAGTAAATATATGTAACATTCAATGATATTTAAAGCATCAGTGATAAATAATTTATTTAAGTAAATAAGACATAAATTCAGTTTGGTTATACAAAGTAAAAGCATACTTTTCAGTATAACCCCAACAATCTCCCACTTATACTCAAAGTCTGCTTTTAAGTATACTACAACATATCTCGTTTAGTTTCTAATGCGTGATATCTAATGTCACCTACACGAACCTAATAATATCTCCCACTTATACTCAAAGCAGATTGACAACGGTCTTGACACTCATTCCTTCCACATGTCTCTCGAATGTGTTATGAGGCAGACCCTTTGTGAATGGATCTGCTAGGTTGTCTTCTGACGCGATCTTTGTCACCTCTATATCTCTTCTCTTAACGATTTCTCGTATAAGATGATATTTTCTTTCAATGTGTTTGCTGGCCTTGTGGGCTCTTGGTTCCCTTGAATTTGCAAGCTTTGCTCGGCATTATCACGGTAAATAGTGATTATCTCCGGGCAAATTCGGAACTACATCCAAGTCCACTAGGAAGTTCTTCAAGCCAAACCCATTTTCTAACAATTTTCTTCCATGCAAGCAACCACGCTTCTCCATGTCATAGGCTCCCCCCCATACAAAACAGAATCGGGGATGCATTTTACGGAATCTAAAATTCTCCGTGTCATTATGGGGATCCCCATGCAAAACACATTCTATGGGAGTTCTTTAGATTTTGGAACGGAATCTCCAAAGTCTTTTCCGGATTACTTTGATATCGAGTCAAAAGCGAGATATCCGGATGGGGATTACATAAGGCTTCCGACGACCGAGCATAAAACCAACATTCTATCTCGAGTTCTTTTAGGGATTTCATTTGATAGATGGATTTCTAAAAGGTCTCCAAGGCAGAACCTTTCGATGCGCATCTTCTCTTTTCAAGAGGATTAGTTTTTGATATCCTTCTCTTCGAAAGTGATCTTGATCAAGGATGCTTGTTCATCCATAAATGGACTTCTTGAGCTTACAAACTAGGTGTTCTTGTATCAATGAAGCCCGGATATAGATCTCTCTTCAAGACTTAGTTAAGAAAAACCGCTGTGACATCCATTTATAAGATTTTAAAGTCGAGATCTTAAGAATCGACAAGAATTCGGATGGACTTGAGCATTATTAATGAAAGGTTTTCATGTCATCTATCTTTTTTTTGTGTCTGAAGGTTTCCACATTTCATTCCAGTCCTCTTTTAGATGGATTATACCTTCCGAAACCACATTAAGTGGTTGAACTAGCTCCCTTTCTTATGATCCATAGAATGTTGGGGAATGAATCGGAATCTATTAGGGTGAATATTTAAATACAAATTTAATTTTATATATGAAGTTTAATCATATATTAATTCAAATAATAATTGCAACAACATATCATGCATATCATCCTTCTCTTGCGATCTCGACGTGATCTTGATCCTAACGAAAATGATGCTTGTTTGAGTCCATAAATGGACTTCTTGAGCAATTAACAAAAGGAAAAACTAAACTTTGTTCTTGTGGGCTAATTTTCAATGAAGCCTTGGGGGAATGATCTAATCATCTCCTATTTTAGGAGAGGAGGGACTAAAAAATTTAGTGATATTTCAATGTGGGAAAAACTTTTCGTCAAGAAATGACATCCATTTTTAAAATATTCAAAGTTGAGATCTTACAATACAAAATATTAAGAGAATCCGGATGGACTTGAGCATTATTCAAGAAGAAGGTTTCCATAAATATCCTTTCGAAAATCAAGAAAATCTTTTTGAGTATAACCTTTTAGAAAATCACTTTATGAAGTGGGAGATTTGAATTTTGAATCTTCATTTAACAAAATTCAAAGAAAATACCTTTTATTTAATTTTAAAAATAAGAGAAATATTAAGCAACAATATTTATTTTATTTTAATCTTTTCAAGATTTGATATATACTTTGGACAATGGATCTTGAAATGGATCTTGAATATGGGTTTGACCCCATAATATAATTCAAGCCCATAAATATTAATTAATCCCACTACATAATTAATATTACTATCCATTAACCTATATTAAATCAATATGGCTCCGGTCATTATTTCCGTGTTTAAGATTATCTCATTAATTAATTATGATCTATAGAACCCATTTTCAACATTATTTCCATTGAAACTAATTCCACTTGCAAGATTTTTGCCAAGGGGGCAAAATCAAACGCATCCTTGTCTTAAATTGCAATCGTCGTGACCAATAATCCAAGATAAAAAAGTATTGAATTCATCTTGATAAGTCAAAGCAATAGGGACTAAGATCCGAAGGTTAAGAAATAACTCTTCTATCCCCGATTGAATCTCTCGGGTTCGGTCATGCACTAGTGTAATCTCTTGATCAAGACAAACCAATCTGAGCCTTACACATCAACCTCCGATGGTTGTTCATTTCCATCTGATGAATGAAGGTACTTTTCGGTTAATTTAAAGTGATGTCGTTTGGTATGTCATCTTATGCAGTTATGCATTAAATATATTAACCAATCATATTTAAAGCTCATTTAATTTAATCTAAATACGATTATACAAAGGCTTTCTTTCGTTCATATAGTCTTCTTCATAGAACCCAAAAATCTAAAGTGGGTGCTTATTACCAGTCCTTTTGATCCTCGGGACCCATCGAGGACTCTTCTAGAACATACACCGAGGTTCGGTTTTTGTTCTCGTTTCGGTGTATCTATAAACGGGCTTTCTTTTCGTTCATCGAGGATCGATTTTAAAACTTCCTTTTGTCCAACTCGTGGTGTATCGAAAACTCCCAAATTCTCATGTGTCTCAAAGGTGGGCTTCTGGCGGGGTCCACAATTCTTTGGGAGTTTTGGAAACCGATTTGGATGGCACCAAGTTCGAGAATATAAGTCGTTGTTTCAAGGCATGACCCCGTAAGCGACTTGAGTAGATCAACATAACTCATCATTGATCTAACCATTTCTAAAAAGTTTCTTTTTTATTTATGCAACCCCGTTTTGTTGAGGGTTAAGGTGCGATTATTTGGGATACAAATCCTTCATCGACAAGTAGTTCAAAAACTCATCGCCGAGGTTTCGCCTCCCGCGATCATATCGTAGGGACTTGATATCGTTTTTTTCCTATGATTCTCTACTTGAGCCTTAAATTCTTTGAATTTGTCAAAGGTCTCAGATTTATGCTTCATAAGGAAAATGTAGCCGTACCTTGAGTAATCATCAATAAAGGTGACAAAATACTCATAACCTCCTCTTGCTTTGATTGACATTGGACCACATACGTCCGTGTGAACGATTTCTAACACTTCTTTGGCTCTATTCCCCTTGGCTCCGAATGCCCTATTGTTCATTTTACCCTCCAAGCATGATTCGCAAGTTGGGATTGGTTCAACCCGGAGAGACTCCAATGAACCATCTTCTACCAACCTTTGAATCCTTTTTGGATTAATATGTCCCAATCTAAGATGCCATAAAAGTGTCTCGTTCACGTATGATGAACGTTTTCTTTTATCGGAAATAGTTGATGTGTTATAGGATGCATTTCGTGAGTGGTGTGCACATTTAATTGTATAGAGATTGTTCAACAACGTCCCATGACAGATAAAATTTATCATAAAGAGAAATGGTGACACCTTTGTCAAAAGTAACCGAATATCCATCAAGGTATAGTTTAGAAACCGAAATTAAATTCTTTCTAAAACTAGGAACGTAAAGAACATCTCTTAAAATTAAAACTTTGTCTTCAAAAGACAGGTGCACTTCTCCCACTGCTTCAGCTGCCACTCTCGTAGCATCGCCCAGTGTGATGAGGATCTCACTCCCACTAAGTTGTCGGGTTCGCTTGAACCCCTGTAAAGTGAAACAAACATGATAAGTGAATCTCGTATCCACCACCCATAAATGGGAGGCATACGCCGCTAAACAAGTTTCAACAACTAGTGCGTGAGAATTACATTTCTTTCCATTCCTTTTGGGTTTGGAACATACTGACCTCCAATGTCCTTTTTCACCGCAGTTAAAACATTTTCCTTTTGTTACCTTCTTGACACCATCCAGCTAGTTGTCTTTCTCTTACTTTTCTTGGTAATGAGTTTGCTTTGGTTCTGACCACTTTTCTTTTCTTGAATCTTGCCTTCCACTGGCCTAAATTTTGAGAAAAAACTTTTGGTTATCAATGCTTTGTCTTTCTTTCCCAAATGCTTCTCTATTTTCTCCAAGGCTTCTTGCAGAGTTTCCATAGTAAACATGTGATCACTCATCACAAAACTACAGTAAAACCCATCGAAGCACCTTGGAAGAGTTAGCAAAAGAAATTCGATTTGAGCCTCATCACAATACTTAGTACCGAGATAAGCAAGTTTGTTAAAATGGCGTTTTACTCTGAGAACATGCTCCCTTACGGGTGTTCCCTCGGCCATTTTTAGCCTAGCCACGTCGTCATTTTTAAACTGATTGATCATGCGGTTTTTTGTTAAAAACATTTCTTCAAGACTTTGTATAATTTCCGCAGCAGACTCAACACCTTCATGAATGTATCTCAAACCATCAGACAGTGAAGTCAAGATTATACGTTTCATAGGTTCGTTAGCCTGCTCCCAAATATTATATAAGTGTCTTTCCGCATCTGTTGATCCCTCAGTAGGCATACGGGGCTTGGGTACATCAAGAACCCAATAATGTTGTAGTTGCGTAGTGAGGACAATGTTCATATTTCGTTTCCAAATAACATAGTTATCACCAGAAAGTTGGTATTCTTTGAGAGTATAAAGCAATGGATTAAAAGGTTGCGACATGCTGAACTGAAATAAATAACAATTTGTATAAGCACAAACATATCACAAGGTTCGATCACATGTATCATATTAAAATCTCAAAAAAAATATGAACATGCATCAGCCAACATCTCAAAACAGTTTAAATAGGCCATGTGGGGTGGGTCATTATTTAAACACATTCAAACAGGTTACAAACAAAAACAGTTATAAACCTTTAATATCCAGATTAATAGTTGAAACAAACGGTTGACCAATATAAAATTGAGAGGAGACTTGGGGAAGTATATGCATATCAATTTTATACCCAAGTAATAACCATGATTAAATCTGAGAATTATTACTTTGATTTGAGCGAGCCTCGTGGGGAGGTCATCGCCGCCACTAATAATAACCCACAATCATCCTTTCGGAATTTATTCATGTGAAATCTATCTTTTGGCCGTCCCGTGGGGGGAATTTCTCCAAAAGAATCCACAAATAAATAAATCATGGAGGTCAAAATTAATTAATTTTATTATCCGGAATAAAATTGTCAATTAATTGATTAAACATACTTAGTAATTTTCGAAGGTGAGATGTTTCCAAAACATATTCTCATGCATCGCATATTTAAACACAATTTAAATAAGCACAAAATAATGCAAAACATCAAAAAAAAAAAATTAAAAAATTGGACACATATATCCAATTTGGTTAACATGTATATCCGAGAAATCGCGAGGTTAATTTTTGTCTCGAAAAGCTTTGACCTCTTGAAAATCGTCTTCTTAGAAATCGTTCGTCTCGAAAAGACGTCATCGACCATTTCGTCAAGCCCGTCATCGACAAGACTCTTCACGCCACGTCCGTGTCACTCCGCGTGTCGTCGGCGCCCGTCTTCGTAAAGCCCCGTCGTGCGTCGCCCGTGCCGAGTCCTCGGCGTATCTCGGCGGACGCAGCGTACCTAGCGCACCGCCCAACCGAGTCCGTCTGCGTCTGTCGCCCATTCAGCGTCTGCCCTTCTGTAGCATCACGCCCGCCAGCGTCGTCGCGATTCGCCCGATCCGCTTTCGGTCGACCCGATCAGCCTTGGCGCCCGTCGTTCTGCGTCGTCCGTGTACCAGGCGTGCCTCCTAACGCGTTTGCGCGCCCTACGCCGATTAGGATCTGTCCTTTAATTCTTCGTCTCTGCGCTCTCGTTTTAGATCCGGTTACAATATATTTACAAAAAATAAATAAACTAGATCTAGACTAATCTATTACATTGAACTAATCAAACAAATCCAAATCTACTGGTGGATTTTCTCGCGAGCAAAAGCAATTCAAACTAATCGAATTAAAAACTATAATTTATATAAATGCATAAATATAAACATTCATCAAATACCATGACAATTGGATACCGCAAAAAAGATCTAGCAATTCTACTATCGATTTCAAATTTAATGAAAAGCAATTAAATTATAATTTAAAACTTCGAGCCCAAAACAGAGGCTCGATGCAGCTTGTTGGGGAATTAATTGTCAGGATCTATTCGGGATGAATATTTAAATACAAATTTAATTCTAACAATTATTACTAGCATGTATTAATCCTATATTAATTCAAATAATAATTCAACAACAAATCATGCATATAAACAGTTCACATAAATCCTACGCATGCGGAATTACTATGGGTTTACTTGAACTAATCTCTCGGAGTGACAACCGTTGAGAAGATGGATCATGTTCACACGAACACACCAAAAGACCTTCTCAAGTATTCCCTTATCCTTGTTCGACAATCCGGTGGTAGGAACTCTCGAACAATTTAACAAAAGGAAAAAATAAAATTATGTTGCACCACCTTTGTGGATTTCTAATTTTTCCAACACTTGGAATTGCCTTGGGGATGAAACATTCATCCCCTATTTATAGAGAGGGTGTTGGTCGAAAACTTTGTGTGTGAATAAGATGAGAAAATCTTTTTCTTGGTCTCCAAGAAATCTTGAATATATCCAATATATTATTTTCTCCATATTTAAAATATTTCACAAAAATCCCACCTCCTCTTGTTATGGTATTTTCGAAAAAAATAAGGAGTAGGAATCCAAGATTTGGATCTTCTTGAATTTATGAGATATTCTTGTATTCCAAGAATACATATCTTCCATAATATCTTTTCAAGAAAATCTTCTCTTCCTTATTTTCTTCAATATTTTCGAAAATTTCAAGATAAATAACCAATTGGGAGATTTCTTGAATTTAATGAGATAAACTTGTATTCCAAGAATACTTATCCTCATTCCATAACAAAATTCAAAGAAAATATTTCTCCCTATTTTATTTATCTATTTTCGAAAAATAGGAAAAATAGGCAACAATAATTTATTTTATTTTAAACACCTTTTTCAGTTATTGGACTTTATCTTTGGGCTACTTGAGGGGCCTTTAGGAGAATTAAGATTGGACCTTCTAATGGACTTTGAATATCTAATATTGAGCCACAATATTATTCAAGTCCATAAATATTAATTAATCTCACTACATAATTAATATTACACTATCCATCTTAACCCATATTACTGTTAATATGGCTCCCTGTTATTATTTCCCGTGTTTAAGATTATCTAGCTCATTAATTAATTCAAGCCACTGAAATAGCTTTCCATTAATTAATATCTTTTGTCCTTGGTCAATGAACGATTCAACATTATTATCCATATCGGAAGCTAATTTCACTTGCAAGATTTGGTATGATAAATCTTATGAACCTCCCAAGGGGGCAAATCAAACAAGCGTACTCGCACACGATTCTTCGTATTAAATCTTAGCAATCGCATGTGACCAATAATATGCCCAAGATATAAAGTATTGAATCTCATTGATTCTCTACCCGTCATAAGTCAAAGCAATAATTACTAACCACACATGATCCTATTTAAGGGACGAAGATTAAGAAATAACGAACCACTGAGGTCTAATTCTTCCTGATTCAGTGCTGAAGAATTTATCCTCTTGTAGGTCATATTCAGTGCATCAGTCATGCACTAGTGTAATCTCTTGGTTAAACAAAGTCAATCTGAGTCTTACACTCCAACCTTTCACGATGGATTGTTCATTTCCATCTAGGTCGTGAGCAGCGTCTTAAGGGACTGTTAATTTAATCTTCTGTGATCTGGTATCACTAAATTAACTACAATGTAACACGTACTGTTTATTGAACAATTATGCAGTAAATATATGTAACATTCAATGATATTTAAAGCATCAGTGATAAATAATTTATTTCAGTAAATAAGACAGAAATTCAGTTTGGTTATACAAAGTAAAAGCATACTTTTCAGTATAACCCCAACAATATATATAATTATATCACAAAATGTCTTATTACAAGCTAACAATGTTATTGATGTCGACAAATATTACATATATTTTTTTAAAATGATTAAAGTTTTAACACACTAAACCTCATCTTATATTTAATGAATTGACAATCTAATATTAATGTACATAAATAAAAAATAAATTATGTATAGGATTATTATATTAAAAGACAAATTTGTGTGAAACTATTTCATACGTGAGACGAATCTTCACGTGATATTTGGGTCATACTTCTAAAATTAGGTTGGAGCTCTATAAATTTATAATTTATACAAAATATAATAAATGTGACACGTCGAGCATCGCTCGGGTGAAATACTAATTCTTTGTAATAACTCATTCCAGAAGAAGAAAACAGGATATGAAAACGAATTAATAATTTTCCACACACTCCTTTAACATATTCCATCATTTGATACGGTCTCTTTCCTATTAAAAATTGTACTTGTAAGATTATAAAAGAAACTAACTTTAAGAAAAAATCACAAATGATCCTATAACTTTGTCCGAATCCATAAATGGTCCTGTAAATTTTTACTTTATTAATTTTGATCCATTTGATTTTAATTTTAATCATTTTTGCAGGAAAATTAAAAAAAATTGGTTGAGAAATGGTTGGAAATATAGGGGTCTTCACTCTAAGGTACAAAAATCATGAGAAAATTACTCTAAGGTACAATATGCAAAAAATAGTTTGCACATTAGTATCTAGTTTGAACTAAAGTGCAAATCATTTTTTGCACAATGTACCTTAGAGTAATTTTCCCTAGAATTTTGTACATTAGAGTAATTTTCCCGGAAATATAATGTAGCATACAAAATGATGCGAAAAAAATATATTGAAATGACGGGTTCAGAAAGAGGAAGAGAATAGTATAGGTTTCGACTCTTGCCTCAACATAAATAGGTCCCAACTCCTGCCTCAACGTAAATCACTAGAAATTAGCCATGATAATGAAATGAAATTTGTAATTTTGAAGTTGCGATTCAAGGAGGGGTAATCAAAATAAGAAATTGATTGAGGGTTTTTCTTCTGTGATGAAAGACAGTTCAAATGAGAGTGATGACGACAGTCGACGTGGCCAGAATAAAAAGTTAGGTCAATTTTCTGATGAAATTTTAAATTATCCGGTGAAAATGACTAAAATTAAAACTAAAATGACCAAAATTGATAAAATAAAAACTTATAAGACAGTTTGTGAATTCGGGTAAAATTATAGGACCATTTATGATTTTTTTTTTCTCAACTAACTTACAAAAATTGTATGCACTTTTATTAACCAAGTGAATTTGCTATGAAATGAAATTGTGAATAACTTTGTGAGACTAGTGAAAGCTAGAATATCTTAGAAGCATCTCCAGTGTAAAACTCCAAAATGATGATCTCCATATTCAAAAATGAAATTTTATGTACTCTATTTTCAAAATCTTCTTCAACCATAAACTCTAAATTATACTCTATTTATTATTTTATTCATTTCCAACACAACACAATCATTAAACAATATATGATCATGTATTCATATCTAATATGTAATGTATATTTTGTTGTATTTTATGTGATTTCTTGTTGATAAAAATATAAAATTTTAATATTCATAAAAAAAATTAAATTACACAATAAAGTAACTCTAATTGTAATTATAGTACAATTAATTATATAATTATATTTATAAATATAAATAAAATTAAATATAATTTTAATTAAATTATAAAATAAAATTAATTATTAAAATTTTTAAATTAAATTATAATTATAAAGTAACTCTAATTAAATATAATTCTAATTAAACAACAAAGTAACTCTAATTGTAATTGTTATATGAATTAATTGTATATGTATATTTATAAATATTAATAAAATAATAGATATAAAGTTTAGAGTTGTGAATAATGAAACTCCAAATATGAAGTTCACTTTTCAAAAATATATCTCTAAATTCTAAAATAGAGTATAGTTGGAGGAGAAATCATACTCTAAACTCCAAAATGGAGTCCACTGCAGATGCTCTCAAGGACTTATTGCTTCTTGAAGTTCAGAAATGTGTTGTATGTATAATATAATATGGGTGAAAACTGGAACAATTTGAGGACTCAGTTTGCTTACCAAATCCAACTATATATAAGAGAGTCATATGATTGTAATTCCTTTAGCAGCTATCATCTTTGAATATACAGAAAAAACATTCTCCATTCCACATGAGAGCTTCTGCAATGTCCTTGAATCAGAGCAATTTATATGAAAACATTTGCAACACAGCTAGCTTCTTCTCTACATGTGATACAATTTTCTATCAACTTTGGTTCAGACAAAACAACCACAAGATGACTATAAAACAGTCAAATTCAAGTCCATTGTCACAAGCTTCTTAATGTCAGCCTTTTTAGCATCTGAAACAGCAATTATAAGTACCTCCATCACTCATAAATTTATAATCCCTATTATCTCTTAACTCTGAACAACCCAAGTTCCTCCATCAAGGTCAACAACTTTACAGTATGAGTGAATGAATAATGTTTATAGTAAACTACATGGCCGCCACGCCACGAAAGATCATTCTTTGATAAATGTGATAATTAAGCTCCAAATGAACACAAAGATACCCTTTTTAGTTGATGATATTTATATTTCCCAAGAGAAAAGACTTCCCAAGTACAACAATGGACATTTGAATCAATATAATTTAATACAAGTATATGGAACTAAGGAAACTACAGAAAAGCCAAAAAAAGTACTTTCTGTATATTTCGTAGTCCAACACCGTGAAAATCACTACAGGACAAAAACTAATACAAAGCATATCCGCCCGTCTGATAGATTCTTTTACGCGCAAAACAAGTATATAATGTTTATGGAGTCAATTACAGCATCTAATTTTTCCATCCCACAAAAAAGTTTTTCGGGAAAAACACAAAGCAACTAAAGGTCTAATATTATTGACACCAATAATTATTACAATCAAACCACAACAAAACCATTTCCATCATCTTTCTTCACATCACACCAAACAAAAACTATAATCGTAGTATGGAACAAATAAACTGCACCATATGGCATCTAATTTGTCACTCATTGTAACGAGTGGCAATACAAAAGACAATTGCAGGCGTGGTATTTGATTTTACCAAATGATATAACAATACAATTCTAGAAACCAACATACACGGAGATTAACAAAAGTCCAAATCAATAATTGTAAAATTGAAATTCACAATTTTCTTGTAAAACCAACTTTCACAGAAAATGAGCATTAAAGGACATGAGTCAAAAAAGGGTAGCATCGAGGGACATGAGTAAAAAATGTGGTAGTACTAGTATTAAAGGACATGAGACAAAAGACTAGTGGTAGTACTAGTATTAAAGGACATGAGACAAAAGACTATCCATGGTGTATATTTAAGGGGCACTTACTAGGAGGTACATTATTCTAGTACCTAATTCTAAAAACTACAAAAAAAAATAAAAATTTAGTTTACTCAAAACTACAAACTGACTAAATCACCCTTTTGTTCAACAAAATTTCAGCATTTTTTAAAGAGAGAAAAAATGTATGATTTGACCGGTTCACTCTTACCTAGGAAGCTTAATTAGTTGCACACTCAACCCCTTTTCCCCATTCCCACTCCAAAATTCAGACAAGACCACCCACCCCAAAAAAACATTCTCTCCCCAAATTCAATTCAAAATTTTATTTCAAGATGATTTCGATTTGAAGATGATATCTTGGACGATTTTTGTTTCATTTTAAAGGTAATGTCTGAATTTTGGACTATTTCGAACGATTATATTTTTGACGATTCTATTTTGGACGATTTTGAAGATGATTTCAACGTTTTTTTGTGTTTCTTTGTTCTTGACTCTTTTTTTTTTTTGATATGTTGGTATGTTGACTATGTGTTTTTCTTTGTCCTTGGGTTTCTTTTTAAACATTTGAATACAACAAGGTAAAGAAGAATGTTCATGGTTGTAATGTTGGAAAAATTGTTAGAGCTGGAAAAAGAAAAAGAGCTAAGAAGATGAAGAAGGTTAGATTGTTCAGTTATTCAATTTGTTCAGAAATATTATACATTTGTTCAGTAATTTGATACTATTGTTCAGAAATCTTTTGGGTTTGCTCAAATCCCAATTGGGAATGTTTTGAATTTTTGACATGATTTCTTACGATTTTTTACACTTTGTACATCGCAAATGAGCAATAATCCATGTTTTCTTGATTGTGATCTTGATTAACCATTGAAATTTTTTTAAAATATGTTCGGTACACATCTTTGATTCTTCAAATCTGTGTTTTTTTTTTTTGCCTTTTTATGATTTTAATGTTGGTTGTTTGTTGAGATTTTGGTGGAAAATGATTGGAACTGGTCTTGTTTTGTGTAATTGTTCAGATTTTCTTACATTGTTCATTATTTTTGTAGTTTTTTTTAATTCTATTGTTTAGGAGTTGGACCCTAGTTCAATCTAAACTATAGTAGTTAGGAATCGTATTTTTTAATATTAGTTTGATTGTATATTTATATTTGGGTATGTTCAGAATTATTTTTTATTTCTGGAGTTTTTTTTTAAAAAAATTATTTATTTATTTGTGCAGTTTTAAAAAAATATATATATTTGTGCAGAACTTTGTACATTTGTTCAGAAATTTGTTGGGTTGCTCAAACCCCAACTGGGTATGTTGTGAATGAGCAGTAATCAATATTTTCTTGTTTCTTGATTTGATTGTGATCTTGATTAGCCGTTTGAGATTTGGTCCCAAAGTGATTCTAAACTATATTAGTTAGGAATCCTGTTTAGAATTTGATCTTCAAACCGTGTTAAGAATTTTTCTCATAATGTTCAGAACTTTCCTTCATATGCGCAGGAATTATTTGATTGTTGATTGTTGTCAGCAAGTTACTGGTTTTGCTTGACTGTGGTGTGGTGGTGTGCCACCAAGTTCAAAATGCAATTCAAGAGGGGCACCTGCAAGCGAAGTGTTCTCTGAGACAATAGTTGGTTCTTATCAAGCAAAAATGATATTGTGGTTTATGGATCTGAATTTTTTTAGGATAAAACACTAGAAGTTGTTTTGTGATGAGTTTTGATAATGATTTCTGTTGTTTTTTTTGAAATTATGGATAAGATCGTAATGAAGTATTTTGTAGTTGAATGGTACACTAAGTGTTTATCATGAACTTTGGAGTGAAAATGATTGTAATTGTTTCAGAATTATGGATAAGTTTGTAGTTGATAGTAAATAGAGATGATAGTATTTTGTTGTCTCTGACGACTAAATAGTTTGTAACTGTTTTCTTTGTTTGGCACCATGTCACTTTAGTAGTGTTTTATTAGGAAATTGGTTGAACAAACCAATATTGTAATGAACATGTGCAGGGAAAACTGAACAAAAGCATGTAATTCGCTATGTTGTTCAGTAATTTCTGAACACGTTAAGAGAAAATCTTAATATATAGATTGTATAGTTTATGAATCATAATTATTAAAATCTAGTATTTGTGGTCACAAAAAAAATATTTATGTATAATTTTATATAGATGCGATAAAAATAATTTCTAATCACAATTATTAAATTATTAATCTACTGTAAAAGAGAGAGAGAGGGTAGTGAGAAGTACAATTAAATTCATTTGTTCAATCCATGTACTAAATCAGCAGAGATTCCAAAAATAAGGGTAAATCTGTCCATTTTTTAAGGTTTTGTATGTATTAGTAATGTTACTTTTATTCATGTAGTTTTTAGAGTTTTTGCATAAATCTATGTACCTTCTAGTAATAAACCCTATATTTAATTCTTTCTATAATTTACAGAATTCCAATTATCGACATCACATTCACAGTATTTTTCAACCAACAAAATTCCATTTCTCCTACCTAAAACTGTCATTCTCACAAAATGGACATCGAGGGTCGTGAATAAAAGGATAGAATCACATGAGTCAATAGGCTATCCATGGTATAAACTAAATTCGTTAATTCTCAAAATTCCAATTCAACCTTTTTAAAAAGAAAGTTTGCAGATAATCATTTAAAACCCAGAGATGTAAATGAAGTAGAATTAATCCCCTTAATTTGATCAACATCAAACCAATAGGCATTAGCTGATTTAAGTTCCTTTACCTTGAAAATAAAAGGAAAACAAAACACTGATCAAAATTGCTCAAGTAAAATAGATCATTGGACTACCAATATGAAACACATATCTAACATACCTATTATTGTGCAATTATTGGTAAAGTGACACTTACTACAATAAAGATATTCTAATACCTTTCATCCAGTGATGCTAGAAGTAGTCCTAGCGTACATCCATAATACAAATAAAAGATAAGGGTGTTTCTTAAATTCAATCAATCTTATCGAACTATATCTTGAATATGCAACCTATCTTTTTCATTATCAAAACCTCCAATCATATATTGCACAAATTGACTACAGATTATCAGATTTTAATAACTTAAGCAACTCGTGTAATAAATAGACTAATGGCAAGTACCTTTTGTGACAACGTGATACTTCAAGTTGAAATGATCACATATGGTATCTCATTCATCATTCAATGGAAATCATTATCGTATCATCGAGCAGTAAACTGCATAATACATTATCTCATCACTAACTCATTATAACAAGTGACATAATAAAAGGCAATTGCAGGTATATCATTTGATTTTGCCAAATGATATGTGATTTGAACATAACATATTCCTGAAACCATAATCCAAAAAGTCAAATTCTTTAAACTATATAACCGAAATTCACAATATTTTTGAACCAACAAAATTCCAATTCTTGAACAGTAAAACGACATTTCGCGGAAAAGGGAGAAAAGGGACATGAGTCAATAAGGGGTAGCATTGAGCGACATGAGCCAAAAAGACTATTTGAGGTACAATAAATTTCATTCTTTCTTAATTCACAGAATTCTAAAAATTCCAATTATCAACTTGACATCCAAAATGTTCTTAAACCAATAGAATTATGATTCTAGAATCGAATTCCAATTTCCCACACGTAAAACTGACATTCAACGAAAAGGGACATTGAGGGCATGAGTAAAAAATGGGTAGCACAGAGAGACATGAGTCAAAACACTATATATGGTTTAAACTTCATTTTTATTCAATTCACAGAATTCCAAGAATTCCAACATATGTAGTATTCTTGAACTGAACTGACATTCACAGTAAATCTTACTTTCTTGAAAGAGATAAAAAGAAGTTAGCAAAAAACTACTTAAATCAAGAGAACGACACTATTGAGCCTTGAGGGACACGAGAAGATATTATTACTTCCATCTTAAATTGAAAAATTGGGCAGATAAGAGGCTGCTTTCTTTCTAAAACATTTAACCAACATGTCTTTATTCTAAGTTTCTTCTGAAATGAAAGATATGCTAAAGGAATAATAGACACAACTAGACAATAATAATTTCATGCGACTTAAAGCAGGAGAAGTAACACTCCGAGAAAACCAATTAGCACACATAGTTCACATTTTCACTGTTGTCATCATATTCCCTCCCCCACCACCAAAAAAAAGTCTTGATTAGGTCACTCAATGAACTCTTACTCCAAGTTGAAATGATCTATATGGTATCTCATTTGTCACTCGACAAAAACTATTATCATATAATCGAGCAATAAATTGCATCATATGGTATCTTATAACAAGTGGGAAAAAAAAAACTATTGCAGGCTGCAAGCATAACATTTGATTTTTATCAAATGATTTGTGAAGATAATATTTCTTGAAACCGACATTCACAAAACACAAGTTCTTTAACCGTATAACCGACAGTGTTCTTGAACCTACAAAATATTATTTCTCTAACGTAAAACTGACATTCACTGAAAATGGGCATTGAGGGACATGAGTCAAGAAGCAGTAGCGTTGAGCAAATTGAGTCAAAAGACTATATGTGGTACAAAATTCACTCTTTCTTTTAATTTACAGAGTCCTAAGAATTCCAATTATTGGGACATTCACAGTATTCTTGAACCGATATAATTCCAATTGTGGAACCGAATTCCAATTCTCCAACTGTGAATTGACTTTCATAGGAAAGGGGCAAAGAGTGGCATAAGCAAAAGACTGATATCAGCGAGGGACATGAGTCAATAGACTGATTTAAGTGCGCATATAATTAGCTGATTTAAGTTTCTTTACTACCTTGTGAACAAAAACCAAAACAAATCAGGAATGATTTCATGTGACTTGAAGCAGGAAAAGTAGCAGTCCAACAATAACAATTAGTACACTATGAGCTCTTACCCCAAGTTAAAAGATCTCATATGGTATCTCGTTTGGCACTCAACGAAAACTATTATCGTAAAATTGAGCAATAAATTGCATCATATGTCATCTCATTTGACATTAATTATAATAAATGAGGCTGCAGCCTGCAGGCATATTTGGTTTTGTCAATTGATTTGTGAACATAACATTTCTTGAAACTGAACATTCATAAAAGCCAAATTCTTTAACCGTATGACCGACAAAGTATCAATTCTCTAACCATAAAACCGACATTCACAGAAAAGGGGCATTGAGGGACATGAGTTAAAAAAAGGCGAAAGACTACAAAGTTCTTCCTTTAATTCACACAGTTATAAGAACTCCAATTACAGACAGAACATTCACAGTATTATTTAACAAATAGAATTCTGAGTTTGGAACCAGAATTCCAATTCTCGTAAAACTTTCACAGAAAAGGGGCCTTAAAGAGCATGAGTCAACAAACTGATAGCACCAAGAGGGCACAAGTCAAAAGACTAATAGCACCGAGGAAACATAAGTCAAAAGAATGATAGCACTGAGGGACATGAGTCAAAAGAATGGTAGCAACGAGGGACGTGAATAGAAAGGACTGATAGCATCGAGGGACATAAGTCAAAAGACTGATAGCACCACGGGACATGAGTCAAAAGTCAAAAGACTGATAACAACGAGGGACACATGTAAAAAGACTGATAGCACCGAGGCACATGAGCCAAAAAGACTGATGGCACCGAGGGACATAAGTCAAAAGACTGATAGCAACAAAGGACATGTGTCAAAAGATTATCCATGATTACTTTCTTTAATTCACAGAATTCCAATTATAGTATCTTGAACTAACACATTAAATCTTACTTTCTTGAAAAAGTAGAAGTTAGCAGATATATTTAAAAAGAACTTTAAATCAAGAGAAGTTGTAGCATTGACTGAGAGGAGGAAAAAAAACTAGCATTGGGGGACATGAGTCAGAGATACCCATGGTATAAACTTCATTATCTCTTTATTTGGTAGAATTCCAATTTTATGTTCTTGTAACAGAAATCAAGAAAAAGGGCAGCATTGAGGCTTGAGAAACATGAGAAGAGATAATTAATTCTTTCTTTAATTGAAAAATTGGGTAGAAAAGATGCAATTTTCTTTCTTATACATTTAAGCAACATGCCTTTATTCTAAGTTTCTCCAAAATTGAAAGATTTATTTATGAGGAGTCTAATACACTTCAATTTTTTTTCCAAAACTTTCAGAGCTGTAAAGGATCAACAGACATAATCTATAACAGTAGTCTTGAACAGAAACTCACTGAAAATCTTATTTTCTTGAAAAAAAGAAATTTGCAGATATAATTATGCAAATAATGAATAGTAATACTGATACCATTGACGGAGAAGGATAGCCCACCATGGTATATACTTTATTCTCTCTTTAATAGGCAGAATTCCAATTCTATAACCGTAAATTGACTTTCACAGAAAAAGGCACAGAAGGACATGAGTCAAAAGACTCCGAATCCCGATTCTAGAGAGACTCGGAATTTTGATTCTGGAACCGGAATTCCAATTTTCCAACTACAAATCGACTTTCACTAAAAAGGGGCACCGAGGGACATGAGTCAAAAGACTCCGAAATCGGGTTATGGAATCAAAATTCCAATTTTTCAACTATAATCGACTTCAACATAAAAGGGGCACCAAGGGACATGAGTCAAAAGACTCCGAATTTGGGTTCTGGAATTGGAATTCCAATTCTCCAACTGTTAATCGACTTCCACAGAGAAGGGGCAACAAGGGACATGAGCCAAAAGACTCCAAAATCCGATTCTGGAATTGGAATTCCAGTTTTCCAACTATAGTTCGACTTCCACAGAGAAGGGGCACCGAGGGACATGAGTCAAAAGACTCTGAAGTCCGATTCTGGAATCAGAATTCCAAATTTCCAAACGTAAATCGACTTCCACATAAAGGGGCACCAAGGGACATGAGTAAAAAACTACGAATTTGGATATTATAATCGGAATTCCTAATTTTCCATATATAAATCGACTTCCACAGAGAAGGGGCACGGAGGGACACGAGTCAAAAGACTCCAAATTCCAACTTTTCAACTATAGTTCGACTTCCACAGAGAAGGGGCACCAAGGGACATTTTAAAAAAACTCCGAATTTGGGTTCTATAATCAGAATTCCTAATTTTCCAAATATAAATCGACTTACACAGAGAAGGGGCACCGAGGGACATGAGCCAAAAGACTCCGAAATCCGATTCTGGGATCGGAATTCCAATTTTCCAACTATAGTTCGACTTCCATGGAGAAAGGGCACTAAGGGACATGATTTAAAAGACTCTGAATTTGGGTTCTGGTATCGGAATTCAAAAATTCCAACTATAAATTGACTTTCACATAAAAGGGGCACCGAGGGACATGAGTCAAAAGACTCTGAATTCTGATTCTGGAATTCCAATTTTCCAACCATAAATCGACTTCCACATAAAAGTGGCACCGAGGGACACGAGTCAAAAGACTCCGAATTCCGATTCTGGAACCGGAATTCAATTTTCCAACTATAAATCGAATTTCACAGAAAAGGGGCACCGTTGGACATGAGTTTAAAGACTCTGAATTCTAATTCTGGAATCAGAATTACAATTTTTCAACTATAAATAGACTTTCACAGAAAGGGGCACCGAGGGATGTGAGTCAAAAGACTCCAAATTTTGGTTATGGAATCGGAATCCCAATTTTCCAACTATAAATTTACTTTCACAGAAAATGAGCACCGAGGGACATGAGTCAAAAGACTCGGAATTCCAATTTTCCAACTATATATTGACTGTCGCAGTAAAAGGGCACCAAGGGACATGAGGCAAAAGACTCTGAATACCAATTCTGGAACCGAAATTCCAATATTCAAACTATAAATCAATTTTCACTGAAAAGGGGCACCATGGGACGTGAGTCAAAAGACTCCAAATTCTAATTCTGGAATCGGAATTTCAATTTTCCAACTATAAATTGACTTTCACTAAAAAGGGGCACCGAGGGACATGAGTCAAAAGACTCTGAATTCGGTTATGGAATCGGAATGGTATACACTTTATTCTCTCTTTAATAGGCAGAATTTCTAATTCTATAACCGTAAATTGATTTTCACAGAAAAGGGCACCGAGGGACATGAGTCAAAAGACTCTGAATTCCGATTCAGGAACCGGACTTTCAGTTATCCAACTGTAAATCGACTTTCACAGAAAAGGGGCACAGAGGGACATGAGTCATAAGACTCCAAATTTAGATTCTGGAATCGAGTTCCAATTCTCCAACTGTAAATCGACTTTCACAGAAAATGGGCACTGAGGAAAAAATTATTCGAAAGACTCCAAATTTCGATTCTGGAATCGAATACAAATTCTCCAACTCTAATCGACTTTCACAAAAAAAGGGGCACCGAGGGACATGAGTCAAATGAAATCCCGATTCTGGAGAGACTCTGAATTTTGATTCTGGAACAGGAATTCAAATTTTCCAACTACAAATCGACTTTCACTAAAAAGGTGCACCGAGGGACATGAGTCAAAAAACTCCAAAATCGGGTTATGGAATCGGAATTTCAATTTTCCAACTATAAATCGACTTCAACATAAAAAGGGCACCAAGAGACATAAGTCAAAAGACTCCGAATTTGGGTTCTGGAATTGGAATTCCAATTCTCCAACTGTTAATCTACTTTCACAGAAAAGGTGCACTGAGGGACATGAGCCAAAAGACTCCGAATTTGGGTTATGGAATCGGAATTTCAATTCTCCAACTATAAATCGACTTTCACGGAAAAGGGGCACGAGGGACATGATCCAAAAGACTCCGAATTCAGATTCCGGGAACGAAATTTTGATTCTCCAATTGTAAATCGACTTTCACAGAAAAGGGGCACCGAGGGACATGAGCTCAAAAGAGACCAAATTTTAATTCTGGAATCAAATTTCAATTCTCCAACTGTAAATCGACTTACACAAAAAAGGGGCATTGAGGGACATGAATCAAAAGACTCCAAATTCAGATATCGGAATACCAATTCTCCAACTGTAATTAGACTTCCACAGAAAAGAGGCAACGAGGGATATGAGCCAAAAGACTCAGAATTTCGATTCTGGAACAGGAATTCCAATTCTCAAACCGTAAATCGACTTTCATAGAAAAGGGGCACCGAGGGACATGAGTCAAAAGATTCTGAATCCCGATTCTGCAATCGGAATTCTAATTTTCCAACTATAAATTGACTTCCACAGAAAAGGGGCACCGAGGGACATGAGTCAAAAGACTCCGAATAGCAATTCTGGAACCGAAATTCCAATTCTCCAACTATTAATGGATTTTCAAAGAAAAGGGTCACCTAGGGACATGAGTCAAAAGACTCTGAAATCGGGTTCTGGAATCGGAATTCCAATTTTCCAACTATAAAATCGATTTCAACAGAAAAGGGGCACCAAGGGACATGAGTCAAAAGACTCCGAATTTGAGTTCTGGAATCGAAACTTCAATTTTCCAACTATTAATCGACTTTCACAAAAAAGATGCACCGACACACATGAGTCCAAAGATTCCGAGTTTGGATTCTGGAATCGGAATTCAATTTTCCAACTATAAATAAACTTCCAAAGAAAATGGGGTACCGTGGGACACGAGTCCAAAGACTTTAGTTTCCAATTCTGGAATCGGAATTCTAAATTTCCAACCATAAATCGACTTCCACATAAAAGGGGCACCATGGGACATGAGTCCGAAAGAGTCTAAAGTCCGACTCTGGAATCAGAATTCCAAATTTCCAAACATAAATCGACTTCCACAGAAAGGGGCACCGAGGGACATGAGTTAAAAACTGCAAATTTGGGTTCTATAATCGAATTCCTAATTTTCCAAATATAAATCGACTTCAAAATAGTGCATCGAGGGACATGAGCCAAAAGACTTCGAATTCCGATTCTGGAATCGAATTTCAATTTTCTAACTATAGTTCGACTTCCATAGAGAAGGGGCACCGAGGGAAATGAGTTAAAAAACTTCGAATTTGGGTTCTATAGTCAGATTTCCTAATTTTCCAATATAAATCGACTTCCATAGAGAAGGGGCACCGAGGGGCATGAGCCAAAAGACTCCGAAATCCGATTCTGGAATTGGAATTCCTTCCAGTTTTCCAATTCCTTCCATTTTCTCAAAAATAGTTCAAAAAGACTTCCATTCAGAGAAAACTTAAATTAAGGGGCACCGAGGGACATGAGTCAAAGACTTATGAAGTCCGATTCTCACAAAAAAAGGGGCAATCAGGGACAAGTCAAAAGACTCCAAATTTGGATTCTGGAATCAAACATTTTCCAAAATTGACTTCCACAGAAAAGGGGCACTGAGGGACATGAAAAAAAAAAAACTGCAAATTTGGGTTCTATAATTGGTGTCACCAAAAAGACTGAAATCCGATTCTGGAATGGAATTCCAGTTTTCCAATTGAGTTCAACTTTCATAGAAAGGGACTCATGAATTTGATTCTGATTCTGGAATTTCAATTTTCCAACCATAAATCGACTTCCACAGAAAGGGTCACCGAGGGACACGAGCCAAAAGACTCCGAATTCCAATTCTAGAATCGGAATTCCAATTTTCCAACTATAGTTTGACTTCCACAAAAAAGGGCACCGAGGGACATGAGTAAAAAAAACTCCGAATTTGGGTTCTATAATCAGAATTCCTAATTTTCCAAATATAAATCGACTTCCACAAGAAGGGGCACCGAGGGACCTGAGTTAAAAAAAAAACTCTGAATTTGGGTTCTATAATCAGAATTCCTAATTTTCCAAATATAAATCGACTTACACAGAGAAGGGGCACCGAGGGACATGATCAAAAAAGACTTTTCAAAATATTTGACTTTTCAAAAAAAGGCACCGAGGGGATTCTGGAATCAATTCTGGAATTCCAGTTTTCCAATTATAGTTCAACTTTCATAGAGAAGGGGCACCTAGGGACATGAGTCATGACTCTGCATTCTGATTCTGGAATTTCAATTTTCCAACCATAAATCGACTTCCACATAATGGGGCACCGAGGGACATGAGTCAAAAGACTCCGAATTCTGATTCTAGAACCGGAATTCCAATTTTTCAACTATAATTCGACTTTCACAGAAAAGGGGCACCGTGGGACATGAGTCAAAAGACTCCGAATTCCAATTCTGGAATCAGAATTACAAATTTTCAACTATAAATCGACTTTCACAGAAAAGGGGCACTGAGGGACATGAGCCAAAAGACTCCGAATTTGGGTTCTGGAATCGAAATCCCAGTTTTCCAACTATAAATTGACTTTCACAGAAAAGGAGCACCGAGGGACACGAGTCAAAAGACTCAGAATTCCAATTTTTCAACTATATATTTGACTTTCACAGTAAAAAGGCACCGAGGGACATGAGGCAAAAGACTGAATTCCAATTCTGGAACCGAAATTCCAATATTCCAACTATAAATCAATTTTCACAGAAAATGGGCACCATGGGACGTGAGTCAAAAGACTCCGAATTCCGATTCTAGAATCGAAATTTCCATTTTCCAACTTTAAATCGACTTTAAAAGAAAAGGGGCACCGAGGGACTTGAGTCAAAACACTCCGAATTCGATTTTGGAACCGAAATTCCAAATTTCCAACTATAAATCAACTCACAGAAAAGGGCCACCGAGGGGTATAAACTTCATTATATCTTTAATTTTCAGAATTTCAATTCTAGAATCATATTGCTATTCTTAGAAAACGGAAGTTTGCAGATAGTTAAGAAGGGTAGCATAATTCTTTAATTGAAAATTTGGGCAGAGAAGAGCTGATTTCTTTCTTAAACGTTAAGAAACATGCCTTTATTCTAAGTTTATCCAGAATTGAGAGATTTCTTTATGAGGAGTAGAAAAACACTCCTATATTTCATTCCATAACTTTCGGTAAAGCATCAACAAACATAATCTATTTGAACCGAAATTCACTGTAAATCTTACTTTCTTGAAAAAAGAAGTTTGCAGATAAAAGAATGAAAACCTGAAATCAAGAAAAGTGTTACCATTGACGGAGCAGGGTATCCCAGCACTGTATAAACTTTATCCTCTCTTTAATTGGCAAAATCTCAATTCTCGAAGCATCTTCCTGATCTTGAAATACAGAAGTTTGCAGATAACTACGGAAAACTTGAATCAAGAAACTGGCTAGCATTGAGCCTTTAGGGATAGCTAAACCCTAAACCTCAAACCCCAAGTGAAATACCAAATCCTGAATAGATAATTGCCTCAATCTTTCATTCGAAAATCAGCAGTTGAGCCTTTAGGGATCCCTAAACCCTAAACCTCAAACCCCAAGTGAAATACCGAATCCTGAATAGATAATTGCCTCAATCTTTCATTCGAAAATCAGCGGAGAAAGAGCCTGTTTATTTAGCCGACTGACATGCCTTTGATTCCAAGTTTCTAATACGAAGAAGGAAATAAATCAATTGACCGTTGGATTTGGGGAAGATATAATTAACCCTATCCTTCAATGAAAAATCGGCAGCTAAGAGGATGTTCTGTGTCTGTGTGCGTATTTTGACCGACCTTTTATCCCAAGTTTCTAAAAGAAAAGGGAAAGAAAACAAATGGCCGTTGGATTTGGATCTCGACTAATTAATTGATAAATACCAATATTTCTCTAATTAATGACCGTTGGAGTATTTATTATATTTTATACTATACCACTAATTTCTGGCTAGGCTATGATGAAGCAACTTAAAATTATTTAGAATTATAAACTTTAAATTAATTTTTATACTTTAAAAAGAAAAAAATAATTTCCCCTCATTTTCAGAATTGCAAATTTTATAATGATGCCTTTAGTTGAATAAGCAATATATTCTTCCGATAATACACAAGAATTTGTCTACAACTTTTGGTGATATAATTAGAAGATCAATAAACAAAATTACAAGAAATAAAATTAATCGACGCACACAATTAATGGAAGTGCAAATTCTAATTCTGTTTTAGTTTTTCATTTTTAGCGTAAAAATATTTTACCTCATATTATTTCAAATGTGAACCCAACCACAAACTCCGAGTGATCATTTGACATCGTCGTAAAAATATAATGTTAGGCATCACGTTTTACAAAATTGATGGAAAAGTTACATAGTTGCCAAACACCGAATAGATGTTATTATGAGTTACTATTTGAATTAAAGGGGTCCATTTGACATGAAAGTACTCAAGTATGATAAAAACCTCTATCATATTATTATGAGGTCCATATTATGTATGTTAAATACAATTTGTGCCCTTAACATATGTTGTAGTTTAATTAATATTTTAATGTGCTCTTATCAATAGATTGAGAAACGCATTGTATATCCTCTTCTCTAATTTCTTTCAGAAACTCTCTCTTCCTCTCTCTCATGGATTTAAAAAAAAACATTTTCTAAGGCATCAAGAATTTGTGATGGAAAAACATTCTACAAAATTTTTTAATACATCCTATCAATTCTGTATGACCCCACTTGCTTTCCAACTAAAAGACAAATCAACCATTTTATATGATTCTAGCATAATCCAGAAACATTTGACCCACATGCTCCATAAAGGACATTTTGGATCATTTGGCTCTATAATGGAAGATAATGCTGAATTTACAGAGAATATTTTTGGATATGAAAAGAAGTTAGTGGGTTCAAACATAGGACCAGATGGTCAAAAATCAAGAAGGTTGGTTCAATTTTGGTGTCATTTTTTACAAATTTTGTTTGAAAACAACCATCATAAAGTCTTTTGATTTTTTCAAAGCCAATTTTTTTAAATTCAAATTGGTGTTTTTATCAGAGACAAAATTTTTTACAGAAAAATTTTGATATGGGTTTTGAATTTGGGTTTGAAGATTTTTAAATTCAAATTGGTCCCAAAGGATTTTTTTGATTTTTGGGGAGAATGAAAAGGTGTTTCCAGTATTTTTTGAAAATTTTGTTTTATGGGTTTTTTGATTTTGAAGAAATTTTTTGAATTTTTTTTGTTTTGACTTTGAGCAGAAATATATGAGATGATTTTTGAAAATGTGAACGGTTATAGAATGGAAAAACAATTTTTACAAAAATTTTTTTTGAATTTTGTTTTTGAATTTTTTGAGGTTTTGTTCTTGAAAATTTGTTTTGTTCAAAAAAAGGGAAATAAAATGGGATGTTTAGTTTGAACAATGGCAAGAAAATGGAAACCATGAGTTTTCCAATATTCCAACTATAAATCAAGATTCACATGGTTTAAACATAAAAAGGGCATCAAGATGAATCTTTGAGAATTGATTCAAAAGGACACAAATTTGATTCTGGAAGAATTAGAATGTTGTTGAAATTTTTAAGATCAATAGATCTAAAATTTTTTCTTGGATTTTTAGTATACTTGGAATTTTGAATGTTTAGTTTGAAGAGTTGGAGAAATTTGAATCTGCAAAAGGCACCGATTGAGAATGTAATTCAAAACACTCTATACAAAATTTTGGAAAAACACAGTATGATTCAAAAAATAGAATCGATCACTGAAAAAGGTTTTTGCAAGGATTTGAAAATTTTGGATTTCGAAGATTTACTGGAATTTTTTTGAAGAGAAGATCAAATTTATGAAGATTTCATTGGACATTTTAATTGAAAAATTTCATAATTTTAATCTTCTGGTTGAAAAAAAAATTTATTTAATTATAAATTAATGGTTTTAGTTGAGAAAATTAAGCAACATGCCTTTGAAATACGAGGATATATGAGAGATAAATTTTGATTTAAACATGTAATTTTTTTATTTTTGTAATTTTTGGGATTTTTATATATGTAAAATTTTTAGAAAAATTTTTAGATTTTGATATGTTAAATTCTATAATTTTAAAAATTATTATGAATGAATTTTGAGATATGAAAAATGTATTTGAAAAAATGTAAAAAATACTATGATAGTTAATGAAAAAATGATCCAAAAGTTTGCACATTTTAAAAAAAATGAGAACCAAAAAAAAAAAAATTTTAAGAAAAGCAAAAAAAGTAAAAAAGAGCAAAAAAAAATTTTTCAATCAAAAAAAAAAGCACTGAAAAAAAACTTTAAAAAAAATTTTTCTCTTTTTTATTCTCAAAAAATATTCAAATTAAAATAAAAAATTAAAATTGATAGTCTTTTATTCACACAAAAATACAAAAGTTTGCAGATAATTTTAAAAAAATCTTGAATCAAGAAAAGTTTTTTTAGGTGGTGAGCCTTTAGGATAAAAAACTCCTCTTACTATTTTGGAAAACATCTCCTTTAAAAATAACACCTTCAATTCTCAAAAAAAATTATTTTCTTGAAAACAGCATGTCCACCTTAATTGTGTCTTTTGACTTAATACTCTGGGTAAACACTCATTATTATAGGCTAACAAATGTAAGAATAGAAGCACTAGACTTGTTGAATTTGCATCTCAAAACCCGATAATCCTTTTGCGTCTAAAAATTGCTCAATAATTTGTTACATGTATATTCAGTATATGCTCCAACTAATTTACAAAACTGTAAACCTCATAAACTTATGTTCTGCTCAAACTAGAGATGAGATCAGTGAATAAATCCTGACTACAAGGAATGGTGAGGCCGCCCATTGGATGATGGAACCCGAATTCCTCTTCAGCTTGAAATAGCAATTCTTGAAACGAAGGATGGTTCAAGTATGATACTGGAATTACAAACCGTTTCTTTTCATTGTCGCCAATGTAAACGGCCAAATGGCCCTTTGGAACATCAGCCCCTGATCTTCTTTCACCGGACAAAGATCGTCTCAAAATTTGACGGATGGCCATTTTTGTATAAAGTGAATTTTGCTGGTTGAAATGAAAAACTTGGTGAAATAAGTACAAAAGCTTCTGAGGTATTGTTGTTGATTGTTTTAGTTGAGAAACGTGTTGTATATATAGACTGTATCCTTGAGCAAATATGAGATATCAGAAACTAAAGCACATGGAGGATAACATGGATTTGTCTTTGAACCATTAATATTCAAGATTCTAAGGCAACAAGAATTTGTGATGGAAAAACATTGTAACTGACCAACTCAGCCAAAATGGCCCTAATACATCCTATCACACTCATATGACCCTACTTGCTTTCCTTTGAACTAATTTATATTTCAAATCAACCACTCATATATCATTCTTAGGTGTAATCTTGCATACCTCCAGAAACATAATCACATGACCTGCTAATTTCTTCAATAACCACCATTGTGGATCATTTGGCTCAGTAGTTGTGAGACAATGTTGGGGTGGGAAGATAATGCTGAATTTAATTAAGATTATATACATATTTTTGTAAAAATATTACAAGAAGTTAGTGTTATGTTCAAATCATAGGACCAGATGGATCAATAAATCAACCAAACAATTAATGTACTGTTTATACAGATTAGAAAGACCAACGGAAGCCTTGTTTCTGTGGGGTCTATTGAGGGAACAATGATTTCAATCCACAAATTCTTCAATCTGGTGTTTGAAATCTTTATAACCATCATAAATGTCCATGCGACTCCTCATGTGTATGTCTATCAAGCCTCATACTACAGCATATTTTTTTACCTATATATAATACAAGCCAATTCTGGATTACAACCACCAACATTTCCTCAAACTACTTTAAAAGAAAAAAATTATCTAACAACATTTTACAGAAATTTCAAATTTCAATAAGCAAGAACGCCTTTAGTTGAATACGCCAAATGTTATATTCTTCCGATAAGATCAACTGAATTTGGGCCATTTGGCCATTTACATTGGGGTGAATGAAAAGAAGCTTTCAATAAACAAATATTTGAACAAGTCATTTCAAAATTTATATCAAGCTGAAGAAGAATTCGGATTCCATCCAATGGGCGGTCTCACCATTCCTTGCAGTCAGGATTTGTTTACTGATCTCATCTCTGGTTTGAGCAGAACATGATGTATATACCATGTTTATGATGTAAAATCTTGTAAAGTACACCGAAAGTGCATGTGAACCAATATATAAATCTGCTGAAACAAAGTCAGAACAATTGTTTACAAAATTATATGTGCTAAAAACATTATTATTAAAAACACCAATTTTTATAGTGTTAAGAAGGCATCCCATTATTTATTTCCTGAAAAATATTGTTGTGGACCAGAAAACAGTGCAAATTCCCCTGTCAATGTTTCCCTAATAAAATGTTTTGTGAATATTAGAATAGATTGCAAGAAACTTCAGCTTTGAGTTTTGACATTAGTGGACAGTAAATTTGAAATATTATCAAATCAAGATTCACATGGTTGTTTCTTCAAATAAGAATAAAGGATGTTTATCATGAGATGAATCTTTGTTCACTTTTTTAAGAAACCTACTGATTTCGAGGGGGACATAGCCAGCTTATCACAGCCTGATGCTGGAGAACTATTTTGAACTCAGCCTATTGTTTTAATTAGTAAATTTTGAACTTTAATTTTTAAGATCAATAGATCTAAAATTTTAGTATTTTAGCAAATCATGATTTTTTAGTATACTTGGAGGTAAATACAATCCACAATAAAACATAGTCATATGGCTAAGAACTCAGAGATGAGAAATATTTAAACTGCATAAAGGCTTTTGTATATGAAAAATGGATAAGTAATTTTGATATCTGATATAATTCTTTTCCTAATAAAGTCTAATACAAAATTGTTGTCTTCTAAAACACAGTATGTATCTCATGTTCTGCTTAAACCAGATATGAGATCACTGAATAAATCCTGACTGCAAGGAATGGTGAGGCCGCCCATTGGATGATGAAATCCGAATTCTAGCAATTCTTGAAACGAAGGATGGTTCAAGTATGATACTGGAATTACAAACCGCCTCTTTTCATTCTCGCCAATGTAAACAGCCAAATGACCCTTTGGAACATCAACTCCTGATGAAGCTGATCTTCTTTCATTGGACAAAGATCGTCTCAGAATTTGACGGATGGCCATTTTTGTATAATGTTAATCTTGCTGGTTGAAACAAAAAAAACTTAGTGAAATAAGTGAAGATTTTGAGAAATTTTTGATGGTTTTAGTTGAGAAAATGTGTTGTATATATAGGCTAACAACGAAGGAAGGATGTATAGGTATGCAAATATGGGGTGGGCTATATGAGAGATGAGAAACAAAAGCAGATGCAGAATAACATGGATTTGTGTTTCATTAATCATCAAGAATCAAAGGCAACAGGAATGTGTGATTGAAAAACATTGCAACCTACCTACCTTGCCAACATAGCCCTCAAATTAAATACTTTGATACCTCCTATCACACTCATAAGACCCTATTTTATTTTCTTTCCAAAAACACAATACTAATAGATCTAATTAATTTTAAAAATACTATTAGATCCAAAATGAGTATTATAAAGACATAATACCCCCATCATTTAGTAAAGCCCTTCGCCCTTCTCTCTCTGCAGATTTAACGTTCCAAGCTTTTCACATTTCCCAACTTTTCAGCTTTTCACCTTTTTTCAGGGAATTATTATACTCCACCCCCCTCTATCTCAATTATTACATCTCACTTTCTCTCTATGCTATTCTCAAATAATATTCAAAATAACAATCTTAAAATTCGAAAAAATTCTTTGTTTAAGCATTTGGATTTTTCCAGTCAAAAGCATTTTTACAAGTAGAAGGTAGATATGCATTGTTCATTCACACAAATTGGAAAATACATATCTTAATAGAAAAATTACAATAATTGCATATTTAAAATCTAAAAATTTTACATTAATTTTGTCTTCCTTCCACCAAAAAAATTCCAAAAACTTCGTCTTCTTATCTTTCGACATGAACGGATATATAAAAATACATATGCTCGTCATCGATCCAACATGAACATTTTCATCAATATATGCACGAAAACATGCATATGCACGCAAAAACCAAATCATCTCACAACATGGCAAGTAGAATTCTGAGAGCAATAACAAGTGACAGAATTCTCAAATCCTTTTCTTGTAATTGGAACACTCCAATTCCCTTCTTTACTGCAATGACCCTTGCTAAAATATACAGTCTTTTTTCCACAATTCTCCCAATTTCCTTCAATTCCCTCACTGCAAACAAACAACAAACACATACAGGCACTAAAATTAAATCCCTTTCTGGGCCCCCACCAAAAATAAAAAATTCATGTAATTTTTAGCTAAATTTTGAATCTTTAAAGAAATTACCTTCAAAAACAAAATCACACAGATCTGTAACGAAGAAAGAAAATTACAAAACAGATCCACAAAATACCTTTTGGGTTTTTGCCCGCGGCGAAAAATACATGCATATGTTCATCCATTGATGAATATATGCATTTTCAGATTCAGATCCTCTAAATTCCAAAAAAAAAACACCAACCCAGATCCTCTCTTGCCTACGAGACACAACTCTTAAAAAAAATAGAAATCCAGATTTTCAACAACACAAAACCAGATCTTCCTCCATCCTTCCTCTTGCAGGAAACACAAATCTGAACAAAAAAAAATTGAAATTAAAAAAAATAATAATAGCTTTTGGGCAATCTTTCTAAATAACGAAAAAATCATGCCTTGAACTTTATACCCACAACCCATATACCCAAACAGAAAGATAGAGGAAAGATTATCAGATTGCAAAAAATGAGTAAAACCCAGAAAAAAAAAATCAGACCCAGTAAGCATGATCTAAATTGCGGTGGAAAATAGCAGATATGTTCACCGTCGCCATCCTCCATCGCCGGCCTTCATCTTCAGCCTTCGTCTCCACCGCCCATCGCCATCCTCCATAGCTGTTCGTCTCAGATGCGGGGGTGTGTAGGTTCGGCTCCGCCCGGAGTTGTGGGGCGGCGGTGATGACGGTCTGCAAGCCACCACCGCCGCTGCGACATTAAAACTGGTGTGTTGATTTTTCTAGAGAGGGAGAGATAAGAAGTTAGATAGAGAGAGAGAAAAAGTGAGGGGAAATGATATTATTGTGTGGACGGCTGATTGATATTAAGGCATGAGGGTATTATGGGCTTTTTAAAATTCACTTTGGACCTCTTAGTTATTAAAAAAGTAGATTGGATCAGTAGTAATATTATAGCCATTCTTGGACCTAAGAGTTTTAATTCTTTTCTTTCCAAAAAACACAATCACATGACCTGCTAATTCTTCAATAACCACAATTGGGGACCAGACTACCAGTTGGCTTATTAATTGTGAGACAATGTTTGGGTGGGAAGATAATGCAGAATTTAATTAAGAGTATATACAAATTCTTGTTTGCACATTATAACAAGTTGATGCTATATTCAAACTTAAAGACCAGCATATTTTTTTACCTATATATATACAATTCATTTCTGGATTACAACCAGCAACAACCCCTCAAAATCCTTCGATTTTTTCAGCTTCCATCATTTCATAACATTTTGCAAAGCTTTTACTTCAGCAGAGCAACAACAACTTTGTACGAAAATGGCCATCATACAAATGCTGAGACGATCCTTATCCAGTGAAAGATCAGCTGAAGTCCCAAAGGGCCATTTTGCTGTTTATGTTTGGACATAATGAGAAGAGGCGGTTTGTAATTTCAGTATCATACTTGAACAACCCGTCGTTTCAAGAATTGCTATATCAAGCTGAAGAAGAATTCGGGTTCCATCATCCAATGGGTGGACTCACCATTCCCTGCAGTCTGGATTTGTTCACTGATCTCATCTCGGATTTGAGCAGAACATGATGTATATACTATGTTTATTAGGATTGCAGTTTTGGAAAGTAGTTAGAGAATATACTGAATATGCATGAAACAAATTACTTTTAGCCATTTTCAGATGCAAAAGCATTAGCTGGTTTGAGTTTAGACTACTAACTACGTAACAAACTTAACAATGTCCTAACCCACTCCTGAAAGGCAGTGCTTGATCAGGTCTATCACTTTGTCCTATAAAGGTTCACAGCCAAACACAATACCTTATGTAAAATCTTGTAAAATAGACAGAAAATGAATGTGTACCCATTGAGTAATGATGCAATATTTCTCATTTGAAACAAAGTCAGAACAATTTTTATAAGATTATATGTGGTAGAAACAGATGTATTTCATATGACTGTTTAATAAAACCAGTTCCCAGTGTTAAGATAGCAGCATCCCAGTAATTCTTTTTCCTGAAAAATCTTGTGTGATCAGAAAACAGTGCAAGATGTCCAGTTCAATGATTTTCCCTGACAAATATTTTGTGTATATTAAAGAATACATTGCAAGAAACTTGACCTTTGGGTTTTGACATTAGTGAACAGTGAATTTGATATATTATCAAACTAAGATTCACTTGGTTCTTTCTTCAAATAAGAATGAAGGCTTTTGCATATGAAAATGGATAAGTAATTTTTGATATCTGATATTCTTTAATCATTGAATATACATTTATTTTCCTAATAAAATTCTATACATCAAGCATAATGAAGAATGCTTGTCAGGGATACTAATCTACAAAATTTAAGGTCTTCTAAAACACAATATGTATCTCATGTTCTGCTCAAACCAGATATGAGATCACTGAATAAATCCTGAGTGCAAGGAATGGTGAGGCCGCCCATTGGATGATGGAACCCGAATTCCTCTTCAGATTGATGTAACAATTCTTGAAACGAAAGATGGTTAAAGTATGACTCTGGAATAACAAACCGCCTCTTTTCGTTCTCGCCAATGTAGACGGCCAAATGGCCCTTTGGAACATCTGCTCCTGATGAAGCCGATCTTCTTTCATTGGACAATGATCGTCTCAGAATTTGGCGGATGGCCATTTTGTATAAAGTGAATCTTGCTGGTTAAAATTTAAAACTCTGTGAAATAAGTGGAAGATTTTGAGGTGTTGTTGTTGTTGCTTTTAGTTGAAAAATGTGTTGTATATATAGGCGAATGATGAAATTTTGCACCCTTTAGAACTATGGGCTGGCTAGATAATGAGATGAGAAACAAAAGCAGATGGAGGATAACATGGATTTGTCTTTGAATCATTAATCTTCAAGATTCTAAGGCAACAAGAATATTTGATGGAAAAAAATTGTATCCTACCAACTCTGCAACATAACCATCAAATGGCCCCTCCACTTAAATCAAATGATAATAAGACTTGATAAAAGCATTAAAGATGTTGACCATTCGGCCGATTAGTTGTGAGACAATGTTTATGTTATAGTGTGAATTTAGTTAAGATTATATGGAAAGTTAATGCCATGTTCACAAACCATATGACCAAATGGATCAATAGACAAGTATAGAGTTTGGTGGGTTGACAAAACTATAGGCAGTGAACAATTATTTAACTCCACAAATTCAGAACAAGTCCATCTGACACCTCATATGCTCATGTCCATCAAGTCTCATAGGTCACACTCAATTCTATAATTTCTCAAGGATAAATACAGCTTGTTGTTACCTATATATACAAGCCATTTCTGGATTTCAACCAGTAACAACTCCTCAAAATACTTCAATTTTTTCAGCTTCCATTATTTTACAACATTCTACAGAAACGAATTATCAACAACTTCATACAAAAAATGGCCATCCGCCAAATGTTGAGACGATCTTTATCCAATGAAAGAAGATCATCTGAAGTCCCAAAGGGCCATTTCGCTGTTAATGTTGGAGAGAATGAGAAGAAGAGATTTGTAATACCAGTTTCATACTTGAACAATCCTTCATTTCAAGAATTGCTATATCAAGCTGAAGAAGAATTCGGGTTCCATCATCCAATGGGCGGCCTCACAATTCCTTGCAGTGAGGAGTTGTTCAGTGATCTCATCTCTGGCTTGAGCAGAACATGAAGTATATTCTTCTATGTTTCATAGGAATACAATTTTGTAAATTAGTTAGAGCATATATATATTGAATATACATGAAACAAATTATTGAGCCATTTTCAGATGCAAAAACATTATCTAGTTTGAGTTTAGACTACAAACTCTACACAAATTCAACATTACCCAGTTTATGCTCCCTACTGAAATGATCAACCTGATGAAACTATTCTACTGATTTCATAACTAATTTTCCTTCTTCAAGTATAGACCAGAAAGTTGTGTGCGTGCTTGATCTGCTCTATCAATTTGTTCCGAAAAGGTTGACCATCAATGTTCTATATTTTTTGTAAGATTATATGTTGTAGAAGCAGATACTGTATTAGATCATTAAATAAAACCACCGTTCTTATAGTGTTAAGATGGAATCCCAGTAATTCCTGAAGAATCTTGTTGTGGACCAGAAAACGGTGCAAGATTGTGAATATTAGAATAATCTTGTTAAACATAAATGACAACTTCTAGAATCACTTACTTTTAAAAGTTGAGAGAATGAGCTTATGAAAATAAGTTTGCCAACACCCTTTAAAAGGTTCATTCATAACACAACTGTATGCAACTACATCATGGTCGATTCCCTTTTCCAACCATATCCCTATTTACTGCCAATGCTTCTTCATTTTGGTCCATGACAGATTTAGCATTTCCAAACATACCCTTTTCACAAAATCCTTTCATTAGTGTATTACAAGTAAAATACTAAAATTACCAAAATCCACAACCCTCGTAAATATCTGACACCAACCCAAGTCTAATTTTACATAACTTATACGTATTTACAAAAGCCCTAAAGTACAGTATAAGGAAAAATACAGAAGAGCTAAGAGTTCTTTCTGTATATTCTCACACTGTGAAAATCACTATAGGCCAACAGCTAATTACAAAGCATATCCCATTTGGTAGATTCTATTATGCACTAGACAAGTAGGTAATGTTTACGGAGTCGATTACTTCATCTATTATTTCCATCCCGCATGGATTCATTATCTCATCCAGTAATAAATGTGCTTGCGAGAAAAAATTTTATCGGGAAAAATGCAAAGCAGCAGAAGATCAATCAAATCACAACAAAACCATTTTTATCATCATTCTTCACCTCACACCAAACAAAAACTATTATCGTATAATTGAGCAATAAACTGCATCATGTGGTATCTCGTACATCACTCATTGTAACACTCATCAAAATTGCTCCAGTCGAATATATTAGAATACCAATATGAAACACATCTCTAACATACCTTATTATTGTGCAATTATTGGTGAAGTGATACTTACTGCAGTAAAGATCTACCATGGATCATCCGGTGATGGTAGAAGTAGTCCCAACGTGCATGCCTGTTATAGATAATAAAAATAGGGTAATCCGTAATTCAATCAATCTTATTGAACTATATATTAAACATGCAACCTACCCTTTTCACTATCAAAACCTCCATCAGATATTACATCATATTACACAAATTGACTACGGATTATCAATTTTTAATATCTTAAGCAACTCATGTAATAGATAGACCAATGATAAGTACCTTTTGTGACAACGTGACACTCCAAGTTTAAATGAATGCATATGGTATCTCATTACTCACTCATTATAATAAATGACTTGACAGAAGGCAATTGAAGGCATATCTATTTGATTTTACCAATGATGTCATTTGAACATACCATTTTTGAAACCAACACCCAAAAAGTCAAATTCTTTAAACGTAACCGACATTCAAAGTATTCTTGAACCAACAAAATTCCAATTATCCAATCGTAAAAGCGACATCTACAGAAAAAAGGCATTGAGCGACATCATTGTTTCTTATTTCATAGAATTTTAAGAATTCCAATTATCGACTTGACATTCACAGTGTTCTTGAACCGATTCCAGAACCGGGATTCCGATTGTCCAAATGTAAAACTGACATACAAAGAAAAGGGGCATTGAGGGGCATGAGTCAAAAAAGGGTAGCACCAAGAGACATGAGTCAAAAGACTACCCATGGTTTAAACTTCATTCTTCCTTTAAATTCACAGAAATCCAATTATCGACATGACATTTACAATATTCTTGAACCATACACAGTATTCGAACGGACATTCACAATGAATCTTACCTTCTTGAAAAAGATTAAAAGAAGTTAGCAGAAATTTACGTAAAACTGAAATCAAGAGAAGGGCACCATTGAGCCTCGAGGGACATGACTACATGAGAAGATATGGTTACTTCTATCTTCAATTGAAAAATTAGACGGATAATTGCATCTTACCTTCTTGAAAAAGATTAAAAGAAGTTAGCAGAAATTTACGTAAAACTGAAATCAAGAGAAGGGCACCATTGAGCCTCGAGGGACATGACTACATGAGAAGATATGGTTACTTCTATCTTCTACACCTTGATTAAAAAAAAGAAATTTACGTAAAACTGAAATCAAGAGAAGGGCACCATTGAGCCTCGAGGGACATGACTACATGAGAAGATATGGTTACTTCTATCTTCAATTGAAAAATTAGACGGATAAGAGGCTGGTTTCTTTCTAACATTTAACCAACATGCCTTCTAAGTTTCTCCTGAAAAGAGAGATTAGTTAAAGGAAAAACAAACACAATTAGACCCTAATGGTCTCATGCGACCTGAAGCAGGAGATGTAGCAGTCCGAGAAAAAACAATTAGCATGCATAGTTCACCTTTGCACACATATGAGCTCTGTCATCATATCCCAAGAAACACATGCCTTGGTCAGGTTCACTCTGTGACTCTTACTCCAAGTTGAAATGATCTCATATGGTAGTATATCATTTGTCACTCAACAAAAACTATTATCTTATAATCAAGCAATAAATTGTATCATATGGTATCTCATTTGACACTCATTATAACAAGTGACAAAAAAAAGCTATTGCAGGCTGCAGGCATAGTGTGTGATTTTATCAAATGATTTGTGAGCATAACATTTCTTAAAACCGACATTCACAAAAGACAAAATCTTTAACCCTATAACCGACATTCATAGTATTCTTGAACCGATAAAATATCAATTCTCCAACCATAAAACCGACATCCGCAAAAAATGGGGCAATTGAGGGACATGAGCCAAAAATCGATAGCTTTGAGCAACGCGATTCAAAAGACCATCCGTGGTACAAATTCATTCTTTCTTTAATTCCCAGAGTTCTAAGAATTCCAATTATCGATGGGACATTCACCGTATTCTTGAACCGATAGAATTCTGATTCTGGAACCGGAACTCTGAATTCCGAATCTGGAACTGGAACTCCAAATTTCAAATCTGGAATTGGAATTCCAATTCTCCAACTTTCACAGAAAAGGGGCAACCAGGGGCACTAGTAAAAAAACTGATAGCACCGAGGGACATGAGTCAAAAGACTGATAGCACCCAGGGACATGAGCAAAAGACTATCCTGGATCCAGAATTTGGAATCCCATTTCTCCGAATTTCGAATCTGGAACTGGAATTCCAATTCTCTAACCATAAATTAACACCGAGGGGCATGAGTCAAAAACTGATAGCACCGAGAGACATGAGTCAAGAGACTGATAGCACCGAGGGACATGAGCCAAAATACTACCATGGAACTGGAATTCAAAATTCCGAATTTGGAACATGAATTCCAAATCTCCAACCATAAATCAACTTTCACAGAAAAGGGGCAACGAGGGACATGAATAAAAAAAGTGATAGCGCCAGCCACCAAGGGGCATGAGTAAAAAACTATCCTGGAACTGGAATTTGAAATTCTGGTTCTCCGAATTTCGATTCTAGAACCGAAATTCCAATTATCCAACCGTAAATCAACTTTCACAGAATAGGGGCACCGAGGGGCACGAGTCAAACTGATAGCACCGAGGGACAGGTGTCAAAAGACTATCCATGGTTTCTTTCTTTAATTGACAAAATTTAAATTCTAGAACAATGTTCATGTTCTTGGAAAACAGAAGTTTGCAGATAATTAAGTAGAACTGAAATTGAAAAAAGGGGCAGCATTAAGCCTTGAGGGACATGAGAAGAGATAATTAATTCATTCTTTAATTAAAAATTGGGCAGAGAAGAGGCTGTTTTCTTTCTTAAACGTTTAACCAACATGCCTTTATTCTAAGTTTACCCCGAACTGGGAGATTTATTTATGAGGAGTCAAATACATTTCTATTTTTATTCCGTAACTTTCAGAGCTGTAAAGCGTGAACAAACATGACCTATTTGAACTGAAATTCACTGTAATTCATAGTTTCTTGAAAAAAGTTGACAGGTACAATCATGAAAACCTGAAATCAAGAGAATTGATATCGTTGACGGACAAGAATAACCCACCATGGTATAAACTTTACACTCTTTTTTTTGGCAAAATTTTCAATTCTCGAACCATCTTCCTGATCTTGAAATACATAAGTTTGCAGATAATTACGTAAATCTGAAATCAAGAAAAGGCTAGGATTGAGTTTAGGGACATGAGAAAATGGCTAGATTTTCAATTCTCCAACTATAAAACCTACATTCACATGAAAGGGGCATCGAGGGACATAATTCAAGGCTATCGGCTATCCATGGTATAAACTTTATTTATTCTTTAATTCTCAGGATTCCAATTCAACCTTCTTAAAAGAAAAGTTTGCAGATAATTTATGTAATACCTGGAAATCAGGAAAAGGGGTAGCATTGAGAGACACGAGAAGAGATAATCGTGTCCTTTAATAATCGCCCCTTTGGAACTTCGGCACCTGATGAAACTGATATGCTTTTTGCTACATGTCCACAGTAAGAGAAAGAAAAATATTTCCTCTTAATTTTATCAAAATATCAAACCAATAAGCATTAGCTGATTTACCTTGAGAACATAATCAAAATAAAATTAGACTTACACATGTGACTTGAAGCAGGAGAGGTGTTGTTGAACCGACATAATTCTGATTTTGGAACTGAAAGTTTGAAATTGACTTTCATAGAAAAGTGGCACCGAGGGACATGAGTCAAAAGACTCCAAATTCCAATTCTAGAAACGGAATTCCAATTCTCCAACTGTAACCGACTTTCACAAAAGGGGGGCACGGGAACATGAGTCAAAAGACTCTGAATTCCGATTTTGAAACCGAATTCCAATTCTCCAACCGTAAAGTTGACTTTCATTGAAAAGGAGCACCGATGGACTGAGTCAAAAGACTCCAAATTCCGATTCTAGAAACGAAATCCCAATTCTTCAACTGTAAATCGACTTGATAAAAAAAGGGGCACCGATGGAGATAAGTCAAAAGACTCAAAAATTGGATTCTGGAACCAGAATTCCATTCCTCCAAACGTAAGTCGACTTTCACAAAAGGGGCACCAAGGGACATGAGTCAAAAGACTCCGAATTTCGATTCTGGAATCGAAATTCCAATTCTCCAACCGTAAACCGACTTTCACAAAAAAGGGGCACCGAGGAACATGAGTCCAAAGACTCTGACTTCCAATTTCAGAACCGGAATTCCAATTCTCCAACCATAAATCGACTTCCACAGAAAGGGGCACTGAGGGACATAGAGTCAAGAGACTCTGAAATTCGATTCTGGAACCGGAATTTCAATTCTCCAACCATAGATCAACTTTCACAGAAAAGGGGCACCGAGGGACATGAGTCAAAATACTCCAAATTCTGATTCTGGAGTCAAAATTCCAACTCTCCAACTGTAAATATGACTTTCCCAGAAAAGAGGCACCGAGAGACATGAGTCAAAAGACTGATAGCACCAAGGGACACATAGCAACAAGATATATAAGTCAAAAGACTGATAGCAACGACGAACATATAGCACCGAGGGACATATAGCAACGAGGGACATAAGTCAAAAGACTGATAGCAACGAGGGACATATAGCACCGAGGGACACAAGCCAAAAGAGTGATAGCAACGAGGGACATATAGCACTGAGGGACATAAGTCAAAGGACTGATAGCATCGAGGGACACAAGTTGAAAGACTGGAATTCCAATCTCAAACATTAAATTGACTTTCATAGAAAAGTGGCACCGAGGGACATGAGTCAAAAGACTCCAAATTCCGATTCTAGAAACGGAATTCCAATTCTCAATTGTAATCGACTTTCACAAAGAGGGGGCACCGAGGAACATGAGTCAAAGACTCTAAATTCGATTTTGGAACCGGAATTCCAATTCTCCAACCGTAAATCGACTTTCATAGAAAAGGGGGGCACCGAGGGACTGAGTCAAAAGACTCCAAATTCTGATTCTAGAAACAAAATTCCAATTCTTCAACTGTAAATCGACTTGATAAAAAAAGGGGCACCGAGGGACATAAGTCAAAAGACTCCGAATTTCGATTCTGGAACCGGAATTCCAATCCACCAACCGTAAGTCGACTTTCACGAAAGGGGCACCAAGGGACATGAGTCAAAAGACTCCGAATTCCGATTCTGGAATCGGAATTCCAATTCTCCAACCGTAAACCGACTTTCACAAAAAAGGGGCACCGAGGGACATGAGTCAAAAGACTCTGAATTCCGATTTCAGAACCGGAATTCCAATTCTCCAACCATAAATTGACTTCCACAAAAAGGGGCACCGAGGGACATGAGTAAAAAATACTCCAAATTTTGATTCTAGAGTCGGAATTCCAACTCTCCAACTGTAAATATGACTCTCACAGAAACGGGGCACCGAGGGACATGAGTCAAAAAATCGGTAGAACCGAGGGACATATAGCAACGAGGAACATATACCGAGGGACATAAGTCAAAAGACTGATAGCACCGAGGGACATATAACAACGAGGGACACAAGTCGAAAGACTGATAGCAACAATGGACATATATCATCGAGGGACATAATTCAAATGATTGATAACAACAAGGGACATAAGTCAAAAGACTATCCATGGTTTTTTCTTTAATTCGCAGAATTCCAATTGCCGACATGATATTTAGGAATCTTAAACTGACATTCACATTAAATCTCACTTTCTTGAAAAAAAGAAGTTAGCAGATATAATTATTAATGGAACCTTAAATCAAGAAAAGTGGTAGCATTGAGAACCATCTTCGTGTTCTTGGTAAACAGAAGTTTGCAGATAATTACGTAGAACTGAAATCAAGAAAAGGGGCAGCACTGAGCCTTGAGGGACATGAGAAGTGATAATTGATTCTTTCTTTAATTGAAAAATTGGGCGAAGAAGAGGCTGTTTTCTTTCTTAAACGTCTAACCAACATGCCTTAATACCAAGTTTAACCCAAATTGAGAGATTTCTTTAAGAGGATTCTAATACACTTGTATATTTTATTCTGTAACTTTCAGATCAGTAAAGCATCAACAGAGATGATCGATTTGAACCGTAATTTACTGAAAATCATACTTTCTTGAAAACAAGAAGTTTGCAGATATAATTATGAAAACAGAAAATCAAGAAAAGTGTTACCCTTGACGGAGAAGGGTATCCCACCATGGTATACGCTTTATTCTCTCTTCAATTGGCAGAATTCCAATTCCCAAACCATCTTCCTGATCTTGAAATACAGAAGTTTGCAGATAATTACGTAAAACTTGAATCAGGAAACTGCTAGCAATGAAGGGACCCCGAAACCCGAAACCCTAAACCTCTATCCTTCATTGAAAAATTAGGGGAGAAGAAGCCGTTGTGTTGTGTATTCTTTTATTCCAAGTTTCAACGAAGAAGGGACCGTTTGATTTGGAGTACTATATTTCGTTGAAAAAAAAAAACTGCGTTTTCAATTTTAGCCGACATTATTCCAAAGTTTCTGAAAATAAAGGAAAGAAATAAACGACCGTTGGATTTGGGCCTCTAATTAATTGCAAAAAGATTTATCATCTTATATCAATATCCCCTTAAAAAATTCGGTCTAGTTAGATTATGGTAATTTATAAACTTTAAAGTAGAGTTTATATATTTTTTTAAAAAAAGAAAAAATAATTCTCTCTCATTAAATTAGTGTTTATGTTTTGAAAAAAGAGAGAAAAAATAATTCTCCAAGAATTGCAAATTTTATAATGATACCTTTAGTTGAATAAGAAATATATTCTTCCAATTGTCTACCACAACAATTTGTCCACAATTTTTGGTGATTTAATTTAGAAGATCAATTGTTTCAAAAAGAAAAAAATTTAGAAGATCAATAAACTAAATTACAAGAATTAAAGTTAATCGACGCACACAATTAATGAAATTGCATCATTCACGTAACAATTACTAAAAAACGAAGATTATGTAAAGAAAGGGCAAATTCTAATTTTCGTTTTAGTTAATTACAAGGATTAATTGAACCACCATTAATGACTAATAAAATCTGTTTTAAAATGTGTGTGCATAATGGAATTAATAATTATAAATTGTTTTATAAAAAATGTACAAACAATCATCACACACAATTGTTGGTTAAAATGTGTTGAAATATATTTTAGAGGAGCAGGTCTAGAGTGAAAATTTTCATGTATGAAAATCTATAAAATTGTCCTAAATCAACCATCTACACCCTAAACACTAAGTAATTAATTCTAAATTATGACCTTCGGGCCGGGTGAACCATGAACCACTTGAGCCGAGTAAACTATGAACCACTCAATTTTATCTTATCTTCACCAATTACAGAATTTGATTGTAAATTAAAGTTTTTTTATGTATGAATTTTTTTGGCAAAGTATAGGGTGAACAAGTTTCACAGTGAAACTGGTTAAGGAGTGTGACTTATATTACTAAAGAGTGTGACTTTTTACTGTAAAGTGTGTGACTTTTTACTATAAAGAATATTAATAATAAAAGTGAAGGGTGTGACTTATATTATAGCAGAGGGTATCGAAGTGATAACTGAAGGGTGTGACTTATATTACTAAAGGGTGTGACTTATATTACTAAAGAGTATATCTGTAAAAAAAAAAATAATTTTACGGTGAACAAGTTTCACAGTATACCAACTCAATTTTTTATACTAGACTTTGTCATTTTAGAAAATCTCAATTTTCAACGGAGGGAAAAGTAACGGAGCTCATCCTAAAGCAAAATTACAATATTTTCTTGAAAGCAGCATGTCCATCTCAATTATGTCTTTTCTACTTAAGAACAGATTCTTCTAAAAACAACACTATGCAGTCAGTGGCGGACCCAGAATTTTAGAACTGAGGGTACAATTGATAGATATCGATAAATTTAAAAAATTTACAAAGCATAGGATGAACAAGTTTTACACAAGAATCTGTGATACTGGTTAAGGGACTATAACTTATAATATTAAATGGTATTAGTTGTGATAACAAAATGATACTCCCTCTGTCCTGTTGTGTACTAAAATATGTGGATTAGAGATTAAGATGTGACTTAATGATCTTAGTGACACAAACAATAAATGTGTAAAGTAGATTGTATTTATGTTATATGATTGCTTGAGAGAATAAGTGTTGAGCAATAAATTTGCAAGAGGTTTGGTAAGGTATTGATTTCCCTTCCTTCTTGGTCATAAATGACTCATATTTATAGTATTTGGGAGAGTGGAGCTCACTCTCTCGAGATTCAAATACTGGGCGTAAAAGTGGCTCAGTAAAACATTAAATGCTACAAGATTTATGTGACTCAGGTCGGAGGTCGCCAGACGCGTTGCCGAGACAAATCCAGGATAATCGGGGATTTACCGTTTAACTACTCCTACTACTCATTATTTACCGTCATTTCTTGACACACCTCTCGACTTAAGCCCACTCTGGGAGAGAGCGCCCGCTATTACCTTTAATCGGGTCAAATCGTAGTTAATGCTCTGTATTTGTGTCAGCCCGAGGTCATCGATGTCGCCCAGGTCGCGTTTCGCTCCAATCGGTCTGGTCCTTCTGCTCGGGGGCCAGCGAGGTGTGACACTTGGCGGGTTTTCCACTTTTATTCGCCCCGGGTTGTGGGTCGGGGGCGACCTCGCGCAATATGCACACAACAATAGCCCCTAGCTCGTCTCCCTGTGCTCGCAAAAGGGGAATGAGCTACCCTTTTTTGTCCTTATCCTGAGTGTGATGTGCGAGGTCTCGGAAACTTCTAGAGTACGTATGAGCAGCGTCTTGGAAATTGGGGTGATGATGGCAGCTTGCCTCGACTGTCGTGCCTACTGAGGCTAGGTGATGATGACGCGTGGGTTCCACGCGCGGGATACGGAAGGTCGTGGGCCGGACCACGCGCCCTAAACCCCTCCTATAAATACACTTTTTCTCTTCCATTTCCCATTTTTGCTGGACTGAGAATCTGAGAGCACTACTCTTCGAGATTTTCTACAACATTTGGGCTTTCGTTCGATCCTAATCGTTCCTAAGGTAAACATTCCCTTTTTCTTCTTCTTACTATCCATATTTTTCGTGATCAATGTCTTCTGCGAACCGGGAGAATTCAGGGAGGGCGGTCGAGAGCTTTGCTCCGATTGCGATGATCCGCCGGCGGCGGGGCTGAAACGTCGATAGTAGACGTTTCCTCAGAAACGGTGAGTGAAGTGCCCGTGCTGGTTAGGGAAGAGGTCACCTCGAAAAAATGCCGCCTGCGTCGGGCCATGGGTGACTCCCCAGAGAAGTCTTCGGCTCCCGCCAGACCGGAAATTCAAATTCTGGAAAGGGCGGGAGAAGAAGAAGTATCCCCAGCTTTGGGTCGATCGATTCTTCCGAGTTTGACTTCTTGTCGAATGAGGTCATACCCGATGTGCCGAGTGATGACGACGAGATCGATGATGTTGATCGCAAGTTGCGAATAGAAGAGAGTATGGCCCATCTCGCGAGATGATCCCCAGACCGACTCGGGTCTGCGAGGACAGTGTTTTTGCTGCGAGCGAGGTGGTTAGCTCGGTGACCGAAGCTAAGCTCTTCTTGTGGAGGGAAAAATTTCAAGTTCCTAGCGACGTTCACTTTTGGGTCCCTGGGTATGAGATTGATTATGCCGACCAGGTCCCCGATGGGTGTGTGGCGATGAATTATGACACGATGAAGGCTGGGCTCCGTTTTCCACTTCATCCTATGATCACCTAGCTGTTGTGGTTTTGGGGCCTAGCTCTGACCCAAATTACTCCTAATGGGTGGAGCACTATCCTCGGAATCTTGTCGCTGTTCGGCCGTATCCAGCCTCGGGCATTCCCCTCTGCCAAAGAACTGAATTCTCTAATTTCTTGGCGAAATGGGGCAAAGATCCAGGGTATTACTACGTGAAAGCTCGCCCCCACATGAAGATAGTCGAGGACCTCCCTAGCAAGGTCCAATACAGGAAAGAGAAGTGGTGGTTGGTGGGGAGAGCCTGGCAGAGTCCCGCTCTAGGATCCCTCGGATATCGCGAGATTCCTCGCGACTATGCGATCTTTAAATGTAAGCTCTTTTGCTCTTCCCCTTTCCATAATACTGATTTAACTTCTCCTTTCTATTACAACCCCCAAGAACTCCAAGATATCCGAGCTTTCCCTTCCCTTCCTGATCCGGCTGATCCAGGTGTGTCTGATTGACCTAGACGAGCGGTCACTGGTTATCCTTCAATGGTTGAAGTGTCTGGAATTTGCGGGCTTAACTGTTCCACCTCGATCGTCGCTGGACGCCGATCTTCCCGGTAAGCATTCTGGGATTTTACTTGTCTAGATTCGATCCCTTTGGTTATTCATTGGTCGTTTTCTAATTTTCTATTTGTCTCCAGTTTCTTTTATCGAGCCCATCCGCTTTACCTCTGTCAAGGTTATCGACGAGATGCAAAACATGAACGCCAAGGAGATGCGCAAAAAGGTTTCTCGTGCCCTGGCACTGTCTAGGCAGCGATCAGACCAAAAGAAAGGGGCCGTTGCAGGTGGGGCCGTTGAGACTCCCCTCCCGAAAGCCAAAACTGCTGCCGCCCCTGGGCGAGGCCAAAAAAAGGGGGCCTCCAATGTGCGAGCATCCGAGGGGGTTCCCCAAAGCAAATCCGGATGTCCGTAGACATGGATGTGCTTCGGAACTCCCCGAGAGGGAAGGTGGTGCTTTTGGGCTCCGCAGGGAATCCCGACACGATTGTCGAGATCACCCAATGCCGGACTCGCGAGCCTGATGATCGTACTTTCCTCGGCTGGAGCCCGAACTTCCGCCGACGGTATATTTTGTCTTACCCATGACTTTATTTCTTTGTTTTCCTTTGAACATTTTGTGTTTACGCATGGTTACTTTGTAGATATAAGCTTGATGACGGGGTGTTTCGGTGGGAGTCAACCTGCAATTATCTATGGTCGCAAGCCCCTGCTGCTAATGATGCTCAACCCTCCTACCTCAGGCAGATCGCTGATGATGCTCCGAAGTCCTGGACTTTGGATCTTCACGAGGAGGCCCATACCCAACATTTCTCCGAGAACCTGACCTCAGGGTTTGCTCATATGTGCCACTCCTTGGCTTTCATTGAGAGGAGCCGGGAGCAATATGGCCGGGCGAGGGTCCAGGCACAAAAAGTCGAGGCGGCCTGCACGATGATAAAGCTAGATCTGGAGAGGTCGACGAAGGAGCGGGAGGCTGCTATCAATGCTAAAGTTGTAGCCGAGGAAAAGTTGAAGGAGGTGACTCGGGAGCGAGATGATATGGAAAAGAAAATCTCACAGATGACGAAGGATCTCGAGCTCCGAGATAAGAAGGTGAAAGAGAGCATGGACAAGATTGCCGAGGTGGAGAATCGGTGTCGCCGGCTAGAAGCCGAGGTCCATGATTTCCCTGTTACCATCAAATTGGAGCGTCATCACGCCTCCAATATGGCCTATATCTATTCTTTCTCCAATGTTGTTCGGGCTTGTCACCGAGCCGGTGACCTTGATGGGGCTTAATCAGCGATGTCCGAGTTGCTCGTCGCTTATATGCGTAACAACCCTTTTAGGGAGGGGGATGATCTTCCCATCAAAGATCTCACCGCTTACGGTGTGGATTTTAGCTTCCTTCCCCCAAGCGCCAATCTTTATGATCCCGAGGAGCTTCTCGGGCTGCTGAATGATGAGATGGAGGGTGGCCAGGATGGCAGTGATGGCGAGGTTGTTGGTGGTGATGATGGTAGAAATGGTGAAGGGAATCGAGCTGGTGTTGAGATTCCCAAGTTTGAACAAGTTGTGACGATCAACCCTGTTGAGGGGACCTCGGATGCTCCGCCGAGCTGATTCCTTGGATGGTCTTTCTGCGGCAGTATGCCAAACACCTTCGGGCACTCTGTGTAATCGCCCTTCGGGGTGTGTAAGTGTTTTTGCTGCCTCCGGGTAATGTATTTTGTTTCCTTCGGGCGTTTATTAATGAAATCGTTGTTGCTTTCTTCTTTTTATCTTTCTCGCTTCCTTTTTGTCGTCGGTGAGTTCGTGTATCTTATCTTCTTGAAAACCTGGATGATAATAAATAATGACGAAAGATCTGTTAATTGATAATTATTGCGACTTGACTGTCGACTTAGGTAGGGCATGCGACCTGGCTGCCTTTAAATATTCTCGACTTCGTGGACTTAGATAGGGTATGCGATCGAGGTCGACTTAGATAGGGTATGCGACTTGACTACCTTTAAATATTCTTGGCTTCGTTGACTTAGATAGGGTATGCGACTTGACTGCCTTTAAATATTCTTGGCTTCATCGACTTAGATAGGGTATGCGACCGAGGTCGACTTAGATAGGGTATGCGACTTGACTGCCTTTAAATATTCTTGGCTTCGTCGACTTAGAAAGGGTATGCGACCGAGGTCGACTTAGATAGGGTATGCGACTTGACCGCCTTTAAATATTCTTGGCTTTGTCGACTTAGATAGGGTATGCGACCGAGGTCGACTTAGATAGGGTATGTGACTTAACTGCCTTTAAATATTCTTGGCTTCGTCGACTTAAATAGGGTATGCGACCTGATTGTCCTTTCTAAAGACTTTAGACAAATATGATTTTGTTAAAATGACTTCTCATGATATCAACATCTTATCCCCCTGGCCCTAGTTTTTAGAAATAAAGTCATACATTTTTTCATTTGCGAATCCGTTTTTGACCGAACTCGTGAGAGGTCGGGGACCGGTCCCTCAAGTTCGTGAATGTAAAGAGTTGTACCCAATAACTATAAATTTTAGCTCGTAAAGAATTTCAAATAAAGGTTATTTTATTTCCAACTTTGACAAAGTTTATGAAAAACATGATGCATGATTGAAAAATAGATAGTTACTGGTAGAATCTCTTCAGGTAGGTCGCATTCCAAGGGTACATCGCGGGAGTGCCCTCCATGTCTTCGAGCTCGTAAGCCCCATTTGGCAGGCACTTTGAAATTTTCATGGGTCCTTCCCAGGTCGGACCAAAATCTCCTTTTTGGACTCCAAGGTTTTTTCTTAAAACGAGGTCGCCTACCCTGAATCTTCGGACTTTGGCTTTTGAATTGTAGTATTTCTCCGACTTCTGTTTGTTACTTGCGTTCTTCAAGTTAGCTTCTATTCTTCTTTCTTTGAGGAAGTCGAGGCTGAGAGATATGGCCTGATCGTTGTCCTCTGTGATTGTCTGCGACGTCCGATGACTTCTGACGACAACCTCGGCTGGTATGACTGCCTCTGTCCCGAAAGCCAAGGCAAAAGGTATTTCGCATGTTGAATTTCGGAATGTAGTTCTGTATGACCATAAGATACTTGGAAGCTTGAAAGCCCACAATCCATTTGACTCAATAAGTTGAGTTTTTAGGGTATGTTTGATTATCTTGTTCACGGCTTCAACTTGTCCATTGAACTGAGGGTGATAAGGAGTGGAGAATTGTTGGGATTATACTGAAAAGTATGCTTTTTACTTTGTATAATCGAAACTGAATTTTCAGACTTATTTACTGAAATAAATTGTTTATCACTGATGCTTTAAATATGATTGAATGTTACATATATTTACTGCATAACTGTTCAATAATTCGTACGTGTTACATTGTAGTTAATTTAGTGATACCAGATCACAGAAGATTAAATTAACATTCCCTCGTAACTAAAAGTACGCCATTCACGACCTAGATGGAAATGAACAACCCATCACGAAAGGTTGAGGTGTAAGGCTCAGATTGATTTGTCTTGACCAAGAGATTACACTAGTGCATGACCGATCTTATTTGAATAGGACCCTGAGGAGGATAAATTCTTCAGAACTGAACAAGGAAGAATTAGACCTCAGTGGTTCGTTGTTTCTTAACCTTCGTCACTTAAATAGGATCACGTGGGATTGGTAACTATTGCTTTGACTTATCATGGGTAGCGAATCAGAGAGAGATTCAATACTTTTTATCTTGGGCAATATTATTGGTCACATGTGATTGCTAAGATTTAATCTGAAGAATCGTGTGAAAGCACGAAATTTTGTTTGATTTGCCCCCCTTGGGAGGTTCATAAGCTTTATCATACCAAATCTTGCAAGTGGAATTAGTTTCCGGTATGGATAATAATGTTGAACCGTTCCTCGACCAAGGACAAAAAATGTTAATTAATGGAAAGCTATTTTAGTGGCTTGAATTAATTAATGGGCTAGCTAATCTTAAACAAGAGAAATAATGACCGGGAGCCATATTGACTGTAATATGGGTTAAGATGGATAGTGCAATATTAATTATGTAGTGGGATTAATTAATATTTATGGGCTTGAATTATATTGTGGCTCAATATTAGATATTCAAGGTCCATTAGAAGCTCCAATCTTAATTCTCCTAAAGGCCCCCTGAGTAGCCCAACAAATTGTCCATTAACTGAAAAAGGTGATTAAAATAAAATAAATTTTGTTGCTTATTTTTCCTCTAATTTTTCAAAAATTATGAATAAGTTGGGAGAAAGATTTTTCTTTGAATTTTGTTATGGAATGAAGATATGTATTCTTGGAATACAAGATTATCTCATTAAATTCAAGAAATCTCCCACTTGGTTATTTCATAATAGAATTTTGAAATATTTGAAAATATAGTGGGCAAGAAAGATTTTCTTGATTTTCTTGAAAAGATATTATGGAAGATATATATTTCTTGAAATACAAGAATATCTAATAAATTCAAGAAGATCCAAATCTTGGATTCTTGAACACTAAATTTTCGAAAATACCATATTATAGAGGAGGTGAGATTTTTGTGGAATATTTTAATTATGGAAAAAAGAATATAGGAGATATATTCAAGATTTCTTGGTGATCAAGAAAAGTCTTTTCCCACATTGATTTTCTACTTAAAAATTCGACCACCTCCCTCCTGTAAATAGGGGATGATTATTTAATTCCCAAGTACAATTCCATGTGCTGGAAAAATTAGAAAATCCACGAAAGTGGTGCAACAAAGTTTATTTTTTCCTTTTGTTAATTGTTCGCGAGTATCCTTCCACCGGATTGTCGAGCAAGGGCTAAGGGAATACTTGGGAAGTCCTTTTGGTTAGTCCATCCAACCGAATTCACTGCCATCCCGAGAGGTACGTTCACGTAAACCCGTAGGTTCCGCATGCATAGGTTTTACGTGGCTTATTATATGCATGATATGTTGTTGCAATTATTATTTGAATTAATATAGGATTAATTCATGCTAGTAATAATTAAAGAATTAAATTTGTATTTAAATATTCATCCCGAATAGATCTGTGCAACTCATTCCCCAACAAGAATAACTTTGCAATTTTCCACTTCGCAAAAAAGGCATCGATCTCGAATCCATCGAACTGCTTTCCATTATCTGTGACGATTGCTTGTGGGAGGCCGAAACGACAAATGATGTTCTTCCAGATGAATCAGATGATCTTCTCTTGAGTAATGGTTGCCAACAGCTCTGCCTCTGCCCACTTGGTGAAGTAGTCTACTGCGACCACGGTGAACTTTGAACTGCCCGTGGCCTTCGGGAAAGGACCAATTAGGTCGATCCCCCACTTCGCGAAAGACCATGGACTGTAGATCGATGTGAGCTCCTCCGGAGCTCGCTTAATTGTTGGGGCGAAAAATTGGCATTGCTGGCACTTCTTTGCGTACACAATTGCATCTTTCCTCAAAGTTAGCCAATAATAACCTTGTCTGATTATCTTGTAGACGAGAGACTGACCTGCGGTATGATTTCCACAATCTCTTTTGTGGATCTCTTTCAAGATTACTTGGCCTTCTTCCGGGGTGATGCACTTCAAAAGTGGTAACGAGAAACTTCGCTTGTAAAGTTGTTCGTTGATTATGGTGTACCTCACTGCTCTTAGTTGTAATCGGCGAGCTGCGACCTTATCTTCTGGCAGCGTCCCTTTCTCGATGTATTCTTTGATATCGGTCATCCAATTGTTTTCTGGGGTCACGTCTGAAAGACTTCCCTATGAGTGTTTGATGGACTCGCTTGATTTGTCCAAGTTACTTCCTTTACGTTGATGGCGATGCGACCTGCCGAGGGAGTGTTGAGCTTGGTAACCGCTATGTTGTCCATATCCGCGGTGCCTTCCAATGTGGCCAAGCGAGCTAGAGCATCTGTCTGAGTGTTTTCTGTGCGAGGTATCAGCTCTATTTGCACTTCTTCAAACTTTTCAACGAGGCTCTTTGCTATCTACTGGTACTTCATCATCTGTTCACCCCGTGCTTCGTACTCTCCTGACATCTGGCATACGACCAGCTGGGAATTGCTGTAAACTTTTAACTTTTGTACACTGATGGACATTGCCATTTCCAGGCCATTTATCAAGGCTTCATACTCTGCTTCATTTTTGGTGGCGTGAAAATCGAAGCTTACGACTGTGGTAAAGGACTATTGTTCAGGACTGATTAGGACCACTCTAGCCCCCGCTCGGGTGCTCGTCGAGGAGCCATCGACATGCAACGTCCAAGGGATGTCGATTGTCTCTGGTGTCTTTTATGGAAAGGTGAGCTCGATGAGAAAGTCAGCGAGGACCTGAGCTTTGATCGCAGTTCGGAGTGCGAAGGTGATCCCAAACTGATCTAATTCGATGGACCATTTCAGTAATCTCCCGGCTGTATCACGTCGGTGCAACACTTGTCTCAGTGGCATGGTAGATAGGACTTCTATTTGATGATCGAAGAAATACTGTCGCAACTTTCGGACGCTCATTATCAAGGCGTAAGTGAGCTTCTCGAGCGGTGGATACTTGAGCTCGGCATCATTCAAGGTTTGACTGACGAAGTATATGGGCAAATGAGACTGACCTTGCTCGCACTAAAACTGCTCTGAGGGCGGACTCCGAGGCTGCAAGGTATAGAAACAATTTTTCACCTGGCACGGGCTTTGCTAAGATTTGGGGGTCGGAGAGATACATTTTGAGCTTCAGAAATGCGGCTTGACACTGCGGGGTCCATGAGAACTTTCCTTTTTTCATGGCTTCGAAGAAAGACTTGCACTTATCCCCTATCTTGGATACGAATCTGTAGCCATGAGACAACCTGTCAACCTTTGGAATTCTTTTATGTTGCGAGGTGGTTTCATGTCCATGATGGCTTTGATCTTTTTGGGGTTAGCTTCGATACCTCGCTGACTAATGATATGGCTCAAAAATTTTCCCAAACCCACTCCGAAACTGCACTTCTTGGGATTTAGGCGCATGTTGTATTTTCTCAAGATGTCAAAGGTCCGGGCGAGGTAGCTCAGATGGTCTTCCTTCTTTTCGCTTTTCACCACAATGTCATCGATATACACTTCCATGGTCTTTCCTATCTCATCGGGGAACATTCGATTTACCAGGCGTTAGTAGGTTGCCCCTGCATTCTTCAATCCAAATGGCATTTGCTTCCAACAATACACATTTTTCTCCGTCAGAAAAGATGTATGTTGCTGATCATCTTTGTCCATGGCGATCTGGTGATACCCGGCGAAAGCGTCCATAAAAGTCATCATCTCATGTCTAGCAGTGCTATCCACAAGATGATCGATATGAGGCATTGGAAAGTAATCCTTTGGACAAGCCTCATTGAGGTCGGTGAGATCGATGCATAGCCGCCAAGAGTTATTTGCTTTTCTTACTAACACCACATTGGCCACCCACTGCGGCTGATCTGCCTGCTCGATCAACTTGTTATCGAGCAGCTTCTTTACCTCCTCGGCCAGGGCTGCGTATTTTTCAGGGCTGAACTTTCTCCTTTTCTGGGATACTGGCTTCTTTGTCGGGTCGATGTTTAGTTTGTGGCATGCGACCTCGGGGTCGATGCCGACCATCTCCTCATGTGACCATGCGAATACGTCTAAATTCTTCTTGAGAAAATCTATCAGTTGATCTCGCAGGCCACTGGAAATTCGTGTTCCGATAGTCACGCTTAGTTCCGGTCGATCGAGGTCGACATAGATTATTTCGAGCTCTTCGATAGGGGTTGCTCGATGATCATTTCTTTCCGTTCTCGGATCGAGGTTGGATTCTCATTGTTCAGAGTCGACCTCTATTGGCTCGAAACCGAGGCGAGGTTCCAAGTCTGGTAATTCTTGTGCAGGTTTCTCTTTAGCGGTGACGTCAACTTCCATATGTGTTACATTTATTTCTATTACATTATCTATCTCCATTTTATCATTTTTTTTCCTTCCGGGGTGAAGTTCGGCTCATACAGCTTAGCCCCACCTCGAGTTTCCTACCGAAATAAAAATCAAAATTTAAATCGACGCAGGTGTAAGTTAAACATTTTCTTGCAGCGATCTGGTCACCCTTGATGGTGCCAATTTTCCCGTCAGATCCGGGAAAATTAATACAATAGAAATACGACGAGGTGGCAGCCCCGGGAAAATTAATAACAATGTTCAAAAGGCCTACCGAAGAAAGCATTGAAGTTCGAGGGGGCATCGATGATTACGAAATCCAGTTGTCTTGTTGCCTTCACTTCGATGTCCAAGGTTAAGGTGATATCCATAGCTAAACGAATCATTCCATAAGCTTCGACAGGTTGGTTCCCGAAACCTCGGATTCTGACTTCGCAAGGCTCAGCGTAAGAGTGGAAATCGTCGAGAAGGTCTAGTGTCTTCTTGAAAAGGATGTTGCAGAAAGCCCCATTGTCGACCATGATGCGATGAACCAAAGCCCCCATTATCCTGGCAGAGATTACGATTGGATCCCAATTCGGATAGACCACTCCATCTTTGTCTTCTTCTGTGAAGGTGATCTGCTTTTAATTTGGGGCGATGGTGTTGATCGGGAGGCAACTCAGCACAACATTATCGAGAGCTCGCATCTCGGCCTTTTGTCATCGGTTTGACAGGGATGTCGTCAGGAGGAAACACCCAAGGGTTCCTCCTGTGGGGCAGATCATGTGGATGACCCTATCCTCTTACCCCTCTGGGATCTGTGGACCTCGCTTTCCTTGGTCGGGCTGATTTCCTGGCGAAGGTGCTTGTCGCTGATTTTGTTGTTGCCTTGGCTTAACAAACCTTTCCAATTTCCCTTCTTCGTATAACTTCCAGAGCTCTCTTTGCAGGGCGCGACAATGTTCAGTGGTATGCCCAATAGAATTGTGGTAATCACAAAATTTCTTTGGGTTGAGCTTAGAGACATCCTGGAACATTTCCTGGGACGGTGGGATCTGTTGTCTACCCCTGATCACCTGAAAGATCTAAGCTGCATTCATGGTCATCTTTTCTAGGAGCTTCACCTCCAGAGAGTTGTCGATCGGCTTGAACGTTCTCGAAGCTTGGTAGTTTGTGGACCCGGGTCTTCTGAAAGGTTTTTTGGACTTTGGATCAGGCTTTTTGACTTCCACCTTCAACTCGCTTGGTCGATGCTCGCCCAATCTCGAGGCCAGTATCTCGGCATTGGTGATCATAATCCCTGCTCGGTATCGGAAATCGGCGTAGCTTGATGGGTAATCCATGTTCATCATTTTCCAGAGTTTGGTTCCCTTCTTAAACCCATGCACTATCCCCAAGACTTTGGCTTCGTCGCCCAGTGGCTTGCCTTCCATAATGAGTTGGTCTATGCGATCAATGTATGCTCGGTCCGACTTCTCCTTGAACTGATGGATGTTTGCCAGACGCTGCTTGGTTCCTTTGTGTGGGGTTAGCGAGACGAAGTGAGTGAGGAACAATTGAGCCATCTGATGGAAATATTCTATGGACGTCGGTGGTATGTTGGGGAATTAATTGCCCGGATCTATTCGGGATGAATATTTAAATACAAATTTAATTCTAACAATTATTACTAGCATGAATTAACCCATATTAATTCAAATAATAATTTCAACAACAATTCATGCATATAAACAATTCATGTAAATCCTGCGAGTTTACGTGAACTTACCTCTTGGAATGACAATGGTCTTGTATGTGAAAACACACCAAAAGTCCTTACCAAGTATTCCCTAGTCCTTGCTCGACAATCCGGTGGAAGGATACTCGCGAACAATTAACAAAAGGAAAAAATAAACTATGTTGCACCACTTTTGTGGATTTGCTATTTTTTCCAGCACATGGAATTGCACTTGGGAATGAAAGAATCATCCCCTATTTATAGATGAGTGGTGGTCGAATTTTTAGGGGAAAAAACAATGTGGGAAAAATCTTTTCTTGATCTCCAAGAAATCTTAAATATATCTCCTATATTCTTTTTCTCATAATTAAAATATTCCACAAAAATCCCACCTCATCAAGTTACGGTGATTTTCGAAAATATTGGGTCCAAGATTCCAAGATTTGGATCTTCTTGAATTTATGAGATATTCTTGTATTTCAAGAAATACATATCTTCCATAATATCTTTTCAAGAAAATAATGAAAATCTTTCTTTCCCTTTATATTTCAAAAATTTCGAAATACCTATATGAATAACCAAGTGGGAGATTTCTTGAATTTAATGAGATAATCTTGTATTCCAAGAATACATATCTTCATTCCATAACAAAATTCAAAGAAAATATTTCTCCCATTTTATCCATAAATTTCAAAAAATACAAGGAAAAATAGGCAACAAATTTATTTTATTTTTAAACACCTTTTTCAGTTATTGGACTTTATCTTGGGCTACTTGGGGGGCCTTTAGGAGAATTAAGATTGGACCTTCCAATGGACCTTAAATTATCAATATTGAGCCACAATATTATTCAAGCCCATAAATATTAATTAATCCCACTACATAATTAATATTGCACTATCCATCTTAACCCATATTACGAGTTAATATGGCTCCTTGTTATTATTTCCCGTGTTTAAGATTATCTAGCCCATTAATTAATTCAAGCCACCGAAATAGCTTTCCATTAATTAATATCTTTTATCCTTAGTAAAATGAAGCGGTTCAACATTATTATCCATACTGGGAAACTAGTTTCACTTGCAAGATTTGGTATGATAAACCTTATGAACCTCCCAAGGGGCAAATCGAACAAAGCGTGCATTTTGCACACGATTCTCCAGATTAAATCTTAGCAATCGCGATGTGACCAATAATATTGCCCAAGATATAGGGTATTGAATCTCACCGATTCTCTTCCCCGTAATAAGTCAAAGCAATAGTTACTAACCACACGCAATCCTATTTAAGGGACAAAGATTAAGAAATAACTAACCACCGAGGTCTAATTCTTGATTCGATTTCAAGAATTTATCTTCCTCAGAGGTCCTCTTCAATGCATCGGGTCATGCACTAGTGTAATCTCTTGGTCAAGACAAACCAATCGAGCCTTTACACTACAACCTTTCACGATGGATTGTTCATTTCCATCTAGGTCGTGAATGGTGTACTTTTTAGTTACAAGGAATGTTAATTTAATCTTCGTGATCTTGGTATCACTAAATTAACTACAATGTAACACGTCTTATTTAATGAACGATTATGCAAAGTAAATATATGTAACATTCAATCATATTTAAAGCATTAGTGATAAACAATTTATTTCAGTAAATAAGTCCGAAATTGGTTAGTCCGATTATACAAAGTAAAAGCATACTTTCCAAAGATAATCCCAACAATCTCCCACTTATACTCAAAAGTCGCTTTTAAGTATACATCAAAGCATGTCTCGTGTATTCCGTGACAACTAATGCCACCTACACGAACCTAATAATGTCTCCCACTTATACTTAAAGCAGATTGGCAACGGTCTTGACACCCATTCCTTTCACATGTCTCTCGAATGTATTCAGAGTACAGACCTTTTGTGAATGGATCGCCTAGGTTTCTTCCGACGCGATCTTTGCCACCTTATATCTCTCTCTTAACGATGTCTCGTATAAGATGGTATTTCATTTCAATGTGTTTCTTTGGCCTTGTGGGCTCTTGGTTCCCTTGAATTTGCAACTGCTCTGGCATTGTCACAATAAACAGTGATTCTGCTGGGCAAATTCGGAACCACATCCAAGTCCACTAGGAAGTTCTTGAGCCAAACCGCTTTTTTTTTGCCTCAAGAAATTTAGATATTCGGCTTCCATGGTAGAATCTGCGACGATTTCGCTTAAAGCTTCTCCACGTCATGGCTCCTCCCCCATGCAAAAACACACTCTGGGAGGTAGATTTTTCGGAATCTATGTCCGATTGGAAACCGAGTCCGTGTGGCCGATGGGGATTAGACTATCTCGATCGATAAACCAACATTCTATCTCGAGTTCTTTTGGATACTTGGAATGTTTTTTTAGCTGCCATCAATGTTCCTTCCCGGGTTACTCGATATCTTGCCACCATGCCAACAAAGAAAGCAGATATTTGGTCTCAATACACAACATTGCATACATAAGGCTTTCGATAGCGAAGCATAAGGAATGCCTCTCATGTCATCTATCTCCTTTTTGTGTCTTAGGGCACATTTTTCTTGGATAGATGGATTCCATGCCCTGAAAAGGTACGAAGCCTTTCTTGGAATCTCAGATCTTTGAATCGTTTCAAGACAAAGGTCTATGTATGAAGCTTGTGATAAAGCCTATCATCCTTTTTTGCGATCTCGAAAGTGATCTTGATCCCAAGGATGTGCCCGCTTCCCTAAGTCCTTCATATCAAAACTGTTTTTGAAATCCATGCCCTTACGCCCGATAACACCTTTACATCGTTTCCGATGAGCGAGAATGTCATCTACGCAAGACTAAGAATACCAATGCAGCTCCGACACGCTTTTTATACACACACAACTCTCGAACTCATTTTGATCAAACCCGTAAGACTTTATAACATGATCAAAACATTGGTTCCAAGCTCACGGATGCCTGTTTGAGTCCGTAAATGGACTTCATGAGCTTACAAACTAGGTGTTCTTGCCCTTTTCAATGAAGCCTTGGGGTTGTTGCATATAAATTTCCTCATCAAGACTTTTCGTTAAGGAAAGTCGTCTTGACATCCATTTGCCGATTTCAAAATCGAGATCTTGCTTATCGACAAGAGAATCCGGATGGACTTAAGCATTGCTACTGGTGTGAAAAGTTTCCTCATAATCGATCCTTTCTTTTTCGAGTATAACCTTTTTCGCCACAAGCCTTTGCCTTGAAGGTTTGCACCTTCCCGTCCCGGTCCCCTCTTTCTCTTGTATACCCACTTGCAACCAATAGGTTTGACCCCATTAAGTGGTTCGACTAGCTCCCACACTCTGTTATGATCCATAGACCCATTTTTCGCTTTCATTGCCTTTTTTGCCAAGAAATCGATCCTTATTTTGGATTGCCTCATCGTATGTCCATGAGTCCGATTCATCTTGTCCGGGAATCAAGTTCGAGGACTCTCCTATCCCCATGAATCTCTCGGGCTATCTCACAACCCTCCAACTACTGACGAGGCTCGGTTGTGAAAGTGTGTCGTTTGGTATATCATCTTTCATACGGTTAGTAATGAGGTTAGCCCCTTAGCTCACTTAAGGTAATCTCATACGGGTCTTCTTTTCGTTCATATAGTCTTCCTCCAAAAATCTAAAGTGGGTGCTTATGACCACCTTTTGATCTTTGGGACCATAAAACATACACCCTTTTTTTGTTCCTGGGGTATCCTATAAACAACCTTAATTTTGATCGAGGATCCAATTTCCGGCTTCCTTGTCCAACACGTGAGGCGGACACCCCAAATTCTCATGTGTCTCATACTAGGCTTGCCTGGGTCCACAATTCTTTGGGAGTTTTGGGAACCGATTTGGATGGCACCAAGTTGAGAATGTAAGTCATTTGTTTCCAAGGTATGACCCCTTAAGCGACTTGGGAAGATCCGCATAACTCATCATTGATCTAACCATTTCCAAAAGAGTTCTGTTTCTTCGCTCTGCAACCCCGTTTTGTTGAGGGGTTCCGGGTGTAGTCAGCTGGGATGCAATCCCTTCATCCGACAAGTAGTTCAAAAACTCATCGCTGAGGTACTCACCTCCACGATCGGATCGTAGAGAGTTGATACATTTTTCCCTATGATTCTCTGCTTGAGCCTTAAATTCTTTGAATTTATCAAAGGTCTCAGATTTATGCTTCATAAGGAAAATATAATCGTACCTCGAGTAGTCATCAATAAAAGTAACGAAATACTCGTAACCTCCTCTTGCCATGGTTGACATTGGACCACATACGTCTGTGTGAACGATTTCTAACACTTCTTTGGCTCTATTCCCCTTGGCTCCGAATGCCCTCTTGGTCATTTTACCCTCCAAACATGTTTCGCAGGTTGGAATTAGTTCAACTTGGAGAGACTCCAGTGGACCGTCTTTCACCAACCTTTGGATCCTCTTTGGATTAATATGTCCCAATCATAGATGCCATAAAAGTGTTTCGTTCACGTCTGATGAATGTTTTCTTTTACCGGAAATAGTTGATGTGTTATAGGATGCATTCCGTGAGTGGTGTGCACAGTTAATTGTATAGAGATTACTTGACAACGTTCCATGACAGATAAATTTATCATAAAGAGAAATGGTAACAACTTTATCAAAAGTAACCGAATATCCATCAAGGTAAAGTTTAGAAACTGAAATCAAGTTCTTTCTAAAATTTGGAACGTAAAGTACATCTCTTAAAATTAAAACTCTGTCTTCAAAAGACAGGTGCATTTCTCCCACTGCTTCAGCTGCCACTCTCGTGGCATCTCCCAGTGTGATGAGGATCTCACTCCCACTAAGTTGTCGGGTCCGCTTGAACCCCTGTAAAGTGAAACATACATGATCAGTGGATCCCGTATCCACCATCCATAAATGGGAGGCATACGCCGCTAAGCAAGTTTTAACAACTAGTGCGTGAGAATTACCTTTCTTTCCAATCCTTTTGGGATTGGAACAGGCTGACCTCCAATGTCCCTTTTCACCGCACTTGAAGCATTTTCCTTTTGGTACTTTCTTGACACCCATCCAACTAGCTATCTTTCTCTTACTTTTCTTAGTGATGAGATTGCTTTGGTTCTGACCACTTTCCTTTTCTTGAGACTTGCCTTCCGTTAGCCTAGATCTTGAGAAAAGTCTTTTGGTCACCAATGCTTCGTCTTTCTTTCCTAAATGCTTCTCTATTATCTCCAAGGCTTCATGTAGAGTATCCATAGTAAACATGTGATCGCTCATCACAAAACTACAGTAAAACTCATCGAAACACCTTGGTAGAGTTAGGAAAAGAAATTCGATTTGAGCCTCTTCACAATACTTAGTACCGAGATAAGCAAGTTTATCAAAATGGCATTTTAAACTGAGAACATGCTCCCTTACGGGTGTTCTCTCAGCCATTTTTAGCCTAGCCACGTCGCCGGTTTTAAACTGATTGATCATGCGGTCTTTTGTTAAAAACATTTCTTCAAGACTTTGTATAATTTCTGCAGCAGACTCAACACCTTCATGAATGTGTCTCAATGTTGGGAATGAGTTGCACAGATCTATTCGGGGTGAATATTTAAATACAAATTTAATTCATTAATTATTACTAGCATGAATTAATCCTATATTAATTCAAATAATAATTACAACAACATATCATGCATATAAAAAGCCACGTAAAACCTACGCATGCGGAATCTACGGGTTTACGTGAACGTACCTCTCGGGATGGCAGTGGCTTTGATCGGACGGACTAACCAAAAGGACTTCCCAAGTATTCCCTTAGCCCTTGCTCGACAATCCGGTGGAAGGATACTCGCGAACAATTAACAAAAGGAAAAAAATAAACTTTGTTGCACCACTTATGTGGATTTGCTAATATTTCCAGCACATGGAATTGTACTTGGGAATGAACTAATCATCCCCTATTTATAGGAGAGGGGTGAACGAAATTTTTGTGTTTTTTCAATGTGGGAAAAGACTTTTCTTGGTCACCAAGAAATCTTGAATATATCCCATATATTATTTTTCCCATAATTAAAATATTCCACAAAAATCCACCTCCTCTATTTTATGGAGATTTTCGAAAATATTAAGTGCAAGATTCCAAGATTTGGATCTTCTTGAATTTATGAGATATTCTTGTATTTCAAGAAATACATGTCTTCCATAATATCTTTTCAAGAAAATCTTTCTTGCCCTTTATATTTCAAAAATTTCGAAATACCTATATGAATAACCAAGTGGGAGATTTCTTGAATTTAATGAGATAATCTTGTATTCCAAGAATACATATCTTCATTCCATAACAAAATTCAAAGAAAATATTTCTCCCATTTTATCCATAAATTTCGAAAAATACAAGGAAAAATAGGAAACAAATTTATTTTATTTTTAAACACCTTTTTCAGTTATTGGACTTTATCTTGGGCTACTTGGGGGGCCTTTAGGAGAATTAAGATTGGACCTTCCAATGGACCTTAAATTATCAATATTGAGCCACAATATTATTCAAGCCCATAAATATTAATTAATCCCACTACATAATTAATATTGCACTATCCATCTTAACCCATATTACAGTTAATATGGCTCCCGGTTATTATTTCCAGTGTTTAAGATAATCTAGCCCATTAATTAATTCAAGCCACTGAAATATATTTCCATTAATTAATATCTTTTATCCTTGGTAAAGGAACGATTCAACATTATTATCCATACCGAAAACTAGTTCCACTTGCAAGATTTGGTATGATAAACCTTATGAACCTCCCAAGGGGGCAAATCGAACAAGCGTACTTGCACACGATTCTCCGTATTAAATCTTAGCAATCGCATGTGACCAATAATATTGCCCAAGATATAGGGTATTGAATCTCACTGATTCTCTTCCCGTAATAAGTCAAAGCAATAGTTACTAACCACACGCAATCCTATTTAAGGGACAAAGATTAAGAAATAACTAACCACTGAGGTCTAATTCTTCCCAGTTCAGTTCTGAAGAATTTATCTTCCTGTAGGTCCTCTTCAATGCATCAGTCATGCACTAGTGTAATCTCTTGGTCAAGACAAACCAATCTGAGCCTTACACTACAACCTTTCACGATGGATTGTTCATTTCCATCTAGGTCGTGAATGGTGTACTTTTAGTTACAAGGAACTGTTAATTTAATCTTCTGTGATCTTGGTATCACTAAATTAACTACAATGTAACACGTACTATTTAATGAACAATTATGCAGAAATATATGTAACATTCAATCATATTTAAAGCATTAGTGATAAACAATTTATTTCAGTAAATAAGTCCGAAATTCAGTTAGTCTGATTATACAAAGTAAAAGCATACTTTCCAGTATAATCCTAACAATCTCCCACTTATACTCAAAGTCTGCTTTTAAGTATACATCAGCATGTCTCGTGTAGTCCGTGACAACTAATGCCACCTACACGAACCAAATATGGTAAGGTGTTGAACCAACGATAGGCTTGGTTGCCTAGAGTGAGCAGGAAGAGACTACATTGGGTGGCATCAGTCGCGCCCATGGAGTTCAAGTAGGATGTGTATTTGCTTACATGATTGATCGGATCGGTGTTGCCATTGTATCATGTGATGGAGCTGATATTGATCTTGATTTGTACGGGGGCGAGCATTATTGTGGGTGACAATGGCGAGATGGGTATCTTTGTGGTGAGAGGTACTCCCCCCTTGTTCGCTAGCTGTTCTTGGAGATCTTTGATATTATGGAGAATGGCGGCCATTTGTGGAGACTCATTCTGTCCTGCGACCTCGTCGCGATGATGGTGAGGCGGAGAGTTTCTTTCTTGCCGGCGAGGTGATAGGGTTCGATGACATCTGTAGGGTGAAGGAGTTCTTTCAGTTCTGCGAGGTGAGGGATTCCGTTCGAGCCGATCTTTCGTCGATATCCGCTGCCTAGGTCCGCCTTGGGCCACTGATCCTGGAAACAATCTTTCAGGTCCGGCATGGTCGCGCTGCTGTGGCTTGGGCTGATCTCGCTGAGGTCCATGACCTCGGTGTGGACCGCTATTGAAACCTTCTGAGAATAAACGTCTGTGGATAGGATTTGGCTCTTTGTTCGGATTGCGCCGATAAACTGGAGTACACTGGGTCTTGCGAGAGTTGGCTTCTTTCGCGGTGAGGTCCCTCGTGGCGAGGTCCCCCGTGGCTAGATTTTTCTTTGTGGGGCTCCTCGTGGTGGGACTCCTCGCGCCTTTGGCCCTTGCCCTTGCTTTGGGCTTCTGGTTCAGGTTGTGGCGCAGGTCACCGTTAGGGATCTTCATCTCGGCTTGTTTTCGGCGTAATTTTGCGATGGCCTCATCGATGTCTTTAGGGGTGCGGATTTGCTCGAGCTTTTGAGCAATTCCGGTGATAGGTCCCCCGGCGTTGCGGTTGCTAGTGGCCGGGCCACTAACCCCCGCCCCACCGGAGCGACATGAGGCCAAAATGGCTTTCCTTTTAGTGATCAAGGTAGCTTGGGACATGCTTAGGAAATGTTGAGAAGGATTTTGAGTAAGTGAGGGGATTTTTGTCGAAGATTCGTGAGGAATACTCCAATGAGAAAACACTAATACTTTAGCACTATTTTTCTTAAAGAGTACCCTCCTTCTAGCGCCAATTGTTGTGTACTAAAATATGTGGATTAGAGATTAAGATGTGGCTTAATGATCTTAGTGACACAAACAATAAATGTGTAAAGTAGATTGCATTTATGTTATATGATTGCTTGAGAGAATAAGTGTTGAGCAACAAATTTGCAAGAGGTTTGGTAAGGTATTGATTTCCCTTCCTTCTTGGTCATAAGTGACCTATATTTATAGTATTTGGGAGAGTGGAGCTCACTCTCCCAGGTTACAAGTACAAGGGGCCGAAAGTGGCTCTGTAAAACATTAAATGCTACAAGATTGATGTGACTCAGGTCGGAGGTCGCTGGGACGTCGGCCGAGACAAATCCGGATAATCAGGGATTTAGCCGTTTAACTACTCCTAGCTACTCATCATTACCGTCCTTTACTGACACACCTCTGACTTAAGCCCACTCTAGGAGAGTTCCTCGGCGCCGCCTATCTGACACTAGTCAAATCGTAGTTAATGCTTTGCATTTGTGTCAGCCCGAGGTCGTCCATGCCGCCCAGGTCGCGCTTCGCTCCAATCGGTCTGGTACTTCTGCTCGGGGGCCTGCGAGGTGTGACACTTGGCGGGTTTTCCACTTTTATTCGCCCCGGGTTGTGGTTCGGGGGCTACCTCGCGCAATATGCACACAACACGTCCTATTTTTGATTATCCAGTTACTGTAAACACGAAGATTAAGAAAAAGTAGAAGATAATAGTATTAAATGGTGTAAAGAAGATAAAGTGAGTTTTGTGTAGGAAAATAATAGTATTAAATTGTGTAAAGTGGGTTTGGTGGAGAGAAATAATAATATTAAATAGTATTAAAAGTTGCTTTATTTCATTTTTAAGAAATGACCAAACAAAATTAGGACGACTATTTACGGAAAGTGAACAATCAAAATTAAGACAGAGGGAGTATATCTTTTTACTACATAAAGGGCATCACTCATAATACTGAAGGGTATAACTTATATTAATTACAGTAGGAGTATCAATAGAGATAACTGAAGGGCATGACTTACATTACAAAATGTTATTAGTTGTGATAATTGAAGGATCATGTCTGTAAATAGGAATCAAGTTTCACATTGAACAAATTTCATAAGAGATATATCTTAAAAATATATTATTTGTACATGTACCTTAGTTGTTTTTAAAATGCATACAATTAGATTAAATTTGCATATAAGAATTTTATAGAATTAAAATAAAATTATAACTTCAAGTTACAATTGAGTCCAGTGAATCTCTATGTTATGAAAACAGTCTATGAAATTATTTTTGAAAACTAACTCAATAATCTAACTTATTGCACCATCAAATTTATATGCATATTAAATACAAAAAATAAAAATTATAAGACGGGGTCATATATAAGACGAGATACAAATTAGTACAAATTAATTAATACCCACCCCTTTTAAAATATTAAAGTGTAATGCTCAAATAATTTTTTATTTTATCGTGAGATCGGCTCATACAAGTGTTCTTAATACTAATAATATTTCAAGTCTTAAACTATTAATAAAAATCACCTAAAGTCTGGCTAAATAAATTAATTATAATTAAAAATTAATAAAAGATAAAATTTAAGTAGTGTAAATGTTGCGAGTCGTTTTTTATGGAGAATATTATGTGGCTAGTTTGATGACAACTCACAAACAAAATAAGTACGTGTAAAATATACTGTAAATAACAGGAATTTGTTGACCCAGTTCGTCAAGAAATGACTACTCTGGGGGCGTTCCAAGCCAGGGATGTAGTATTGCGAGTTTTTTACACATACAATACACGATACTTCTTATGAGAAATACTTCTATCAAAGAAGATGATTTGGAGAGTAAGTATATGAGTGCTACGGATTGTTGTGAGCTCTGGAATTTTTCTAAACCTCACCACTCAGGGAATTTTTTTTTTCTTCTATTTATAGTACTTTGACAAGCATGAGCTGGTTTGGCTAGCATGAGCTGGAGACTTTGTGTCTCGCAAGAATTCATGTGATGCTGCCACGTTTCCAACTTCGTCTTCCTGGTGGATCTTTGCATTTGCTTGTCTATAAGGCACTCTTTTGGTCGTCCAAATCAATCTTTTGCTCGACTGACTGCTTTGTCCGCCCCTTCAATCATATCAATTTTATGCCGGAATACTGTCCTCTTCGAGCATATCTGAGCCTTTAGGTTGTCTGAGCCTTCAGGTTGTCTGAGTCCTCAGGTTATCTGAGTCTTACTGAGTTCAGTTCTTCTGAATTCGGACATCCTGACCCTGAGGTTACTCGACTCAGGCTATCTGATTCCTTCTTGCCTGATCTGATCAGCTCAACGGATCAGATCAACATCTCTTCAGGATCATCTCAAAATAACATCAGGTCATTATGCCAGATTTGGAGGGCTGCGAGCATATTTGCTCGTTTGGCGAGCGGTGGGCTAGCGAACAAACGTGCTCGTTCGGAGAGCGGTGAGCCGACGAGCAAACTTGCTCATTCGGCGAGCGGCGAGCCACCGAACAAATGATGCTTGTTCGGCGAGTGACGAACCGGCGAGCAAGTAGCGAACAAATGAGCAAAACTTGCTTAGTCAGTGAGTAACTAGCTGGGGAGCAAATATGTTTGGTCGGTAAGCAGCGAGCACAATTGTCCATCAAGCATGATTATTTTAATAGTTGATTAATACACGTGTCCCTTTGATGTGTTCGATTAAAATGACTAATTATATCGAACACAACAATACCCCCCAGCCGGGTCGCTTTGTATTCATTATGGGGGCCCTGCTGTTATATTTTGATTGGGCCGACGTGAGCGTCGTTTCGTCTTCTGTGCCGGATTTTCAAAATTAAACCCGGTATCTATAAATACCTTATTTTACCGCCTCAATCTCTTTTCCTTCTTTTCATCTTCTTGTGTTTGTCTTCATACTCCTTTTCGTCTGAAACTTCCGGCAAGGGCATTATCATTTCGGCAAGGGATTTTATTCAGGTAACTATTGCATACTCTCTTTAATTTCGATTATGGCTTCTCGTTCAAATTCTTCTGCTTCAATAGAATCAAATCGTCATAGTTCCTCTTCCCCCTCTTTCTGTTCAATCTCCCGTAGCGACGCTAATGCGCCGGAGATGAATGCTTCAGGTTCTAGGTCTCATAGGCAAGTTCGGCAGCCATTCGCCGTTCTTTCATCGGATTCCGATGATGGCCTAAAGGAATTAGATAGGGATTTAGCCCGTACCGATTTTTTTGATGATTCGAGTGAGGATTTTTTGCCCCAACCCCAAATTAGGTCTAGGGTTGTAAATAGTTCTGATGTAAATATGAATGATGATAATGTGAGGGAGGAAATCCTGATGGCTGAGAATATTGATGAGTCGAACAGAGGATTCGACGGCGAGCAGAACACGGAGCTTGATATCCCTGTTGGTCTTCCTTACAGCCCAACATATAGCGAGTATAATGCTCGTTATAATTTTGATTGGCCCGAACAACCCCATAGGACCAGGGTTGAGAATGAATATCCAGCGAGCAAAATTGCGAGCGTAATTGATGTAGATATGCTTCCCCAACTGTATAGGAGTTATGAAACTCCGAAAGATGTATTTTTCTGGGCACCTGGTCCCGATGAGCGAGCAGACCAGCCTCCTGAGGGTTGTGTTGCTGTAAATTTGGACACAATGGAAGCGGGTCTTCGATTCCCACTTCATCCGGCTATCACTCGTTTGCTCGTAGAATGGAATATTACCATTACGCAGCTAAAGCCGAATGGGTGGCACATGATTATGAGCTTCTTGACTTTGTTCGGCAAGACGAAGCCCGTATATTATCCCACAACAGCTGAACTCTCACGACTAGTGCATTTGACCCGACCCAAGGGCGAACATGGATGGCTGTTCATGCAGGCCAATGCTAAGTGCAAGGTCATTGAGGATGTGCCGAACAAAATTAATGATTGGAAAGAGAAATTCTGGTTCGTTGGGGGTGATTGGAAGAGCCCGGCTTCTGGATGTGAACCAGATGCTCGCTTAGATATCCCCACAGATTTTGGGGTTTGCCGAAGTAAGAATTTTTGTGTTTTTTACTCTTCAGCTTGAACTGATTTTAACTTATTCTCAATTTCAGGAATTCCAGCTGCGACGGACAAAGAGACCAACGACGGCTATTTCAGCAGCATCTGGCAAATTGATCTCGAGCCTTACTCGGAGCGATCTGTGAAAACTTTGAACACTGCCGATCAAGGAAGAAGGGTGGATTGTACGTGCCCCCTCACCATCTTGTTGCTGTTAATCTCGCTGGTAAGGATTGTTTTTTGTATTTGCAAATGGGTTGTACCTTTTGTTCGCTGTTTCTCTTTCTTTTATAATGAATTGTTATGTCTATAGCTTTCCCTGCCGTCACTGTTGCTGTGAGTACCTCCGAGCATACTGAAATGGCTCAAACAAAAAGACCTCAAGAGCTTGCTCGAATCCAAGCTGAGAGAGATGCCCATCGAGCAAGTAGGGGGGAGGCGAGCAGAGGCAGAAGGGCGAGCCGACCAGCTGCAACTGAACCGGGAGAGTCGAGTCGGCCGAAGAGGACAACTCGCTCGGTCGAGCAGGGGGCAAACGACCAAGCTCCTTCGCCAAAAAGATCAAGGAGGGCACCTGACGAGCAGGGGCCGAGCGACCAAGGTCAGACGAGCATCGATGCCATTGGGGAGACCCCCACTACTGAAGCGATCAGAATGGCCGCCTCTGTGGTCGGTCCGGTTGCGCAAATCGTCGAAATGGAGGTCGGTACATCTTCTCCGCCTCCTGCAGGACCCCGAACTTGGACCTGTTTGAACCCTCAGCTCTGGTCCCCCGAGGATAAGTCATTTTTGGGATGGGACCCTGCTCGGGTAAACAGGTACGTTTTCGCCTATTGGATTATTTCTTTTCTCCATAGATTTTGGTTGTTTAATCACATTTGTTTGTTTGGGCGATAATGCAGGTTGAGAAGATTGGCGCCTCTGATGCCAGAATTGAAAGATTACTACTGCTCTCTAAGTGTTCGCAAAGTTCCTGGCATTCCCGAGCATGTTCAGACGGCATGCGAGACCCCTATACGAGCATGAACTACTGAGCTTGAAGAGGCCACCAGGGGTCCAACACCTTTTGAAACCATGCGACTTGGCCTAGTGCACTATGGCCAATCTTTGGTTCTTCTCGAGAAAGCTTATGCCGAGTCTGCCAATCTTCATGCCAACTACTTAGCTCTTATCAGAAACTTTGAAGAGAAGGCGAACGAGCTGAGCAGAACTCAGGATGAAGTGAAGTTGGCTCAGGGGCAAATATCCTTGGCTCAAGCAGAGGCTTTCAAGGCTCAAGAGGATGCTCGTCAAGCCTGGGAAGATGCTCGTCAGGCGAGGGAAGAGCTAGGCCCTGCTCAAGAGGAGGTGGTCGGCATTAGGAGAGTTAAAAATGAAATGAGTGTCGAGCTTCGTAAACTCAGAACTGACATCGAGGTCGTGGAATGCGAGAAGAATTTGCTCGGCCAACAACTCGTCATTGCTGAAGAGACCAACACTCGTTTGGGTCTCGAAAATTTGAAGTTGCACAGTGAGGAGTATGTTGATTCCATGTCAAACTTCTCTTACATATGTGCTTTTGCTGATGACATCCGTTCTGCTCGACACACGCTCACTGCCGAACAAATTGCCCCGTTCATATCCCATTTTCAGAAATACCTGATCGATAACCCCCCAGATCGCAACCTTCCGATATCTGATTTGAGCGATCTGTGCAATTTCTCTAATCTTCCTGATGGGATCGAGATTGATGATCCTATTTTGGACGAGGAAGATGGCTCGGATGCGGACATTGTTGATATTGTCAACCAAACTCACCGAGCCGAGCACGGGTTCGATCAGGTGCAGAACGAGCAAAGGGGGCCTCCCGAAATCGAGCAAAGTGCACTACCTGGCGAGCAGACTAGGCCTGATAATGCTAGAGGAGCTGTTCCAGAAGGGGCCGAGCAAATGGGGCAGGATTTGTTCGATAATTCGCTTCCGCCCACCCCCAATAACGAATTTGTTCCTTAGTGTAATTTTTGCTTTGCTGAACAATTTCTTTTGAACTTGTGTAATTTTTTGTCTTCTTCTCTCTTGTTCGAACAATTTCGAAGTTGAATGATTGAATTTGCTTATAGAACAATTTCCTCTAACCTGATCGTTGAGGATGAATGTTGTTGCTGATGAATGACTGATGCTTGTGTTGCTTGATGTTCGCTTTGCTTTCTAGTTTATGCCTCTTTTCTTCTGAATGAATTCGAACATTATTTTTGTCTATGTTCCCTCCTGATTTCTTTGGTTTTTGATTGTCTTATTGAGGTGCAATCAGGTTGATCGTCTTATTTAGCTGCGACCAGATGGGTTAACTTATATGCAATCCCCTTTCTTATTTCACGATAGTCTTATTTAGGCGCGACCAGTTCGTACTCGGGTCGTCTTATTTAGGTGCGACCCCGTACTCATCACTCGCTTTTGCTACAGGTATCTGTAAGTACAAGTCGTCTTATTTAGTTGCGATTGCGTACCCATTACTCGCTTTTTGCTGCGGGTATCAGAGTACGAACTATTTCGTCAGGTGAACATAAACTTCGGCTCATTCGTCTTTGTTCGGGTCGTCCGGCTTAGGTGCGACCTCTGATAGGCTTCAACTAGAAAAACTTAACAAACAAAAATGTTTTTGCAACACGTTGTATTCTATTACAACTTTTACATTTGAAGAAGATTGTCTATTACACATAACTATAGACATCTATGGTTTTGTTAAATTCAAAACCTTATTTTGAATAGACACGTGCTGGCCTCATCTCATCCGCGGAATTGATGTTGACAAGCATGAGGCGGATCAGCCTGTCTACCCTTCTTTAAGTAACATGCTCAGCAAAGAAGAAGATAAGCGCTTGTCCCCCGGACAAGTTGTGATTATCTTGGCAGCATGATGACATGAAGCATGTGGCGAAAGCACGCCGCTTTCGCTTTATATCAGCGCGAGCAAAAGCCTCTGCTCGTACCTTTTTGTCCCCTTCTGTAGATGCCTTAGCATCACCATCCGCGCGTTGTTTCGTGCGGATGCTACGACATCCCACCCCCTCGGAGGAGATTTTAGGGATGCGTAGGGGACTATCGACGATTATCTTGATAAGCGATGAGCAACGTGGAGTGACAACCATGACTCGCTGCCGAGCCTCTTGAGTCCGTAACGAGCACCAACCTTTGCTCGGAGCGTCGTACGGGGTATAAAGCTCGTACTAGAGCAAGCGCCAGGACAGATGATCGATTCAGCAGAATGATAGCTGAACCGAGTGCTGGATACTTCGTCTGGAGGCATACCAAACTAACTTTCTCCCGATAACTGATTTTTCTTCAACTATATTTGGTTTCTTTTTTCTGTGTTTCTCTCCAGCTATCAATATGCCTATTTATAGGACTATTCCAAACATGTGCTGGCACAGCTAGTTGGTGTTGGCCTTCTTGCTTTAAATCCTCATTTTGACATCTGTCCTTGTTTTTGCCAGTTCTTATTCAAGGATTGACACATACCTCTTTTGGTTGCCACCACTTCTCAACTTGTTTCGACACGTATCTTCTATCTTTTGATAGAGCTGGCTAGAATTTCTTCTAGAAAATCCAGAAATTTGTAGAAGATTCAGAATTTTGTGTCGAACACGGTGTGTTCTTCCTTCATGATTGTCCTGCTCGTCTTTGTTGAATAGGTAACTATGCTCGGCCAGTTATGCTCGCCGAGCCTAAATGGCTGATTGTGCTCGGCCAGTTGTGCTCATCGTTACTGATAATATTTTTTCTGATTTGACGCATTCCACGAAGTAGGACAACGGGACTCCATTCAGGTCTTCCAAATCATATGCCCCATTTAACAAACGTTCTGTAACTCTGAATGGACCTTCCCATGCTCGGCCAAACACACCACTTGGTACCCCCATTGCTCGTCTTACAACCAGCTCGCCCACGTTGAACCTACGTGTTCGGACTTTGGAGTTATAGAACTTTTCTGATCTTTTTTTATACATGACATTCTTGAAATCAGCCTCCATCCTTCTTTCTTCTATCAGGTCTGCACTTAGGGCGAGGGCCTGGTCGTTGATGTGCTCTCCAAAAGTCATTGTCCGATGACTTGGAATCTTTATTTCTGTGGGTATAACAGCTTCCGCACCAAATGCTAGGGCAAACGGGGTTTCCGCAGTTGATGTTCTGAAAGTAGTTCGATAGGCCCATAATATTTCGGGCAACTCTTCAGCCCATCCTCCCCCCTTGGAATTATCAAGTCTAGCTTTAAGGGTATGTTTGATAATTTTATTGACAACTTCTACTTGTCCGTTTGACTGGGGGTAATACGGAGTTGAGTAATGCTTTTTTATGCCCCAGCGAGCACAATTTTGTCAGAATTCACTTCCATCAAACTGTTTGCCATTGTCCGTTACCAAAGATTGGGGAAGCCCAAAACGACAAATGATATTTTTCCAAACAAAGTTCCACATTCTTTGTTCGGTAGCTTTAACAATAGCTTCGGCTTCCGCCCATTTAGTGTAGTAATCAAAGGCAACCACAACATATTTTACTCCCGATGTGCCAGTAGGAAATGGGCCGATCAAATCAATTCCCCATTTAGCAAATGGCCACGGGCTGTAAACTGACACTAGTTCTTCAGGTGGGCTATGGATAAGTGGGGCATGTACCTGACACTTGTGACACGCGCGAGCATACGCGAGCGAGTCTTTTTTGAGGGTCGGCCAGTAATAACCTTGTCTAATAATTTTATGTGCCAGGATAAGCCCACCTGTATGGTTTCCGCAAACTCCATCATGAATCTGTTCCAGAATTACATGACCCTCTTCAGGAGTAATACACTTCAATAATGGAAGTGAAAAACTTCTTTTGTATAATTGCTCATCTAAGATAGTATAACGAGCAGCTTGTAATCTGAGGCGAGTAGCTTGTGCTTTATTTTCAGGGAGAAGTCCTTTTTGTAAATAATTTAAAATGGGAGTCATCCAGGTTTCTTGCTCGCCTGTCACATGGGCGACCATAACTCTGGGAATTGATGGCGAACAACACGACCACGATGTCCGTCGTGCTCATCACTCCTTCTGCTGTTGCCAAACGTGCCAAGGCATCAGCGAACGAATTATCCAATTGTGGTAATTGTTCTATGTAAACTTGTTCGAATTGTTCAAGCAACTCCTTTGCTAGTTGCTGATATTGTGCCATCTGTTCGCCTCGAGCCTCGTACTCGCCTATTACTTGATATACGATTATTTGAGAATCGCTATAAATCATCAGCCTCTGAATTCCCATTGTCATAGCCATGTGTAACCCAGCGATCAAGGCTTCGTACTCGGCTTCATTATTTGTGGCTGGGAAATCAAAACGGATGGCTGTCGTGAAAGTTTGTCGAGTAGGGCTGATGAGAACCACGCCTGCTCCGGCTCTTGAACTTGTTGATGATCCGTCTACATACATATGCCATGGTTGGTCGACACTTCTTTCGGGCATTTGTGGATATGTCAATTCGACCATGAAATCGGCCATAGCCTGGCCTTTCAATGTTGTTCGTGATGCGAATGTAATGCCAAACTGGCCTAACTCCACCGCCCACTTGAGTAATCTGCCCGCAGTGTCTGGTCGGTGGAGAACTTATCGCAACGGGAATGTGGTCAACACCTCGACTGAGTGATCGAAAAAGTATGGTCGTAGTTTTCGAACACTCATAACGAGAGCATATGCAAGTTTTTCCAGTGGAGGGTACCGGAGCTCGACTTCTTTGAGCACTTGACTTACATAGTAGATAGGCAAGTGTGTTGCTCCTTCTGCCCGAATGAGCACATCGCTGATTGTGTGCTCGGAAGCAGCAAGATACAGATAAAGTTGTTCGCCTGGAATAGGCTTAGATAATGTTTGAGTATCTTCAAGGTACTGCTTTAATGACTCGAATGCATTTTAGCAATGCTCTGTCCACTGGAATTTCCCTTTCTTTAAAGCGTCAAAGAAAGGTTTGCATTTGTCCTCAGTTCGTGATATAAACCGGTTTATGGAAGCCAAACGTCCGGTTAAGTTTTGGACTTCTTTCACACTCCTGGGGGCCTGCATATCGAGCATGGCTTGAATCTTTGATGGGTTCGCTTCAATTCCCCATTGACTGACCATATGACCGAGGAATTTTCCTGAATGAACCCCAAAACTGCATTTCTTCGGATTTAACTTCATGTTGTACTCCCTGAGAATATCAAACGTTTGTGCGAGGTGAGTGATGTGGTCTTCCTTGTGTTCGCTTTTTACCACAATGTCGTTAATGTACACCTCAATTGTTCGACCTATGTGTTCGTCGAACATTTTGTTCACCAAATGTTGATACGTTGCTCCGGCATTCTTTAATCCGAATGGCATGCGTTGCCAACAATACATATTCTTTTTGCTGCAGAATGCCGTATTCTTTTGATCGTCCGGATGCATGGGTATTTGGTGATAACCAGCAAAGGCATCCATGAAGGTCATGAGCTCATGTCCTGCTGTGTTATCGACCAAGTAATCAATATGTGGCATCGGGAAATTATCTTTTGGGCATGCCTTATTTAAATCAGTGAAATCTATGCATAATCTCCAAGTTCCGTTAGACTTGCGGATGAGCACTGGGTTCGCAAGCCATCTTGGGCATTTTACTTCTCGAATCAATTTATTATCGAGCAATTTCTTGATTTCACTATCTATAGCTGCATACTTCTCCGGACTGAACTTTCCGCGCTTCTGGATTACTGGAGCTTGTGTTGGATCGAGGTTAAGAGAGTGACATGCATGTTTAGGATCAATGCCAACCATGTCCTCGTGTGACCAAGCGAACACATCCAAGTTTGCTTGAAGATATGCGACCATTTTTGTTCGGAATGGTTCCGGTAATTCCGAACCAATGAATACTTCTAATTCCGGTTTGTTCGGGTCAACATTAACAGACTCCAGTTGTTCAACAGGTGTTGCTCGTTTCCTTTTTTGCTTCCACCGAGGATCTTCGATCGACCCCTGGTGTTCGTCAACTACCTCCATAGGATCAAAACCTATACGAGGTTCTAGATCCGGTAACTCATTTGGCGGATCAATGTTCATTAAATCTGGGAGATCTGGGACAAGAGTTACCATACCGGATTCTGTGTTCGCGCATGGAGGTGTGCTCGTCAAATGGTATTTTGGCAACGCATTCGCATGTTGGCTTGATTCTTCGATTTCCCATGTTTGCTCCATCATGTTAATAATGTTTTGCTTTTCTGGCGGGCAATGACAGCAAACAATCTCTAGCTTTTTTCTGGTCGCCTTTTACGCTACCCGTTCCCTCTTGAGTAGGAAACTTAACACAATAATAATAAGTCGAACAAGCAGCTTTAAATTCCTGAATAAACGGGCGACCTAAAAACCCGTTATAGGTAGATGGAGCATCGACGATTACAAAATCTAGCATTCTAGTTCGTTGGATCTCCGGATTTAAAGTTGATTCTAGCTCGACTCCTAACCTGATCATGCCATAAGGCCGGGTTACAGATTCCCCGAAACCCATGATGGTGTGATCACATGGTTCTATATAACTACTCAGGTCCCCAACTTGCTTCTCCATTTGGTGCAGAGTGTTGACGAACAAAATATTCGCATATGCTCCGGTATCGACCAGGAGGCGATGCACCTTCAATCCGAGAAGACGAGCGCTGATGGTTAGAGAGTCATTGTGGGGAGTGATTATGCCGTCGAGATCATCTTCCGAGAACATGATTTGGTGGGAGGGTGGCGTGCTGGCTGATGTGCTCGCCACCTTCACCTGATGGATGCTTTGCATGGCACGCATCTCCATTTTTCTTTCGCGCGCATTCGATAATGTCGATTTCGATAGCATCCGCCTAACCGAACCATAATTGGGGACGTATCATGTGGATTTCTTGACTTTCTCGACCTTTACCCATAGTAGGAGCCCCTCTTTTGGGTAATTCCGACCTCTTATGGGATTCCTCGGGATCACTGTCAGATGTTTCTTCAGCCTTACGCTTACCCCTACGATCACCTGTTTTTTGTGTTCGAGATTCTTTGCTCGCCGGCTTTTTGAGGAACTGCGTAAGACGATTCTCTTCATATAACTTCCAAAGTTGGCGAAGTAAATCGCGGCATTCTTCGGTATTATGTCCGATGTACTCATGATAACTGCAAAACTTGGAAGCGTTAAGCGATTTTTATCCATTATGATTCTTCGCGGCTTATCCAACATGTCCCGATCTTTAATTTGGTTAAATATTGTTTCCGCAAACGCCCAGAAAACTTCGTAGGGCATTTGCTTCTGCTCTTTCTTCGAAAGGTTTAAAAGATCCTGGGGGTTTGTATCCCTCCTCATTCATTACTTTTTTACCAAAAACTCTTTTTGTTGTTGTTTCCTGACCCAATCGTGATTGGGCGAGCAGATCCTGCATGGCTATAATATTGGCTGCTCGCTCTCGGAATTCGGAATATGTGTTCGGCCAATCCTGATGCATGGCTTTCCACATATCCGTATTCAGGGCCAGGCCTCCGACCACCTTGAGGATCTTGGCATCCTCTTCAACTGGGGCCCCATCGTACAAACATTTATCAAATCTTTCAATGTATGCTCGATCTGACTCACCCTTTAGCTGGGAAAAATATGCCAACCTTTGTTATGGAGCTGGGCGAGCACACATGGATGAGAAATGAGACAGGAAATTATGTCCAAACTGGGTGAAAGATGTGATGGATGCAGCGGGCAAAGTAGAAAACAATATGTGGGCGCGGTCGCCCAACGTCATGGGAAATGATCGGCACTGCGTCGCGTCTGTGGCGCCCATGGCGATCATAAAATCTGAGTATTTGCTGAGATGAACATGTGGGTCAGACTCAGCATCGAACATAAGGATTGGTGGTCAAATCTTTACCACTTTCTCTTGTATTTTGGTTGCCATGATCGCCGGTGTTAGTGGCGAGCAGGGCATTGTGCTCGCCCGAGGGAGTCCTTTTGTCACGCGGCGGATCACCAGAACCTTCGGACATTTTTTGCATTTCGCGCAAATTTCGTGGAATCGACAGACTTGGATCGGGGCTGTGTCCCATCATGAGGACCCAGAGGGTCATGCTCGTGATGGGGCAGTCCCCCTTTCTAAATTCGTCCTTGACTACCCAATCGATGATGGATAGACAATTTAGTTCTAGCCGATTTTTGTTCGGGATGCGGGCGATCATGAGGATCTGAGGGAGCAAGATGTTCGTCGGTTTATTCCTCCCGTGATCTGTCGCCTATTATTGCTGATTCGATCTTTAACGGAGAGCTTCAAACGTCCAAACGCTGATGGTCTGGACCCTTGAGGCTGCTCGTCGTCTGACATATCACCGCTTTTTTATCGCCCGCTGCAATTTTTTTTAACTTAACTTGCTCGCTATCAGGTGTATGCGAGCGTCGATCATCATCATCTTGAACTTTCAACTTGGCCAACTCTTTTTCGGCCCTCTCTTTCTGTGTTCACAACAAGAAAGTGATGGCCTTTGTTGTGGCAGCCGGATCGTTGGCAATATCTTCAAGATTGATGGTTTCCACTGTCTGATCTTTGTGAGGCTGATGCTGAGCCTCTTTCCGATCGTGAGGTCGGCTCTGTCCCGACCTCTCTGTCTGAGTATTCCTAGATTGAGGCATTATATTTCTTTTTTCTGCCTCGGCTATCTTCGGGATTGTGTATGGGTTGGTTTTTAGATACCCTCCTTCTAGCGCCAATTGTTGCGAGTCATTTTTTATGGAGAATATTATGTGGCTAGTTTGATGACAACTCACAAACAAAATAAGTACGTGTAAAATATACTGTAAATAACAGGAATTTGTTGACCCAGTTCGTCAAGAAATGACTACTCTGGGGGCGTTCCAAGCCAGGGATGTAGTATTGCGAGTTTTTTACACATACAATACACGATACTTCTTATGAGGAATACTTCTATCAAAGAAGATGATTTTGAGAGTAAGTATATGAGAGTGCTAGGGATTGTTGTGAGCTTTGGAATTTTTCTAAACCTCACCACTCAGGGAATTTTTTTTTCTTCTATTTATAGTACTTTGACAAACATGAGCTGGTTTGGCTAGCATGAGCTGGAGACTTTGTGTCTCGCAAGAATTCATGTGATCACGCTTCCGTTTCCAACCTTCTTCTGGTGGATCTTTGCATTTGCTTGTCTATAAGGCACTCTTTTGGTCGTCCAAATCAATCTTTTGCTCGACTGACTGCTTTGTCCGCCCCTTCAACCATATCAATTTTATGCCGGAATACTGTCCTCATCGAGCATATCTGAGCCTTCAGGTTGTCTGAGTCCTCAGGTTATCTGAGTCTTACTGAGTTCAGTTCTTCTGAATTCGGACATCCTGACCCTGAGGTTACTCGACTCAGGCTATTTGATTCCTTCTTGCCTGATCTGATCAGCTCAACGGATCAGATCAACATCTCTTCAGGATCATCTCAAAATAACATCAGGTCATTATGCCAGATTTGGAGGGCTGCAAGTATATTTGCTCGTTTGGCGAGCGGTGGGCTAGCGAACAAACGTGCTCGTTCGGCGAGTGGTGAGCCGACGAGCAAACTTGCTCGTTCGGCGACAGGCGAGCCGCTGAACAAATGATGCTTGTTCGGCGAGTGGCGAACCGACGAGCAAGTAGCGAACAAACGAGCACAACTTGCTTAGTCAGTGAGTGGCTAGCTGGCGAGCAAATATGTTTGGTCGGCAAGTAGCGAGCACAATTGTCCATCGAGCATGATTATTTTAATAGTTGATTAATACACGTGTCCCTTCGACATGTTCGATTAAAATGACTAATTATATCGAACACAACAGTAAATAAAATAGTTGTGCAGGGATATACCTATTCATGATGAGTGCGATGGGCTTGCTCCTCACGGAAAATAGAAACTTTGTGATTTCAATATTTTTTTTAAAAATTATACATAACATATAGTTAAAAAAAAAAAATGAAGTGGGGGTACAGTTGTACCCCCTTGTCACCACGTAAGTCCGCCACTGTATACAATATTAAATTTACATCCGCCCCCTTAAAAAAGGTGCGATTCGCGAATTCGTGAATTCAACTGTCACATGGTGAATTAGGAAATAACAAAAAAAAAGAAGTGAATTTACAAATTCAGTACGCGAATCCAACTAGATGAATAGACATTATCATGTTATTAAGCACTTTATGCATGTGTTGGACTTTATTATGTAAGTAACTTAAATTTATAATGTCAAATTTATATCATATTGAATTTGTTTGCATTTGAATTGTTGAATATATTTATTTTTTGTGAGCGAAAATTGTGAATTATATTCATTTGATTTACAAAATATTAAGTGTTATATATAATAAAATATAAATAAACAGATGTATCCTTGTCGAATCGTATCCTAAAATTTGTTAAAATTCGTATTTCCATACCCATATCCTACGCCGCCACATTTGTGTCCCCGCATCCGTGCAACATAGATTGCAGGCTAATATTTGTATTGTTAGAAAAATGGTGTTGTGTTTGTAGACGAAGATGATGCAGAAAACAGACTTAATACGAAAAGTCGAGGCAAGAGTTGGACTCTCTTTCCGTAAAACGATATTGCCCCGTACTCAAGTGCAATACAATATCAATGGCAATCGTCCCCAAGATACAATGACTTTAAAACTTCACGATCGTTGCACTTCGAATCGGAAGCTATCGGCGAACGGACTCGGGTATCCGGAACTTTCTTGACACAACTACTAATGCAGAAATCTAGATTGCTAGGATGCTTTTTGTATGCACTGAATGCTTGAGATTTTCAGATGGAAGAAATGATTTCTGGGGACTGAATTTATAGAAGTTGAAAAGATGTGGTGTCTTCTGGTGAATAGGTGCAATTTGAGTAACACTCATGTGAACCAGGTTCACACATGAACTCTATCACTGTTATGTGTAAAAACTATCACTGTTATGTACAAAAACTTTCACTGTTTAAAAATATAAAGCATTTTCTAAACAGTGATTGTTTTTGTTCATAACAGTGATAGTTTTTGTATGTAACAGTGATACTTAAATAACCGAGTTCATAGCATGAACCAGGTCTATACAAGTTTTTGTTGTGCAATTTTCTGGACATGAAGAATCTGGACATGAAGAATCTGGGCCCTCCGGTCATGTCTTTAGGATCAGTCTAGATCCAACAGCCCAGATCGCACCCTTTCGCATGGGGCGGCTCGGCCCCTGCACGCGGTTCGACTGAATCGATCCGCAAACCCGATCCGGGTCATCTGCCCACGAACGCGTCCATCCGCCCGGGATCGCGAGTTCGATCCCTGATTGCCGCAATGCGCGCGCTCTCCTACTGCGTGCCATCGCGTCGACCCGGGTTCGAATCCCACGAGTCGTGAAGTGAAAAATGCACCTCTAAAGCGCCCAATGCGACAAGTGCGAAAGCGCGTGCCCCTGCACGTGCAGTCAATAGACTCCCTTCGGGCTAACCGTAGCACCACCAATAAGACTTTAGTCAAATTGACTTTCCATACCACAGGTTTATTAATAAGGAAGCCATTTCCTTCCTAATTTTCCAATGTGGGATTGAAGAGATTTCCTTTTCCCCACAATTTCCTCTTCAACTTTTCCACAACAAATTGTCATCTTAATGTATTAATATCTCATTCACCCGAAATTGATTTTGAGCAAATAAATACATCAAATTAATTTACTTGAAGCGTAGAATACGAATTTGCAATTTGTTTCCATTTTCCACAAATGGATCAACATCTTAAAATTTGGTCAACGTTGGGTCAACACCCAATTCACAACCAATTTCCAACATGTATGAATGGACGAACCAGGCTTGTTGAGTTTTTATATAGTTAGTGGTCCAAACTCAAAACTAGATAATGCCTTTGCATCCGAAAATGGGTTAATAATTTGTTTCATGTATATTTACTATATGCTCTAAAACTAATTTACAAGACTAATCCTCATAAACATAATAGAAAATACATCATGTTCTACTCAAGCCAAATATGAGATCAGTGAACAGATCTTGATTGCAGGGAATGGTGAGGCCACCCATTGGGTGATGAAACCCGAATTCTTCTTCGGCTTGATATAGCAATTCATGAAACGATGGATGGTTCAAGTATGATACTGGGATTACGAACCGTTTCTTTTCATTCTCACCAATGTAAACAGCCAAATGGCCCTTTGGAACATCAGCTCCTGATGAAGCGGATCTCCTTTCACTGGACAAAGATCGTCTCAAAATTTGACGGATGACCATTTGCTTATATGATTAAAATCTTGATGGTTGAAATGAAAAAACTTTTAGTGAAATAAGTGAAGATTTTGAGGAATTGTTGATGGTTGTAGTTGAGAAATGTGTTGTATATATAGGCTAACAACGAAAGATATGAGAGATCAGAAACAAAAGCAAATGCAGTATAACATGGATTTGTTTTGCAATAATCATCAAGATTCTTAGGCAACAGGAATGTGTGAGTGAATAACATTGTAACCTACCTACTTTGCCAACATAGCCCTCAAATTAAATACTTTGGTACCTCCTATCACCCTCATATGACCCTACTTGCTTCCCTTTGAACTTCACAAGGGAAAATTTCAAAACTAGTCCTGTAACTCTGGTCGATTCCATTTTTAGTCCCGAAACTTTTCACTTTCTAAATTTTAGTTATGGACGTGTCAATTTTAGTCATTTTTGCTTGAAAAAATCAAACATTCCCAGGAATCAGCACGTGAGGCAGAACCCTTTTAAAATGAAGATTTTTAACTTACCGACCAATTCACACACAAAGTTGTAGTTTCTCATGACATTGGGCGCAAAACTTGTCTTCGTATTTAAATTTACCCACGCGACATTGGAACTGTTTTTGGGTTGGATGACCCTCCACGTGTGTGAATTGGCTGACAAATTAAAAATCCCCAATTTGCAAGTGGTCACGTGCACTTCACTTGCTGATTTCGGCGAAAATTCAATTTTTACGAGCAAAGAGGATTAAAATTGACTCTTTCAGAAGTAAAATTGAAAAAGTGAAAAGTTACAGGACTAAAAGTGAAATTGACATATACTAGAGGACTAGTTTTTGACATTTTCCCAACTTTCATAATTCAAATCAACCACTCATCAATCTGGGGGATAAGGCATGTGGACCACTTGGTTGATTAGTTGTGAGACAATGTTTGGGTGAGAAGACAATGCAGAATTTAAGTAAGATTATATACACATTCTTGTTTACACATTAGAACAAGTTAGTGCTTATGTTCATAATATTGTGCCTTTGATTTCTGTGGGGTCTATTGAGGGAACAACAATTTCAATCCACAAATTCTTCAATTTGGTGTTTGAAATCTTTTTAATCATCATAAATGTCCATCAATTCTCATGTGCTTATGTGCTTATGTCTATCAATTCTCATAGGCCAAACTCAACTCCTAGCTAATTTTTGAAGGATACAACATATATTGGTTACCTATATATACAAGCCATTTCTGGATTACAACCAGCAACAACTCCTCAACATACTTCAATTTTTTAGCTTCGATTAGTCCATAGCAATTTGCAAAAATCTTTTATTTCAGCACAGCAAGAAATACTCTGTACCAAAATGGCCATCCGCCAAATGTTGAGACGATCCTTATCCGGTGAAAGAAGATCAGCTGAAGTTCCAAAGGGCCATTTAGCTGTTTACATTGGGGAGAATGAAAAGAAGCGCTTTGTGATTCCAATGTCATACTTGAACAATCCTTCATTTCAAGAATTGCTAATTCAAGCCGAAGAAGAATTCGGTTTCCATCATCCAATGGGTGGACTCACCATTCCTTGCAGTCAGGAATTGTTTAGTGATCTCATCTCTGGCTTGAGTAGAACATGAAGTATATTCTTCAATGTTTCATAGGAATACAATTTTGTAAATTAGTTAGAGCGTATATATATTGAATATACATGAAACAAAATTTTGAGCCATTTTTAGACTACTAACTATGAAAGGCAGGTGCTTGTTCAGCTCTATCACTTTGTTCGGTAAAGGTTCAATACCTTAGGTAAAACCATGTAAATTACACAAAACAGTACATGTGTACTTAAATGTGTAATGATGCAATAACTCATTTGAAGCAAAACGAAGCCAGAACAATTGTTCATAAGATTATATGTGACAGAAACAGAATTATTACCTAGATCATTAAATAAACTCTTACAGTGATTAGATGGCATCCCATTATCCAGTTTCCTGAAAAATATTGTTGTGGACCAGAAAGCAGTGCAAAATTCTCATTTCAATGTTTCCCTGATAAAACTTTTGTGAATATTTGAATAAATTGTAAGAGACTCACTTTTGTTGAATTTTGATTTTAGTGGACAGTGGATTGAAACATTTGCAAGTGTGCAATTACATGGTTATGTCTTCAGATAATACTAAAGGATGTTTATCAGGTGGAATTTTGTTTATTTAAAAAAAAAATCGAGGGGACTTTAATTTTCAGGTCAATATGTAGAGTAGCTAACTGAAATAAAGGAAAAATAGCTTGGAACTCAGAGATGAGAAATACATAAACTGCATAAAGTCTTGCATATGAAAATGGATAATTGATTTTTGATAATTGATGTTCTTTATTGTTGAATATACATTTCTTTTCCTAATAAAGTCTGTACTTGTAAAACAATGAAGAATGTTTGTCGAAGACACTAATCTACAAAATTGTGGTCTTCTTAAACATAGTATGTATCTCATGTGCTGCTTAAGCCAGTTATGAGATTGACGAATAAGTCCTGACTGCACGGAATGGTAAGGCCACCCATTGGATGATGGAATCCGTATTCCTCTTCAGCTTGAAATAGCAATTCTTGAAACGAATGATGGCTCAAGTATGATACTGGAATTACGAAGCGCTTCTTTTCGTTTTCCCCGATGTAAACAGCCAAATGGCCCTTTGGAACATCGGCTCCTGATGAAGCTGATCTTCTTTCATTGGACAAAGATCGTCTCAAAATTTGGCGGATGGCCATTGAATTAAGTGAATTTGCTGATTTGAAAATGAAAAGTCCTTCTGGAAATGTAGTGAAATAAGTGAAACCTGAGAAAGATAGAATATTTTGAGGACTTGCTTGTTGCTGGTTTTCGAGAGGTGTGTTGTATATATAGGCAAAAAAGAAAGGCATTATCCCTCAGAAATATGTGATGGTATTTGAGAGTTGAGAAACATTAGAACATGGGGAATCACATGGATTTGTTTTTCAATCTTCAAATTTAGATTTTTAGGCAACAAGAATATGTGATCCAAAAATATTGTATCCTACCAAATCTAGCAACAAAACCCACAAATGGTATCTCTACTTTAATACACTGATGGAGTAACTGATAATAGGATTTGATGCTCAGAGGGCCCTAATTGCTTTCCTTTGATCTTTCAAATTCGTATCAACCCCACATCTCTTTCTTCATGTGATTATGTTTCATTACAAACACGGACCTAGCTAATGCATAATACATTGAGAAGACATATTTACCAATGACTAATGGTTTAGTTACTCATTTTGAACAAATTTAATCTGCTTGTAGACTTTTAGGACAACGGTTTATAAGATCATATGTGCAAGAAACGCAAGTATTACATTAGATAATCATTAAATAATAAATCTTTCGTGAAGTCGCTTTTGAAGTATGATTCAAGTGGGCAGTGGATTGAAACATTGAAAATGAAGACTCACATGCAACTGTCTTCAAATCTGCCAGCTTATGACAGATGGATGCAAAAAAATCATCTTCTCAGGCATATCACAACCAAGTTTTGGTGGATGTTGACATGGCATGGACTGATTTGTCCACGTGGCAGAATATTTCGCCTCCTATAACTAATTACCGGACTAAAATGTCAAACATTGAAGTTACAGAACTATTTTCAATTCGTAAAACTAGACAGGACTGGAATTGAAACAATAGTATTCGTTTACGGGTTACCCACTTATTTATTTACTTTTACCCATAATTTTTTAATTACTGATAAAATGAAACAGGTCTAAGAACTGCGAGATCAGAAATACTAAAGCCACTTAAGGCTTTGACATGTGAAAATGGATAAGTAATTTTGATAATATATTTTGTTGATGAATATACATTTATTTTCCTAACAAAGTCTGTACTTCTAAGATGCTTGTGAGAAACTATTCTACAAAACTTTCTTCTAAAACTTAGTATGTATCTCATGTTCTGCTCAAGCCAGAGACGAGATCGGTGAACAATTCCTGATTGCAAGGAATGGTGAGGCCGCCCATTGGATGATGGAATCCGAATTCTTCTTCGGCTTGAAACAACAGTTCTTGAAAGGAAGGGTGGTTCAAATATGATACTGGAATTACAAACCGCTTCTTTTCGTTCTCGCCAATGTAAACAGCCAAATGGCCCTTTGGAACATCAGCACCAGATGAAGCTGATCTTCGTTCACTGGACAAAGATCGTCTCAAAACTCGTAGGATGGCCATTCTGTATTATAAAGTGAATCTTGTTTGTTGAAATTTAAAACTTTGTTAAAAATGTAGTGAAGATAAGATTTTGAGGAGTTGGTGATGGTTGTAGTTGAAATATGTGTGGTATATATAGATGAACAAAGAAGGGCTTTATTCTTGAGAAAATATGGGGTAGGCTACATGAGATGAGAGATGACAAACAAAAGCAGATGGAGGATAACATGGATTTGTGTTTGAACTTTGAACCATTAATCATCAACATTTTAAGGCAACAACAATTAGTGATTGAAAGACACCCTATCCACCCAACTCTGCAACATAGCCATCAAAAGACCCCTCCACTTAAACAAATGATAACAATATTAGACCTTCTATCAACCCTTAAACCAATCACATGAGCTGCTAATTTTATCAATTCCATGGAAAAACATTAAAGATGTAACAATTGTGCAGAATTCAATTAAAATTAAGTACAAGTTAATGCTATGTTCACGAACCACAAGACCAAATGGATCAATAGACCAATAGATAGAGTTAGGAGGGTTTGTCAAAACAATTAATATTTTGGTGACAATTGATTTATTGTGTGAAGTAGGCAGGGAACTGTTGTGTACTAAAATATACGGATTAGAGATTAAGATGTGGCTTAACGATTTTAGTGACACAAACAATAAATGTGAAGTGTGGATTGCATTTATATCTTATGATTGTTTGAGAGAATAAGTGTTTGAGTAATAAATTTGCAAGAGGTTTGATAAGATATTGAATTCCCCATTTTCTTGGTCATAAATGACCCATATTTATAGAGTTTGGGAGAGTGGAGCTCACTCTCCCGGACTACAAGTACAAGCAGCCGAAAGTGGCTCTGTAAAACATTAAATACTACAAGACTGATGTGACTCAGGTCGGTGGTCGCTAGGATGTCGCTCGAGACATCTTGACTTCAGGCATCTCGCTGGGACGTCGCCCAAGACAAATCTGGATTTGTAGAGATTTAGCCGTTTAAGTACCTCTAGCTGTCAATTATAACAGTCCTTTACTGACTTATCTCTGATTAAGACTTACTTTGGGTAGGCTTCTCGGCGCCGCTCTTCTGACACCAGTCGAATCATAGTTAATGTTCTGCAGTTGTGTCAGTCCGAGGTCCGAGAGGTCGCTATGATCGCATGTCTCCTCGGCTTTCCACGACACATTCACTGGCCGACCTCCGAGGTATCTTCCTTGGTGGATTTCACTCTCATTATAACAGGTATTCGAGGTTGGAGACCCGACCTCGCGTGATATGCTCACAACAATAGCCCCTAGCTCGTGCCTCTGTGTCCGCAAAGGGGGATGAGCTAATCTTTCCGATCGCTAAAGCGAAGTGCGAGGTCCGATGGCTTCTTGAGTATGCGTGATTGCTGTCTTGGAAATCGCTGAAGTGATTGCTGCTCGCCTCGACTGCCGTGCCTACTCATAGTAGGCAATGATGGCACGTGATGCCCACGCGCCGGATACGAAAGACCGTGGTCCAATCACCTGCGCCCTAATCCCTCTCTATAAATACCCCTTCTCTTTCTTTCTCTCCTTTTCCATTTCCGATTTCTCAAAATTTACTTTGATGCTCCGGCGATTTTTGCGTGAAATTCCGGCGCTCGTGATTCCTAAGGTAAACTCTCAATTCTTTCTTCCCTCTATTTCGTTTCTTCCGTTTCTTGGCGATGGTTTCTGGAGATAGTAGCCCGTCAGGAAGTGTGGCGGGGAGTTCTGCTCCCTCCGTCGCGGTTCCTCGGCGGCGAGGCCGCAGTGGGAGTGAGCCATCTGTGGTCGACGTTTCTTTTGAAACCATCAACGAAGTGCCCGTGCCGATCCGCGGTGAGGTTACATCTAAGAAGCAGCGCCGCTTGCGCCATCGTGTGGTGGGTGAGCCTCCGAGTCCAACCCTTAATCCCGCCGATCCCAAAATTCAAATTTTAGAAGAGGCGGGAGATAAGGTCGTCGCCGCGACCCCCGAGCTAATTGACCCTGCCGAGTTCAATTTTCTTTCGGACGAGGTTATTCCTAATATCCCAAGTGAAGATGATGAAGTCGACAAAGATGATCGCAGGCTGCGGCTTCAGGAAAATTTGGTCGGCTCTCGCGAAGTGGTTCCTCGACCGACTCGGATTCGAAAAGATAGTACGTTTGCCACGAAGATGTGAATAGTACCGTGACCAAGGCCGAACTCTTCATGTGGTGGGATAGGTTCCAAGTTCCGAGCGATGTACATTTCTGGGTTCTTCAGCATGAAGTCGACTTTGCCGATCAGGTGCCTGATGGTTGCGTGGCGATGAACTACGATACAATGAAGGCGGGACTCTGTTTCCCGCTTCACCCCATAATCACCGCGCTATTGTGGTTTTGGGGTCTGGCTCCTACTCAGATCGCTCCAAATGGGTGGAGTACAATTATAGGGCTCTTGTCGCTGTTCGACCGTGTTCAGCCCCGAGCGTTTCCTTCCGTTAAGGAAATAAAATCTCTCATCTCGTACTATTACGTGAAAGCTCGCCCCCACATGAAGCTGGTTGAGGAACTTCCGAACAAGGTCCAAGATTGGAAAGAGAAATGATGGTTGGTCGGGGGAGCATGGCAAAGTCTGGTCTTTGCCCTCGGTGTACTCGGATATCGCGAGATACCTTGCGATTACATGACATTTAAACGTCTTTTGAATTTGTCTTCATCCATTATACTGATTTAACTTTTCTCCCTTATTGCAGCTCCCAAGAATTCCAAGACTTCTGAACTCTCTCTCCATTTCCTTGTTCGGTTGATCTAGGTGTGCCTTATTGACCCAGACGAGCGATCCTTGACCATTCTGCAAAGGTTGAAGTGCTTAGAGTTCGCTGGCTTGATGGTCCCACCTCGTTTCTCACTGGACACCGATATTCCTGGTAAGTGATCTGGATATTATTCGGCCCAACCTGATTATTTGTCCACTTGTTAAATGGCCTGACTTTCCATTTGTCTCCAGTTTCATTTATTGATCCTATACACTTCACCTCCGCAAAGGTCCTTGACAAGATGCAGAACCTAAATGGCGAGGAGACTTTATATTAATTAATATCTTTGTCCTTGGAGTAAAGACAGCTCAACATTATTATCCATACCGAAAATAAATTTCCACTTGCAAGATTTGGTATGATAAAGATTCTGAGCCCACCAAGGGGACAAATTAAGCAAGCCGTACTTGCACGCGATTCATATCAACCCCACATCTCTTTCTTCATGTGATTATGTCTCATTACAAACACGGACCTAGCTAATGCATAATACATTGAGAGAGAAAAAAAGTTTTTTGGTCCCATAACTTTCCTGTAATCTGTTTTTGGTCCCAAAATATTTAACTATCCAATTTTGGTCCCATAACTATTGCGTTTGTCCAATTTTGGTCCCATTTTCGCCGGAAAAAAAAACGAGGTCGTTTTCGTTTAAAAATTGGGGATCTCCGATCGCGCATGTGTCCAAATTGTCGTTTGTCCAATTTTTGTCCCATAACTATTGCGTTTGTCCAATTTTGGTCCAATAACTATTGTGTTTGTCCAATTTTGGTCCCATGTTTGTTTCTTCTAATTTTAATTTTAGTTGTAGCATAATTATAGTTACTACATAATTTTAATTATTCTTTTAAGTTGCAGTATTTAATCTTAATATTAATTAAATATTTTATTTAAATTTATTGTTTGAATTATCTAGGTGTATAATAAAATGGAGTAAAAAAATAAAAAAAAATAAGCTTAGTCCAGCGTCCACACGTCACGCGAGATCCCGGAGATCCCAAATTTTTGAGCAACGGCGTCACCGTCACACGTCCAATCTCCGATTGCGCGTGTGACGTGGATGCTGACTGTTTATTTTTATTTTTTTCATTTTTTTCACTCCTAGGTAATTCAAACAATAAATTTAAATAAAAAATTTAATTAATATTAAGATTATTAAAATTATGCAGTAACTAAAATTATGCTACAACTAAAATTAAAATTAAAAGAAACAAACATGGGACCAAAATTGGACAAACACAATAGTTATGAGACCAAAATTGGACAAACGGCAATTTGGACACACGCGCGATCGGAGATCCCCAATTTTTGAACGAAAACGACGTCGTTTTTATTTTTCCGGCGAAAATGGGACCAAAATTGGACAAACGCAATAGTTATGGGACCAAAATTGGATAGTTAAATATTTTGGGACCAAAAACAGATTATAGGAAAGTTATGGGACCAAAAAACTTATTTTCTCTACATTGAGAAGACATATTTACCAATGACTAATGATTTAGTTACTCATTTTGAACAAATTTAATCTGCTTGTAGACTTTTAGGACAACGGTTTATAAGATCATATTTGCAAGAAACACAAGTATTACATTAGATAATCATTAAATCATAAATCTTTTGTGAAGTCTCTTTTGAAGTATGATTCAAGTGGGCAGTGGATTGAGACATTGAAAATGAAGACTCACATGCAACTGTCTTCAAATATTTAATTGTACTAAAGATGTTACATCTGCCAGCTTATGAGAGCTGGATGCAAGAAAATCATCTTCTCAGGCATGTCACAACCAAGTTTTGGTGGATGCTGACATGGCATGGACTGATTTGTCCACGTATCGGACTAAAATGTCGAATATTGAAGTTACAGAACTATTTTCAATTAGTAAAACTAGACAGGACTGGAATTGAAATAGTATTCATTTATGGGCCTTAAAAAACTATTTACCCACAATATTTCAATTTGTACTTTAGTTTTATAAGGTTAACTGATAAAATGAAACAGGGCTAAGAACTGGGAGATCAGAAATACTAAAACCACTTAAAGGCTTTGACATGTGACAATGGATAAGTAATTTTGATACTTAATATATTTTGTTGAATGTACATTTCTTTTCCTAACAAAGTCTGTACTTCTAAGAGCATGAATAATGCTTGTGAGAAACTAATCTACAAAACTTTCTTCTTCTAAAACTTAATATGTATTCTGCTCAAGCTGGAGATGAGATCGTTGAACAACTCCTGACTGCAAGGAATGGTGAGGCCGCCCATTGGATGATGGAATCCGAATTCTTCTTCGGCTTGAAACAACAGTTCTTGAAATGAAGGGTGGTTCAAATATGATACAGGAATTACGAACCGTTTCTTTTCGTTCTCGCCAATGTAAACAGCCAAATGGCCCTTTGGAACATCAGCACCAGATGAAGCTGATCATCTTTCACTAGACAAAGATCGTTTCAAAACTCGTAGGATTGCCATTCTGTATAAAGTGAATCTTTTTTGTTGAAATTTAAAACTTTGTGAAAAATGTAGTGAAATTAAGATTTTGAGGAGATGGTGATGGTTGTAGTTGAAATATGTGTGGTATATATAGGTGAACAAAGAAAGGTTTTATCCTTGAGAAAATATGGGGTAGGCTACATGAGATGACAGATGAAAAACAAAAGCACATGCAGAGGCTATAAGAAATTAATGTGTGATAGAAACACATTGTATCCTACCAACAAAGACCCCTCCACTTTAATCAAATCATAACAACATTAGATACCTTCTATCAACCCTTAAACCAATCACATGAGCTGTTAATTTTATCAATTCCATGGGAAAACATTAAAGATGTGGACAATTTGAGGATGTTTGTAAATATAATGCAGAATTTAATTAAAATTAAATATATGTTCACAAAACATAAGACCAAATGGATCAATAGACCAGTAGATAGAGTTAGGAGGGTTGTCAAAATAATTAATATTATGGTGAGAGGAGGCATCCATTGATTTACTGTGTGAAGTAGGCAGGGAACAATCATTTCACTCCACAAATTCGTCATTTCGGTGTTTAACTAAAATCTTTATAATCATCAGAACAAGCCCATGTGCCTCCCCATGTTCTTATGCCTATCAAGTCAATCTCATAGGCCACACTCAACTCTTAATTTCTCAAGGATACAGAATATTGTTTATCTATATATACAAGCCATTTGAGGATTACAGCCACCAACAACTCCTCAAAATACTTCAATCCTCTCAGCTTTCATTGTTTCACAGCATTTTGCCACAAAATTCGTATTTCAACACAGCAGCAACAACTTTTTTATAAGAAAATGGCCATCCGCCAAATGTTGAGACGATCTTTATCCAGCGAAAGAAGATCAGCTGAAGTCCCAAAGGGCCATTTAGCTGTTTACATTGGGGAGAACGAAAAGAAGCGGTTTGTAATTCCAGTATCATATTTGAACCACCCGTCATTTCAAGAACTGCTATATCAAGCCGAAGAGGAATTCGGATTCCATCATCCAATGGGCGGCCTAACCATTCCTTGCAGTCAAGATTTGTTCACTGATCTCATCTCCGGTCTGAGTAGAACAAGATATAGTCACTTTTGATCAGGAATACTGTTGTAAATTAGTTAGAGAATATATACACTGAATATACATGAAACAAATTATTTAGCCATTTTCAGATGCAAAAGCATTATCTGATTTGAATTTAGACTAATTACATACAATCTCAGCGGTGTCCTAACCCCCTTATTTATATAGCAACATTGTTCAGTTTATTCTCCCTACTGAAATATATCTGATGATATTATTCTACTGATTTCCAACCTTTCAGAATCTATTAATTATACATGTACATTAATTATTAACTCTGTTTTTTGCTTTCGGATAAGTAACAATTTGGCAGCTCATTTGTGTGACATTTCTTGACAAACATGAATTTGTTGACTCGGAGTTTTATAGAAGACTTAATTGACTACAGAAAACTGGTACTAAGTTGCTAATGTTTCCTTTATAGTATTGAGATAATTACTACAAGGTTCTAAGATGGGCAAAATATTGCTAGTAGGTTCCATCCAATTTTTACCATTACTGATATGTTTCAATTTGTGCTATTAAGACAATAATACCCTCAGAACTCATAAAATTGAAAACACGCCCACTCCCTATTTCTCCTATCTCTATCTCCCCCTCTCTCTCTCAAACAATAAACTTCTTTCTCACCCCACATAAACTCCCAGTTGCCTTCTCCCTCTCCAACCAAGCCGTCGTCCCCATTTCTAAACACATACATCCCAACCACAATCACTTTCGTCCATCGCCGTCGCCCGTCTAAATTCAGGAAGATCTTCTACCATGAGCGCCGCCGCCGGAACCCTAGATCTACGGCTGCAGTCACCACCACCTGTTGTCGAACTGCCGCCGTGCTCGAAGCCGACTTTGTATCGCCGGCGAAAAGCCCAAAAATAGAAAAAGCCCCAACCCCAGCCCCGCGGCCTCCATGGGCGGCGATGAAGATGGTTGACGTTTTTGGGGGTTTTTTTTTGAAAATTTGGAATTCACTGATTTTTGGAGATTATAAATGATTTTTTTTTTTTTGGTTTCTGGGATTTTACTTTTTTGGATCTATTTTTTGATGTATTTTTTATTTCTGTGATTTTGATTTCTTGGGTGTTGGGTGTTTTCTGATTGTTGGTGAAAATGAACACGATGCAGGGGAAAAAGTTTTGATAGTGCTACTACTCTGTTTTAGAGATCTGATATTCACGTTCTAGATTTGATAGTGTCTGTATTTTATTTGAATTTATTTTTTCAGATCCTTGCTCGTATTCATGTGTTGGAGATGATGTACACATGTTCTGGGTTTTATTGTATTTTTTTAGTTTGATTGTTAAATCAAGGAATCATGGCTTCAAAATCCAGATTTTTTTTTTGGTTATTGTCTTATATTCTGAATCTGCCTTCTTCGAATTTATTTTTTTTGGATTTGGAGGTTTGTTTGAAGAAATTGGAAGTTGGTGGTGACAGAGAGTAGTGATGTTGAAGATCGAGCTGCTGAAAATTTGAATTTTCTTGGTTTATTAATGTAAGAAGAAGAAGAAGATGGATCTTTGGTTCTTTAAGTTTTTTCTAGAAAATCTGGATTTTCTGGATTTATTGAAAGAAGATGGTGGAGGGAGGCGAAGATAGATCTGCTGATTTCTGGATTTTATTTTCTTCACATTGTATGCATATGTTCACGTATTCGTGCATATGTTTATGTATTCATGCATATGTGCATGTCGAAGATATATCAATTTTTTTTCAGCAGATGATGATATGTAAATTTTTGTATTTAGCATATATTTAGATTTTTTGTAATTTTTTACATTATAAATTCACAATTTTTAAAGTGTAATGAAATATAGTTTCTTATTATAATGTGTAAAATATAGTGAATATATACGATATTGTAAAAATTCAAGCCCCCTATATTAATTTTTTTTTTTAATGAATGAATTTTTTTTTTTCAAACAACCTACATTGAAATATTGAAAATGACGCCTATATAAAATGGAAGAAGAAATGTGGAGTTTGGCTGGGATTAAGTGCATTGGGAGTAAGTGCATTGGAAGGAGGAAAAACTAAAAAAATGTCTTATTAAGGTCATTACATCACCATTTGGAACCTTATAATAATGTTTGGAAAAGTTGGAACATTATTGCAATAAAAGTGGTCAAATGAAACCAGAAATTCATCCACTCTATAGTATTAGTACTTACATAATAGGGAAAATATTGTTTTTCCTTATCAAAACTATTCTCAATTCATAAACTTAGACAGAAATGGAACTGAAACAGGAGTATTTTTACAGGCCTTAAAAACTATTTACCCACAAATATATTCTCTTACCCATAATAGACTAATTTGTCCTGTGTTTTCTAAATAAAGTACATCCTTATAAGAAAATGAGAGAGGTTTACTGATAAAAGGAAGCAGGGCTAAGAACTGCTAGATCAGAAATACTAAAACTACTTAAGGCTTTGACATGTGAAAATGGATAAGTAATATTTTATACTTAATATATTTTGTTGATGAATATACATTTCTTTTCCTAACAAAGTCTGTACTTCTAAGAGAATGAATCATTCTTGTGAGATAAACTAATCTACAAAACTGCCTTCTTCTAAACATAGTATGTATCTCATGTTCTGCTCAAGCCAGAGACGAGATCGGCGAACAATTCTGATGGAGTTAAGGTTGTGCAAGAGATAATAATAACGAGATAAATTCCCGGGAGCTACTCCCGTCCAAGCCACCGGCTTTCAGAAAATCAATTACTTCGATAATCTCCCCAAAAACCCCTAACAAGACGTATAGTCTTTTAAAAGCCCATGGGCCAAAAACAAAGAGATATAAAAATAACAATTAAGGAAAGTACTAAATGATCAAATATGGAAATAATTAACTATGCGTGATTAATCTTTGAATCCTTCTTCTTCTTGCGCCTTTGGTAGACAATTAGAGGCGCATCAATTCCCTCCCCCTCAAAAGACGACTTGTCCTCAAGGCGAAAACGAAGGAAATCGCATTTAAAAATACGGAAGATCCACCCAAGTAGCTTCATCCACGTAAAAGCTTCCCAAGCCACCAACACTTGCTGACTTTCGCCGCCACCACGGTCAAGTTCGAGATCGCGAGATACCTTTCAGAATGAATTCAAAGATCTGTTCCAAATATTCCGTGGCAAATCGATTCCACCGCATGATCACCCGTGACTTGGCCTTTAACGGGATACATGAAAAAAGCAGGATGAATCCTCGTACCTCGGGCAACCTCAAGCGGTATGCAACCTTCCCCACGTTCCTCCACCTCAAGCGGTCCGAAGTATCGAGGGGCCAACTTCACATTTAATTTCTTGAACAAGGACAACGGTGGCGATATGGTCGACACTTCAAGAAAACACGATCACCCACCTCAAAAGAGAGATCCCGATCGCTTTTATTCGAAGTTCATCTGTTAACTGCGGCTCAAGATGAAAAAACGTGCCTCAAAAATTTTCCACGATCACTAATCAACTGACCTTTTAACACGGATCTCAGCTGGTAGCCACTGAGCAACGGTTGGTGGTGGTCGTCCATACATCGAAATTAGCGTTGGGAGGCGGTGTCATTAAAGTTGTGACGGAACTAGCGATAGATTTGTGAAATCCGTCGCTAAATCCAATTCTATAAATACTTGACCAGCCTACCCATTTGTTTCATCAATCAAATCAGAAAGCAATACAAACAAGCCTCGTTCATCTGTATTCTTCGATATTCACAGTACTACTTTAATTATTTTTTCGTATATTTATTTATATTTAATTTTATTTTATATAATATAATTAATATATAAATTTCATATTTTATTTAGATGGCTGCTGAAAGTGGTAACGTTCATGCTTCACCCCGAGGGCCTACTAATGATTTGTCTATCAATATTGTTAATGGAGCGTAAGTGTTGTTTTTTTATACGATAATAATTATATAATTAATTAATTTAATACAATAATTATTAATTATGTATTTATTTTTTAATGTGTTATATATAGTATTGTACCTGGTAACCAGGCTTCCTATATAGCCTACAACGTCATCTTGCGGGTGGGAATTGCTGTCAACACTTATCGTTGGAAAAATGTGCCAACTGATCAGCGTCAATTGTATTTTGAGGAGTTTATGGTATAAATTTACTTAAAATATTTTATTTTAATATATATTGTTAAAATTAATTTAATTAATTATTGTATTATTTTCGAAATATAGAAACAAACTATGTGGAGTCCTGAGCTCGAGACCGATGTAGTTTATAAGGTATTTTGTAAACTTGCTGCAACGCGTTACCATGAGATGATGTACAAGTGGCGTACACAGTGGAGGGAAGACGGGGTGGATTTATCAGAAAAACTTGGGCACGAAGTTTGGGTGTCAATTGTAGCTGTTTGGAGGGCAGATCCCTTCTAGGATCATTGTTATTTTAATTATGTTATGAACAATTTTTAATTTTATCTTTTTATTTTTATTTTTAATTATGACTGTACACTTTTAATTATCATTGAACAATTTTAATTTATGTTTTTTTTTTAAAATTGTGTATTTAGCGATGGTTATTTAAATTCCGTCGCTAAACCGTCACTATTAACGACGGAAATATCCGTCGCTGGACCGTCGTTAGTAGCGACGGTTTCTTGACCGTCGCTGAATCCGTCGCTAAAATCTGTAAAAAACTAGACAACTCAGTCTGCAGAACAGTCGAAAACCAACAAAAACTGTCAAAAACCAACACCAAATTTTGTGTAGATAGAGGCAAAAATTATTTTTTGAAGTGCATATTGTGTAGCGGAAGCATATCTACTCCTCGAGGACGATTTTACCGTACGTTTTCACATTTCTACATATATATAGTGTAATCTAAATATATAATTGATAAGTTTGGTATTGACATATATTTTATTGATAGTTTATATTAAATGAATGTTGTGATCATAGCTAGATGAATATTGGGTAGATAGTTTATGTTAAATGAATGTATTTGATGTTATTTGATAGAAGAATATATTTGAATATTTACATATACAGACGAAACTCTGTCAATTTTTTTGTAGAATTAACATATTGATAATGATTTGAAACAAATGGAATATCCGAATCGTCAGTGGATGTATTCGACTCCTCGACTTATCAACGGAAGTATAAATATGGAGTTTTTGAATGAAATTAATAACTTCATTCAGTTTGCAATTAATCATGGTGCAGTAAATTCAGAAGGTCGTATAAGATGTCCGTGTAGTGCAAAAAAATGTCAAAATAAGTCATACAGAGAGACTATGGATGTTCAGACACATATCATCATGAATGTTTTTGTTCCATATTACTGCAATTGGACACGTCATGGTGAAGAGCGGTGGAATGTTGATTTCAATGACCTTGAAGTGTATTATAATACTCTCGAATACAATGAGACACATGATGATCATGGATTCGATGATCCTGGAGTACAATTCGAGCCACCTGCAGCGGATACACTTGATATGTATCATACGATGATCAGGGAAGCTGGTGGAATTCAAGATGAGGCTATGGAGGAGGAACCAAATGAGGAAGCAGCTAATTTTTATAGAATACTCAAAGCAGCTGACGAAGATCTGTATGATGGATGTCAAACTCACTCTCTGTTGTCATTCAATGCTCGACTCATGGCTATCAAGGCTGAGAACAAACTTTCTCAAAGAGCCTATAACCAAATTAGTAAGTTGATCAATGAGGCGAAAAATGAAAGGTTGTATTCTTGAGAAAATATGGAGTTGAGAAACGGAGGCACATGCAGAGTAACATGAATTTGTCTTTCAACACATTATGTCCTAACAACTCTGCCAACATAGCCCCCCAAATTGACCCCTTTGCTTTAATCACTTAATACCAACATTTGTATCTTCATAATTCAAAGGACAGTTGATATCTCTAAAAACATAATCACATCACCTGTTAATTTCTTCTTAAACTACATCAGTATCGCCATTGGAAAACATTAAAGATATGGGCCATTTGGCTGATTAGTTGTGAGACAATGTATGTGAACATAATGCAGAATTTTATTCTTGTTTGAACATTGGTACAAGTTGATGCTACGTTCACAAACCATGTGACCACTAGATAGAGTTTGGTGGGTTGACAAAACAATTGATATGTTTATACGGATTAGGAAGACCTTGTATTTTTTAATTTTTTTGTTGTATCATTGATTTCAGTGGCCCCTATTGAGGTTGATGAATTGAAACATCAGAAAATGAAGATTGAAATGGTCCTGTCTTCAATAATACTAAATGATGCTTACACTACAAAAAAGTCGGGTTTTAACGACGGTTAACCAAGCCGTCGGTAATAGCGAAGGTTTTGTCGACGGTTTCAGTCAAACCATCAAACTCACAACATTTAGCGACGGAACAAAAAACCGTCGAAGTCAGCGACGGTTAGTCCGAATCGGCATTTTAGCGACGGAATTAGTGACGGTTTTTTGAAAACCGTCGCTACACTTTGCAGAAAACGAAGAGATACGCCTGTTGGGAGGCGGTGTCATTAAAGTTGCGACGGAATTAGCGACGGATTTGTGAAATCCGTCGCTAAATCCAATTCTATAAATACCGGACCAGCCTACCCATTTGTTTCATCAATCAAATCAGAAAGCAATACAAACAAGCCTCGTTCATCTGTATTCTTCGATATTCACGTTACTACTTTAATTATTTTTTCGTATATTTATTTATATTTAATTTTATTTTATATAATATAATTAATATATAAATTTCATATTTTACCCAGAGATAATGATCTCAAAGATAATATCACTAGGAGACACAAAGACACTATATATAGACTAATAACCCTAAATCTTAACTTAGGCCCCAAGAAACTAAGCTCATGGGCCAATTTATTCCATAACTTAAATTAATATACCTAAAAGATAATAATTAAATTCAGCAGCGTATCATCAACATCTCTTGGTTTACCTATATATACAACACATTTCTAGATTACAACCAACAAATACTTACAACCTTCTCTGCTTTCAATACATTTTGTGAAAAAGGTTTTATTTCAACCAGCAAGAAAACTTCATAAAAAAATGGCCATCCGCGAAATGTTGGGACGATCTTTATCCGGTGAAAGAAGATCAGCTTCATCAGGTTCTAAAGTCCCGAAGGGCCATTTTGCTGTCAATGTAATCCCAGTATCATGCTTGAACCACCCTTCATTTCAAGAACTGCTACTTCAAGCTGAAGAAGAATTCGATTCCATCATCCAATGCGGGGACTCACCATTCCTTGCACTCAAGATTTATTCATTGATCTTGTCTCAGACTTGAGCAGAAGATGATGTATACACTATGTTTAAGAACAGAACAATTTTGTAGACTAATTGTTTCCACGGACAAAGTTAGAGATATGAATATACATGATATTTTTTGAGTTGTTACTACTAAATACAAACTCAACAAGTTCATCTCTATATTCTTGGAATGATCTCCTTTTGCTAGTAACCTCCATAATTATTTTTCTATGATGAGATTATTCAGTTCTTACACACATTTTTCAAGATGGCTAATTTTTTTCAAGAAATTGAGTACTGTTCTGTTTTCAACGGCTCTTTCCCATCAAAATCTATATTTACTGGGTGGTGCTATTTGAGCAAATTCAATTTCAAGAGAAGCTTTGGACGAATCTACTTATGAACCAGTATCATGTTTTTGGATTTAGCATAACATGATGTGTGTATCAGTGGTCTATAAGTTAGTTTCTCATACAAATGTAACCAGTGTCAAAATTTGAGTCTATAAATATACATGAAAATTCATTGAACCATTTGCAAGACAGTACAAGAAAATAGAGAATTGTCTACGAAAATTTTCAACATTTTGATTCATAGGTCATTTCTAATCTACAAATATAATTGTCTATGTAAATATAAATTGCACAATTTGTTGGTACGTAATTTGTTAAGCAGTGGGCAATCTGAGTACATGGTTTGACAGATAACAAGATACATTAAATGTGAGATATAGACGCTAAATTGTTTCCCAAAATTTATTTATAATTGTTTTAATACTAAAGTGGTTCCAACCTATGTTTTAAAAACCGGAACCGGAAGTTGAGCCGGACGACCCAAAAAAAGGTTGGACCGGGGTCGGACCGGATTGAGTCGGTATGACGTCATAATAAATATTATATATATATAATATGCATAATTTTTTTAAAAATTCAAAATATAGAGTATGATAAGTGAATATAAAGTATCTAAAGTCACTTCAAACTTCAAAGTTCAAACTTAAATTTCTAAACATAATAGAAATGTCAATTAACATAAATAGTTCCAACTTTCAAATTTCAATTTCCAAACATAATAGAAATGTCAACAACAATACAAAAGTCACAAGTCATAACATAAAGCAAACATAGTAGATGTCAAATACAATACAAGAGTTTGAAATTCAAATCATCATCACAAATGTCTTATGATTGCAAAATAAATAAAAGTTAGAATCTTCATAGCAAATTCATCTCGGGATTCAATGCTGGTAAATCCGTGCAAGTCCGTGATTTGGATTACGTGGATACCGTAGTTGAGAAATCTGCTCTCGAGTTACTGTAAGATTTCTTGTTATGATTATTGTAATTGTTTATGCAATTATAGGTTCGTTGTTGGTGAACTGTTTAATTCTACTGCGCATGTATTACGTGTTTACGTGCCTCTATATTCCGATCCTTTCAATTATATTTGCCCAAAACCAATAGTTTGTTTCGATATGTTTAAAACTAAAATTTAAATACATTGAAATTGGCTATGTAGAAAGCAAGACTTTGGAATTCAAAACAGAGATTAAATTGTTTTAATAGAGTTTTGACATCCACCGCATATTTGTTTTTTAATGGAGTGCGGTTTTTATTCACTCCACTTGCTTGATTTTGTAATTGGTGCCTTGGCTCTTGTTCTTTGCGTCACTTTAATTAGGATTTTGAACCCTTTTGCTCTCCGCGCGATATTACAGCGCTGCTCGGCCAGATTGGAGACCCATGGTGTCGCTTGAGGCCACAGTTGACGATGTGCTCCGTGACGGCTGTGTGTTCCCACAATGAGGTAGCTTTCTCCGGTGAATTTATAACGACGACGAACAGATCCATGGTAAAAATCGACGAACTGGTCCATGAGTAATGATGGACGGCGAACGGTAAGCACGTTTAATTTTCAGTAAAAAAAAAAAAAATTTTTTAATGAAAACCGGTCAAAACCGCCTATTTAACGGTTGATCGGTTTCCGGTTTTGATCGATTTTTCCGATTTTAGGGATAGCGGCCCAATAACGGTTTTATATACTGCTATTGGGTCGGTTCAGAGCGGTTCGCCGGTCCGACCGGGTTTTTAAAACAGAGGTTGCAACTGGTCATCAAGAATTGGCCAAGATTGTAGGTCCCTACAGCTTACGGTAACAAACAACAGAAATCACTATCAAAACATTTTTCTAATGGTTTTATATTTAGTTATGGATAACATTTGTACAAATTATAATCCACATAGGACCAGGTTTATAGTTAGTTTGTCATTGCACTCAATATGTCATCTAATCTACGCCATTGCTTAAAATATTAATAAATTTGGGGAACAATCCATGTGATTCCTCAACTGCTTTTGTTTCTTACATTTAGTATCCACCACATATCCAAATATATATACTGAACGATACAGCATTTACTGGTTCACCTATATATACAGCACATTTCTAAATTACAAACAACTTAAAAAATACTTCAATCTTTCTCTGCTTTCACTTATCTCACAACATTTTCAAGATTTGTATTCCCTTCAATCTGTATAACAATGGCCATCCGTCAAATGCTAAGGCAATCTTTATCCAACGAAAGACGAGCATCTTCGTCAGTAGTTGATGTTCCAAAGGGCCATTTTGCGGTTTATGTTGGCGAAAACGAGAAGAGGAGCTTTACTGTTCCAGTCTCGTACTTGAACCTCCCTTCGTTCCAAGAATTGCCGTTTCAAGCTGAAGAAGAATATGGTTTTCATCATCCAATGGGCGGCCTAACCATTCATTGTAGTCAGGATTTGTTCACTTATGTCATTTCTGGATTGAGCAGGACATGATGTACATGCTATATCTTAGTTAGTACAATTTTGTAAATTATTTTCTCTGAAAAATTCAGAGTATATGAAACTTAGTGATCCAATTACAGATGCAAACCCATTATCTGTTTTCAGTTGTTTCAGTTATTGTATACATACTCATCTACTTAAATCATCTGCATTATATTGCTGAATGAATAAATTATACACTATGCAAAACACTAGAGGTTTAATCTTGGATTTTATTCAATCAACAGCAAAATCAATGAAACACCTGCCCGATCAAAAAAAAATGAAACACCTCATTTCCAACTTGTTAAGATAAGGTTGCGGTCAACCCGCCAATCAGAGTCGAACATACCTGCTCGGCCCCACAGTCAAGGGGCTCGCCCATCGAGATATCCCCATATGACATCCAGCACGCCCAAATAGTCAGCCTCAAAATTTAGTCACAAATCTTTAAAAGGATAGTGCAAAGAGACAGCTGGAAGTCATTAGATGTAAAAGAATGTGAGGAGGGAACCTCTTACTTGCCTTGTAATATAAATAACACAAGTAAACATTAATAAAAAATGTGACACATTTGCATGAGACCGTCTCACGGTGAGACGGGATATAAGTTGGACATTGATGCTTTAGCACTTTAGGAGGGATGAGTGTGATTTGTGCTAAATTATACCCCGTTTCATATAAGTTTTTGTTTTAAAGAATTATTAATCCAATTTTAGCTTTTACTATTCCAAAATTACCTCACTAAATATTAACATAAACACATTCAAATACTAAAAAATCTAAGTCAAGAATCAAAGTTAATGCTTTGTTCCAAAACCAAAATGAACATTGTAACTTATTAGGTAGGTCCAAGAAACCAAGCAAGTTTCCCCATTTTGTCATCCAATTGGTTTTATGTTGGGCCATTGATGGCTACATTGCTCGAGTTGGTAGGAAACAATGTGTCCAATCCACGAACTCTTCATTTTATTGCTTAAAATCTTTATGAAGATTGATAGACAAATCCATGTGATTCGTCATGTGCTAATGTTTTTCGAGTATCGTTAGCCACCACATATCCACTTGCAAGGTCCACCACTCCATTTCTTGATCGCCTATATATACAACACATATCTGGAATTCAATCAGCAACAAGTCTTCAAAATATTTAGCTTCTAAACTTTCACTTATTTCACATCACTACATCTCCACAGAGTTTTTCATTTCACTTCAGCACATTTTATACTACAATGGCCATCCGTAAAATTCTGAGACGATCTCTATCCAGTGAAAGAAGATCAGCTGAAGTCCCAAAGGGCCATTTTGCTGTTTATGTTGGACAGAACGAGAAGAAGAGATTTGTAATTCCGGTTTCATACTTGAACAACCCGTCATTTCAAGAATTGCTATATCAAGCTGAAGAAGAGTTCGGGTTCCATCATCCAACGGGCGGCCTCACCATTCCTTGCACTCAGGATATATTCATTGATGTCATCTCCGAGTTGAGCAGATGATGATATATACCTAAGTTTAGGAACATAACAATTTTTAGATTAGTTTGTATAGAAATGTTTCCAATGGAAAAGTTAGAGATATGAATATACATGAATTTTTTACCACTTGGCATGATTTCTTTTGTTTATAACTCTTCCACATTCATTTTTTATGATGAGATTATTCAGTATTCACAAGCAATTTTCAAAGTGGTCAATTTTTTTTAAAGAAAATATACTACTCGTTCTTCTTTTTCCATCGTCCAATGGGTGGCCTCAACATCCGTTGCAGTCAGGATTTATTCGTTGAAAGAAAGCACATTTTTTAAAATTAATTTACCATTAGAAATGTATCCATACATAGAGTTTTTCTTAAGTACACCATAGGTTGATCATCCTGAGCATAGAATAATTTCTTATAATTAATTGCATCAAATTTCCAGTTTCTGTTAATAAAAGAGATGCATATATATAGTTATTTTTAACAATCCAATTTATTTGCTCCAACCTGTTCAAGATAAGTTTGCAAATAAGACCAGAATTTGTTGTCCAGCTTGAAAAATATTGTTGAGCAGGATAGTCATCTAGAGTGTAGGATATCAATTGTCGTAGCAAAACCATGTGATTATTCATGTGCTAATGTTTCAATATAGTGCCCCACTTGAGTCTCCCTTTCACCAAACTTCACCAGTGATTTGTGTTCTTATTAATTTATAAGGAAATTAATTGAAGTATTCTCAATAAAGGGATTAATACATTGTAGTATTAATTAAGGACAATGTTCAGCTTTATAAGATAACAACAAATGCTAAAATTTATACAAAATTATGTCTACTAAAACATCAGCCAAGCTAAAACATTTCACTAGTTCTCGTGCATGAGTAAACGAAAAATTATAAACGAATCTTATTCACAAAAATGGATGTTATAATATCAGTATCTAATTGTGCTGAGGTTTGAGTATATATAAATGACCCAATTTCTAACCTGAGGAATTGAAGCCTTTGTTTTAAATTGTGCAGAAGCCTATCAATTAATGGTACATGGTGACCCCATGTATCAAGTTGAAATGTAACAAATCCATGTGATCTCTGTGGTATCCGTTACGCGGCATGTGAAATAATGTACCTTTCGCCTCTCCAATCTTCGACGAATTCAGGCCAGTCGTTACCAACACCTTTGAATTAGTTGCTTAAAATGTTGATAATGGTTGATGGACAAAGCCATGTGATCCCTCGTATGCTTATGTTTCCCAAGTTTTATAGGCCACCACATATATCCGATTTCATATACACCACTCAAATCCAAATTTTATCACGGATCAGTATTTCTTGGTGTACCTATATATAACACATATTTCAAGATTACAACCAACAAATACATGCAACTTTCTCTGTTTTCACTTATTTCAGCTCAGAAATTTTCACTTTTCACGAAAATGGCCATCCGCCAAATGCTAAGGCGATCTTTATCCAGCGAAAGAAGATCAGCTTCATCAGGAGTTGATGTTCCAAAGGGCCATTTTGTTGTTTATGTTGGCAAAAACGAGAAGAAGCGCTTTACTGTTCCAGTCTCATACTTGAACCACCCTTCGTTCCAAGAATTGTTATTTCAAGCAGAAGAAGAATATGGTTTTCATCATCCAATGGGTGGCCTAACCATTCCTTGTAGTCAGGATTTATTCACTGATGTTATCTCTGGATTGAGCAGTTAATCATGTATATGCTATATATTAGATTAGCAGAATTTTGTAAATTAATTAGTTTCTCTGAGAAATGCAGAGTATATATATGAATATACATGGAAAACTTAGTGATCGAATTTCAGATGCTAAACCAATATCTTGTTTCCATTATTTTATCTTAGTTGTTGCACTGCTGAATGTTGGGGTGCGTTCGGGTCGGGTATGTCGGATTCGGGTACCCGAAATTTTGGGTAGTTATTTAAGAAACCCGAACCCGACCAGAAAAATCGGGTACGGGTACCCATACCCGAAAAAAATGCCCACCCTTAGCTGAATGTATAAATTACTCACACTACTATTAGGTGAGGTAGAATTTCTTCCCAGATTTTCTGCATATGAAGAAAGGCAAGGCGTACTCTAACAAGTCTTATCTGCAAAAATACTATGTAAAACACTAGAGGCTTAATCTTAGATCATATTCAATCAACGGCAAAGTCAGTGAAATACTTCGTTCCCAACTTCTTGACGTTTAAGACCTAAGTATCAAGCAACCATCAGAGTGAGGAAAATGCTGATACTTGACTTTCCAAGAATTCACATTTGTTTTAATTCGTTCAATAAAGCTTGTCAATATAAACAAACAAACAAAGAAACTCACGCAGAGCTGCTAATTTTCTTCATTCTTTAACATTTTTTAAGACATCTATTTTGTTTGATACTTGAAATCCAGTGTTTGAAAACAAAAGCACTATTCATTTTGGAAATATAAACAGGTTCTAGTTCACACTCTTGTCCAAATTAAGTTAATGCTGTGTTCCAAACCAAATGAGCATTGCAATCAATATATTTATGTGTGTTCTTTATCTTGATTGGGTAGTTCGAAGAAACCAAGCAATTAAACTTTGCCCATTTTGTCATCCAATTGGTTTTATGTTGGGCCGTTGAAAGCTACATTCTTGAAATTAATCCACAAACTCTTCATTTTATCGATTAAAGTGTTTATGAATACTGATAGACTAATCCATGTGATCCGTCATGTGCTAATGTTTGTCGAGTATCATTAGCCACCACTCGATTTCTTGATCGCCTATATACAGCACATATCTGGAATTTGAACAGCAACAACTTCTCATATTATTAAGCTTCTCAACTTTCATTTATTTCACATTTCTCTCCAGAATTTATTTCATTTCAACAAGAAAGATTCATTTTATACTAAAATGGCCATCCGCCAAATGCTAAGACGATCTTTATCCAGTGAAAGGGTCATTTTGCTGTTTATGTTGGACAGAACGAGAAGAAGAGATTTGTAATTCCAGTATCATACTTGAACAACCCTTCGTTTCAAGAACTGCTATATCAAGCTGAAGAAGAATTCGGGTTCCAAGTTAGAGCATACAAATACACATGATAATTTTACTATTTTCAGATGAAAAAGCATTATCTGGTTTGAGTTGTTACTAGTAATATAATACAAACTCAACATGTTCATCTCTATATTCTTGGAATGATTTCCTTTAGCTAGTAACTCCAACACATTTCTCTTTCTATGATAAGATTAGTCAGTTCCCACACACATTTTTCCAAGGTGGCTAATTTCTTTCAAGAAATGTAGTACAATTAATTTTTCTGCTACCACAGCTCTTTCTCAACAAAATCCATATCAACTTGGTGGTGCTATTCGAGTAGATTCAACTTCAAGACAAGCTTTGAATGAATTTACTTATGAACCAGTATTAGTCTTTGTTTATGTCATCTTTAAATACAGCAGAACATGATGTGCATTACAAGTCCATAGATTGGGTTCTCTTACAAATGTAACCAGTGTCATAATTTGAGTGTATGAATATACATGAAGGAGTTAATGGTACGTTTTAGTTTTTAGTTCACACAAGGGATATTATGGTAACAAACAACAAAAATTCATATCAAACTTTAGGCGATGAGGATGTGTTTAAGTTTTACAGTACTACATACAGACCTTAAAAGGTCCCCCACATCTGAATATTTGTTATTATGGCATTTCTTGAGTAGGACATGTTGTCCTACAATGATAAGATGTGTATAATAAATGTAATTAAAATTATATTACATGATTGGAAGACAAATCCATGTGATATCTCATTTTCCAATGTTTATTTTTTTGCTAATATAGTCCCCATTTTTTATTCTGTTCACCTCAAATTCTGCAAGCTCATTCGTCTACATATGTTCTGTTGGTGATGTTGAATTCTTGATTAGGAAGATAAAAGCAACATTTTATATATTTATATTTAGATAAGATTAGGCATCCCATTTTGTTATCCAATTGATTTCCATGGGGTCTATTGAGTAGGTAGGGAACAATTAGTAAAGCCCACAAATGCTTCATTTTGATGCTTACAATCTTTACAATGGTTGATATACAAATCCATGTGATTCTTCATGTGTTGATGTCTCCAAACGATTAATATAAATAATTACTTCACCTATATATGCAACACATTTCTAGAATACAACCTGAAAAATCTTCAACTTTTGTCGCAAATAACTTCCATGAAATCTTTCTTTTCTGATATAGTTTAGCTGCAATCATGGCCATCTGAAAATGATTAGACGATCTTTACCATCTGAAAGAAGTCCATTCCCTGTAGTGAGAATTTATTCATTGATCTACTCTCGAAATCGTTTCAGATGAACATAATGTATACACTATGTTTAGAAGAACAGAGTTTTTTGCAGTATTAATTTCTTTGGCATTCTTCTTTTGGAGGAAAAATGATTATAACAAAAATATTGTTTGTGAAAGAGTACATGAGAAGTTACTGACCCTTTTCATGAGTTGTTACTACAAACTCCATGGACTCATAATTGGAATCTTTCTATTATTCAACTTGTTTTCATTTTTCTGTTAAACTTCATAGTTTCAATTACTGAAAAAATTTCAATACAAATACACATCAAAACCTGCAGGTCAACATGGTCAACTCTTGCAAGAGTTATGACTCATTGAACCCAAAATAATCCCATAACATTTCACCTTTTCTAAAATGGTCCCAAAAAAGTTTGGAGTGCGAAATTGATCCCAATTTTACTTGAATTGTACTATTTTCGTCCAAATTCGGCGGAATTGACGATATAACGTCGTTTTTGGTTATGTGTCTTACGTGTGAGCATTCAATTTTGAGATTTCTGGCTGAAATGCATGACTAAAAACGACGTCGTTTCATCAATTCCGGCGAATTTGGGACGAAAATGGTACAATTCGCGAAAAATTGTGACCAATTTCATACATCAAACTTTCTTGAGACTATTTTGAAAAAGGTGAAAAGTTATATGATTATTTTGGATTTTATACCTGACGTATGCCTATCAAAACTAGAAAAATCTTTTTTTCTTTTTTACAAGAAAATCCGTAGTCGTCCCTGCAAACAACACTAGAGAGGTAATTCAAACTAACTAGGTCATGTGTGACGGGCTCGATCGAGGAACTTAAATCATATAAATCTAGAGACTGATTTTCTAATTTATGTGAATCACATTTAAAATACACATATTAGGCCACATGTAGGCACATGGAATCATTTCTTCAAAATTAGTGGTTGGGACTAATAAACGATAGCAAATGAGAGACGTGGAATGGGTTTGGCTGATTTCCTAACTGATTTTCAAGAATCTGGACACCTTTGTTGTGAAGCATAAGACCTCACAACTTATGCTTAAAAAATAGCACAACCCCCTTGCAATTATTGCAATAAGTTCGGAATGTAAGTAAGCCTTTCAAATTAACACCATACGTGTCATGTGTTAACTGATGTTTCATCTTGTATATATTTCTTTCGGAATAGGTTTCTCATCAACTTGACTTCACGTGAATTCTCTTCTATTTCAAGTATCACCTTTTAGCATATGAAATATTACAATTTAAAAAATGTCTAATTTTGTATGTTGTTCAAATATTTAAAATAACTAAACAATAACATTTCGTGTGTGAAACAGTGACACTTTGTATATTAAACAATGATATTTTTTTTAAAAAAAAGAATTCGCGTGAACCTGAATTGCTAGAAGTTTTTGTGTTCTTTCAATGCACGTTATGTGTTAAATGACACTTCTATTAGTGATGACATGTATCGCTCATTTGGCTAAATTTATTTTAATTTTCACTAATCTTTCACCCGAGCGATGCTCGACAAGTCTTATTTACTATATTATATATAAATATATGAATTTATAGAGCTCCAATCTAATTTAAGAAGTATAACTCAAATATCAAGTGAATGTTTGTCTCACGTATGAGATATTTTCACACAAAATTCTATTTTAATATAATAATCATATAAATAATTTATTTATTTTATTTATGTACATTAATATTAGATTGTCAATTCATGTTTAGTGTGTTAAAACTTGATTATATTACATGTTTAAAAAATTATATGTAATGTTTGTCAACATCAATAGTGTTGTTAACTTGTAATAAGATATTTTATGATATAATTAATATATATATATATATAATTAAATAAATTGAATATTTGAAGAAGAAAAGAAAAGTGAAGCTTAATTAAAAAAAATATATATATTTGTCTTAAATCCATTTCAAGAAAATTCATCTAAAAATCAATTATTTAATGAAATAGAAAACAAAATATTCATTATGCTAGTTAAATAATATTGTCTCATTGAGAACAACAATTATAAAATTGACTAATGAAATTAAAAAAAAAAGATGTGCTATTTCAAAGTTATTAGATTGATTAGAAAATTTTATATTGATATTTTTTCAAGTTGATATATATTTATCATATTAGTGTTGTAAAATTAGAATGTATTTATTCAATTTTGTACAAAGCAATTAAATAAGATCACTAAATTTAAAGCATATTCGAAATAAATAGTGATTTATAATGTGGAGAGAGAGAAATATATAAAAAATGTGAATGAATAATTATACAAAGTGGAGAGAGAGAGAGAGAGAGAGAGAGAGCTAAAAAAATATGTAGACAATTATTGTAAAGATGAGAGAGAAAGAGTGGAGAAATCTAAAACTATATAATACAACTACAATTTTCCCTTTCTGGTTTCCCGCCTTTTTTTTCTGGCCGTTAGATCTCTTTCTTTTGATCAATCTCAGCCATCAATTTTATTTAAGGATGTTTGACAATTTTCAACCAAATTAAATATTATTTTAATTCTCTACATTAATTTTGTGCTACATTATGTTTTTTCTTCCTTAATTCTCTCCCTTAGTTTTTCCTGCAATTACTTTACCAATTTCCACCCAATTTAGTCCTTATATATACACATGGAGAGGGTGGTGAGTTCCAATCCAATTCATCTCATTTATAGGATTCTTGGATATTTTTTTTGTTTAGATTTATGTGTATATTAGTTTTTTATTATTATTATTATGATTTTTTTATATTTTTGCTTATTTAGATTTTTTGTTATTAGTTTATTCATTCATTGATTCGGATTTTTTTTGGTTATGTCCAGTTTCTATTTTTTTTATTGATTTTCTTTTCAGAATTCAACGTTTATTTTGCGATTCATTTCGTTAATAATTTGATTCGGTTTTTTTTTTTTGGTTTTGCTATGAATTTTATTCTTTCAACCAACTTAATTTGCGGGTTGAACGGTTTGGGTTGACAGATAATGTGGATTTACTTCTTGATTTGAGTTGTCCATCAAAAACTGTGTTTCAGAAATCTCCTCGACGGAATGAAGAATCTACAATTCATGGAAGATAATTACGATAGTGGATAATTTTTCTGGTGATTATCTTTGTAATGTTTTGAATTTTCTGGTAACATCGACATTTAGTCTTGCATTAGTTGGAGTTCTATTCGATGTCGCCTTTGTTCAAGAAATAATCAATTCTTTTCAGTTCCGTCGGATATGATATTTCATAGTTCCATCTACTATTTTTGGCATGATAACCTTTGTAATTGAAACATCATTGGAATCATCTATATTTTATTCACTTTGTAATTGAAAGTAGTCAAGATAAATGTAAACTTTTCACAATATTTTCATCATTTCATCATTGTTATATAAATAATTTTAAAATACTACATTGTCTATATTTTATATTTTGATTAGTAAAATGTCAAATTACATTTATACTATAAGTTTTTTAGTGATATATAATTATTTGTCTAGATTTCCATTTTATGCATCTCATCCTCTAATACTAATTTGATTATTTGGTGACTTCAAACAAAACTCATTATAAAATGTATTATTTTATAAAATATATTAGTTTATAAAATAAAAAGTAGATTAATTGCAATTTATCATTAATTATCTATAATGATTGAAGAGATATTTATTTGATTATTTACTCTTAATTTATAGCTAATACATAACATTATTTCTTATAGATATAGTTGGATATGTAAAATATTATAATTTAATGGATAAATTGTATAATATTTTTTTTTAAAAAAAGGAAGAATTTGTTCAATTATTTACTTTTAAGAGAATTAATGTGTTACAATGTATAAGAATAATTCTGAAATTAATTATATTATTGATTTTTCAGTGAATTAATGTGTTACAATGTATAAGAATAATTCTGAAATTAATTATATTAAAGTTTAGGCTAATTTGTAATAAATTCAATTATTTATGCTTAAGTTATAGTTAGTCTATATAATGTGTATGATTTTGTGTTCCTTCTGATTTTCTTGCCCTTTCTCCTCCACCGTTGGATCTTCATCAATCGATCGCGGTCCTTTATTTTTTATCCCAATTTAATCATATAAGTTTTGACAATAATTAATGATATTAACACCTCTTTATTATTTAATTGGTGGTATTAAATTCACTTTATTACTTGCTTAATATTAGGGAAAAATTTTTTTGTTATCCTGCCTATTTAAAGTGATGTTTTACACTTCACATTGTTGGGGTCTCGGTTGAAGATGATAGGAGCCACGATACTTTTAAAGGTGTTGTGGTTTCGTCTTCGTTGAATGGTTTTAAAGCATTGTAATATTATCTTATTATGTTTACGCCTTTATATCATTTGATAGTTGTAATGTTATTCCAGTTATATAGTTTTCTAGCGATCAAGGTATTTAATGTATACAAGGTCTTTATTCATTTGATAGTTATAATATATTACACTCCACATTGCTGGTGTCGCGGTTGAAGATGATATGTGTGACGGTGCTTTCAAAGGTGTAGTGATTTCGTCTCCGTTGAGTGGTGTCAAAGCATTGTAATATTATCTTATTATGCTTACACCTTTATTCATTTGATATTTGCAATATTATTCCAGTAATATAATTTTTTTATTATTAATCAAATTGTTCATGGGGATCATTACAATGGTTTGAAATAGTACCAAGATTATTAGCTTGAATAATTTGAAATAATATACATTATTTAATGATAGCAAGAATATTTTCTAATAATTTTAAATTAATATCCATAATTTGATATTTTTGCATATTTTTAAAATTAATTTTAAATTATAATCATGAAAATAAATAAATCACCATGCTTCATTTTTTGTCTACACCGTTATCCATTTTTTGATATTTAATTCGAGTCATTCATTATATTTTGAGGAAAGATGAAAATTTATTCTAACATATTAAATTTTATTACACGGATCTTGACCATTGATTCATGTATATTATATATTGGCCATACATTTGTACAATATAAATTATGTAGACTTTTTTGCTCCATTTTCTCCTTCAATTTTGTCCTTCTTTCATTTATGTTCATCGGTTTCTTCAGTGTATATAGTCCATGAAGATTTTGAGATTAACATTAATCCAACTTATGTTGTGTATATATTTTTGTAATTTTACATTTTGTTGTGAACTTATTTTTTTTGATTTGTTGATTCGTTATAGTTTGTATATAGAATACTTTTAAATATAAATTTAGATTTTGACAGGTATTTTTTTTTTGATTTATTCTAATTCATCGTTCGGTTCATTGTTTTCACGGTGGTGATTTTGTTAATCAATGGATATTTCGTTAATCTATCAGATTTCACGGTGTTGAAAGTTTGATGGGGTCACAAGGTGAAGAGTTTTTGTGTATTATGAATCAAAGTTGTTTGATCATTCAAAAATCATATGATACGTCTTACATAAAATTGAAGTCATAGTTTGAAGATAATCTCTATTTTTATTCGTCTCTATACTTTTTAATTTGTCTCTATACTTTTTATCACAACATCTAATAATATTTGACATATATACAGGCATTTTATATTATTATTTATACATTATAGTGATTTTTGTAAAACTCATTCATAGATTTATAAATGACTAATAATGTTACTAGAATAATGAAAAAAAAATCAGGATTGTTATTATAATTTTTTTTATTATGTGTATTATGTACTCCCTCCGTCCAGGAACACTTTGCACCAACTTTTGGGCACAAAGTTTAAGAAAAAACACTTTATGGGGGTAGTAAGTGTGTATGAGGGGTAATAAGTGTGTGTTGTAAGGTTATAAGGTTATAATTGGAGAAGAGTATGTCCAAAAATAGGTGTGCAAAGTCTTATGGGACAGACCAAAAAGGAAAGTGTGCTAAGTTTTCTGAGACGGAGTTGTTATAGCATACATAGATGTGTAAATGTGTCAATTTTGATAGGTTTGTTATTTATACAAAATGTAATGATAAATCCAATTAATTATTTGGATAAATTTGTTATTCTATTGTGATAAAAAGTTCGACTACATTAATTGAATTACTAATCAGTGTATTAAATTTTATAATTTTAATAGTCAATACAAATATTGTTCAAGTTTGACTATAAATGCTCTAAAAAAAAGTTTGACTATAAATATTTCTTATTTTTATTTTTGTAAGTGCATAGTTATAGTCATTTGATATTATTGTTGATTATTAATCAACATAATACCATCATTTTGGTTTAATACAATTAAATACTACTTAATACAACATAACTGTGTGCTTGAGAAATAAAATTTGTGCTCAATTTGTGCCTTTTATTACAAATTGGTTCCCTTTTAATCATGTATCGTTCCATTATCAATTTAAATTGTATAGTATTTCAATTTACGTCTTTTTTAAATAAAAAATTACTTTTTAATAAAATTAGATATCCTAGAAATAAGTTTATTCAAATTTGAAACAAATTGGAACGTCGTTTATATTTTTAGACTTTTTTTTCCAACTCACTATATCATGTAAGTCATGTAAGTTAAATAATACACCTATAGATTTCTTTATTGGATTTCCATTTCTTTGTGTCTACAACCGTTGATCCATTTTTTTTTGATCTATAATCCAAGTCATTCATTGTATTTGAGGAAAGATGAAAATTTATTTTAACATATTAAATTTTATTACACTAATCTTGACCATTAATTCATATATATTGTATCTTGGCCATACATTTCTCCACCATAAATTATGTAGTTTTTTTTTTTTTTTTTTGCTCTATTTTCTCCTTCAATTTAATCATTCTTCCTTTTAAGTTCATCGGTTTCTTCATGTAGGTCCCGAACGGGTTTCGTGAGGGCAGAAGTCTAGAGGGGAGGGGTGAATAGACTTCTGAAAACTTTTTCGTGTAGATCAGGTGTGATGGCGGTTTATTCGATCGAGTGCAAGTGAATCAATTTGGGATCGATATCCAACTTCTTGATCTTTGAGGGCGATTATTTCGGATTATCTATCGGTTTAACTGATTTTTTGCGGAAGCTAGTTTATACCCGTATGAAAAACCGGTTTTGTAACAAATCGATTCGGAGTTGTTTTTCAATCGATGACTATGGGGTCAATCGATCGGATCGAGAACTTGGTCTTAACCGATCCTAACTCGAAATATTTATGCAGATTTAATCAAGTTGTGTGTAATAATCAAGCGCTTAATCAAACATGTAAATGCACACAAGATTTATAGTGGTGGGACAACCGATCCCACGCCCACTCTTCCCTATCACAAAGGGCACCAACTTAACCGACTTAACCAACTGGACTTAGATTATCAGGTTAGTCCAACACATTACACCAACAGATATTTATGGAGCTCTCACTCAACCGATCAGATCTAGAAATCGTAACTAGAAAACCCTAGTCGAAATCTTGCTAAACAAACTTAACCTAACTTTGGGTTTTGGGTAAGATTTGTTGTTTGTTCCAACTTTGAAATCTTTCCTAGAATTAAATTTTCCTAACAGCTAGAGAATAAGATTTATGCGCTAAGAACTATGGGATGAACACTGAGAAAATTAATCTTCAAGGTTGTGTTCTTCGTGGGGAAATTTTACTATAGTATGAGCTTCTTGACAATTTCCGTGTCTTCACTCTGAAGAGTAATCCCATATTTATAGACCTCGAAATCAAAGAGCCGTTGGAGAGCAATTTGAATTTTCGGCTATATTTGGTAGATATGTAGGATTTGATGTGACGTGCTTCAGGGACGGCATGGCCGAAAGCATGAATAGTTGTCTTTTATAGCCGTTTGACCAAGCAACACCAAATCTCGTATTGTCGGCTCCGTTCATACGTGTCTTGTTCTTATTGGTTAACAAAAACACTTTTCAGTGTTTTTTCTACCAACTAACGTTGACATTCTTCTTGTTCAGATCAACAACGTATGACTTGATGAAACATCGATTTACCACGGTGTGGTGACTGACCGATCGGCCATAACCGATCGATCTACTCGATAGAGTCTTCTAGTGCCAGTTGTCTTAGCTCAACTATTTCCTCGGCTGATGTAGGTCTTCTAGTCTGATCTTCTGGTAGTCATCTGATCTTCAGGTCTTCTGAATTTGTGTTTCAAGACTTCACTTGATTATCTGACTTTATAAGATCGTCTGATCTTCTGTCCTTCCTTGCCTTCTGGCATGTCGGACTTCAGCTGATCTTTTGTTCTTCTGATCTTTAGATCTGACCTATACATATTGAGGCTCCCCCTTTATAAGTGACCCATCTTATACATCAGTTGTTCTATATAATAGTTATCAACTGGTCATCTTATAACTGGTATTAAAAACATCAGTCAGCTAACAGGTCTGACTGGTCCTATTACATGTGTTTTAGAACTTTCATCAAAACTCTAAATTTCCCAACACTTCAGTATATGTAGTCCATGAAGATTTTGAAGTTAGCCTTAATCCAACTTATTTTGCGTACTTGCTTTTGTAATTTTACATTTTATTGTGAATTTATTTTTTTCGATGTGTTCTAATTCATTGTTTGATTCATGATTCATTATAGTTTGTATAGAGAACACTTTTAAATGTAAATTTAGATTTTGGCATGTTTTTTTTTTCTTTTTTTTGGTTCTAATTCATCATTTAGTTTATTGTTTTCACGACGGTGATTTTGTTAATCAATAGCACTCTGGCGATTTCGTTAATCAATCAGATGTCACGACATTGAAAGTTTGATGGGATCACAAGGTGAAGAGTTTCTATGTATTATAAATCAAAATTGTTTGGTCATTCAAAAAATTTTACGATACATCTCCCATAAAATTGGAGTCATACTTTGAAGATAATCCCTATTTTTATTTGTCTCTATACTTATTATCACATCATCTAATAATATTTGACAAACATACACATAACTTATATTACTATTTATATATTATAGTGGTTATTTTTTTTAACTCACTCATAATTTTACAGATAATTAATAATGTTATTAGAATAGTGAAAATAAAAAACATTTAAGGTTGTTATTATAATATTTTTTAAATTATGTGTATTATGTATATATTATAGTATACATAAATGTGTAAAAGTGTTTATCAATTTTGATAGCTTTGTTATTTATACAAAATGTAATGATAAATTCAATTAATTATTTGAATAAATTTGTTATTCTATTGTGATAAAAAAAGTCGACTAAATTAATTGAATTATTAATAAATGTATTAAATTTTACAATTTCAATAGTCAATACTAATATTGTTCAAATCAGGCTGTAATTTTTTTTTTGTAAGTGCATAATTATAGTCATTTGATATTATTTTTTATTATTAATCAACATAATACCATAATTTTGGTTCAATACAATTAATTACTACTTAATACAACTTAATTATGTGCTTGAAAAATAAAAAAATTGCTCAATTCGTGCCTTTTATTACAAACGGGTGCCCTTTTAATTGATTGTGTTGATCATGCATCATTTCATTATCAATTTAAATTGTATACTATCTCAATTTATATTTTTTTAATAAAAAAATTATTTTTAATTAAATTAGATATTCTAGATATAGCTTATTCATATTTGAAATAAATTGGAACGTCATTTATATTTTGAGACTTTTTTTTTCAGCTTCACTATATCATGTATGTTATAATTTTTTAATTTCTCGGTATATCATATTTTCACTTCGTTTTTTACTTATTAAAAAAACTGCATGAGAATTATAAATAATAATAATAGCACTTGTACGGGTTTATTAACTAGAGATCAAGTGGTTACGTGATAAGATAATCAAGCAGATTACTTAAATTGTAAATGAAATTTTGTAATTCATGTTTATGTTGAATTATTGAGCAAAAATGAGAAATTCAACTTGGAACTGCATATGATCATGTCAATTGAAAGTGCTAGGGTCATTTCACAGTTATTTTTCTCACACTTCTTGCCTTCACGAGAGCATTGTGCTTTTACATTTACCAAAATATCTCATTTGTTATTATTTCACAATCTTCATTTATATTTTTTGTATGTGTGCGTGGTCATAGATTTTCAGCTCCATTTAGTAGTGTGGTGAAGTGTAAACTCAACAATGCAGCGAAAAAAAGTTTTTTGGTCCCAAAACCTTTCTGTAATCCAATTTTTCTCCCAAAAAAATTAACTATCTAATTTTTGTCTCAAAACTATCTAGATTGTCCTACTTTGGTCTCATTTTCTTGAAAAATAGGAAAAACGTCATTTTCGGTCACATGCAAGTCATGTGTCAGTTAAAATTGAGGGTTTTCACGTTCGAAGTTGACGTTGATTGTTAAAAGATAGTCATTTTTTGAACAGTCAGCGTTCACGTTAGCTACGACCTCAAAAACCTCAATTTTAATAGGCATGTGCCTTGCGTATGATTGAAAATGATGTTATTTATGTTTTTCGGGGAAAATGTGGCCAAAATTGGACAATTTAGATAGTTATGGCGCCAAAATTGGATAATTAGATTTTTTGGACGAAAAATGGATTACCGAAAAGTTATGAGACCAAAAAAAACTTTTTTTTCTCCAACAATACACCAATGATATTGAATCGCTTAGGTACTTCCATTTTTCTTCATATTGTATTAATCAATATTTTGTGCATATGTATGCAAAATCCTAATTTCTTTAAATTGAACTTACAAGAAATTGAATATATATAGATCATTAAATGGGTTGTGTAATAGAACTAGGTTAGTGATTACAAGGTTAAATGATAGGGTACTTGAAGATAAGGTTTTAACCAAAAGTAGTGCTAGACATTTGATTTTGATACCGAGACTTCATTAACTCATTTTGATCCTAGATTGTCATTCAAAATTCAGCGCAAACAGTTTTCATTGATTTCATCAAATGTTATATATGTAAATAAATAAAATGTGGGACAATCGTTATCTCATGTATGAGTATATTTTTGAGAAAGCCCGCTTTCGTCATGGTCAATTATAGTATGTTCCAGGTCCATGATTATAATTTAGGGACTTGAAAACAATATTGTGCCAACATGATAGTTGCAAAAGTAAAAAAAAAAAAACAATAACGCTTAATAAAATGTTCTGAAATGCTTAAATTTTCAGAATAAAAAAAAGTTTTTTGGTTATTACGTATATGATTCTATTATATAGTATATATTTATATACCATTTATACAAAAAATATAAAATAATATTTTTTAAATATTGAATATAGTTTTCTCGAATATTTAAGGTGAAGTTGGACGGATTGTTAAGTGATATTCAGAGATAAAATATATTTGGTAATGTCATTCAAGTTTACGTGTATTGTGTTTTCCCGCCTGTCTTATATAAATTTATTTTTTTATTTTCTAATTAAGTGCTCCGTGTTTTTTTTAATGCAATGCACCTCTTTATCACGTTGTTTTGTGTCACCATTATGTATATAACAACAACAAACTTTTTTTTGAGAGTCCCACTTCTAAATTTTTATGATGGTATACAGAATGCTAGCTGGTGGACATCTACATCTTCAATGTTATGCTTATAACTTTTGGTTCATTGGGTTGTCTTATGAAGTTTGAGAAAGGTGTTGGAGATATCTATCTGATAGTATTCTTTAAAATAGAAGAGAAATTAAGCAATTTCCTGACATATTTTACTAAAATATGTTTAGAAAGTCTTATATAATGCTATGTAATGTTTAATAATTCAAATTTATTTAGATTAACCAATATTTATTTAATCTTAAATTTATGTAAAATTAAGGATGATTGATGACGAAATCAAGAGTGGTTGTCTTATAAAGATTGATAATATGTTGCGGACTCTTGGCAAATTTTTGTAGGACTTTTAAGAAATACTGATAGCAGATTTTGATTCTAATTTTTCATCTTGAAATATATTGTTAATGAAGGAGTTTGCATACAACATATCAAAGTTGAAGATAGAGTATAAGTATTTGATGATTGATGAGTAGACATAATGATGAACATCGCGATGTTTAGGAAATAATAAATAAGTCTATTCATGTTGATAGTGATGGGGTATTTTTTGTATATGGATATTGTTGAACCTGAAAAATATTTATATGGAAGACGTCTACATGGTCGAGGTAGAACACCAAGATTATCATTAATGTAGCATCTTTCTGGTGGACGTACTGCTCATTCTAGATTTGTCATTTCAATATTAACTTGGTGAGCTTTTGAAGATTAGTCTCATCATATGAGATGAGGCTCTGATGATGAACAAATATTATATTGAAACTTATGACACTAATTTTAAGGATCTTATGCAGCTCATATATCTATTGTCATCTGGATTACCTTTTTAGTTGAAAGACCTTTGTGTTTGGAGGTGATTTCCAACATATATTGTCGGTTATTCCAAAAGGAGCGAGATATGATATTGTTCACGCTGCAGTCAATTCATCATTTTTTATGAAATTTTTATACTCTTTTGAAACTTACAAGGAACATGCAGTTGCTGGACTTGGGTTCGACTGAAGCTATATACAAAATGAAAATGTTATGAATGTGTAAGATATATTGGAGATGGGAGTATATAATCACAATCTGAGTATGGTTCTGATATACAAATTTTGGATAATATTTTGTTGAGAGGTGGTGATGATTCGATTAGTACTATTATTGATAACATTTATCCTGATTTTGATAACGTGATAGATGATCACAATTATTTGTAAGATAGAGCAATTCTCGCTCTTACATTTGATGTTGATAGGTGTCCATAAACGAGCACATGATTTAGATGAATCACGTGATAAATCCCATACTTATTTGAGCTCTGATAGTCTGATCTGATTCAAATGTTGATCATCGTTATGATGTGCATATTCATGAATTCTCGAATAGTATTAAGTGTTCGGGTGTTCCCGATTATGAATTGAATACAAAAGTTGAAACACCGATAATGTTATTGAAGAATATTGATCACTCAAGGTATTTTTCCAATGCAACCATATTTTTCCCCCTTATAATTTTTAAAAAATATATTACATTTTAAAAATTGAATGTCTATTATTTCTTCAAACAATTTTTAATATATAATATTTTTCCATATATAGATTTTTTATTACGAGGTTGAGTGATAGTGTTCTTGAAGCTAAGGTTTTAGCTGGAAGTAGTGCATGATATTTGGCTTTGATACACAGGCTTGCATTGAATCCTTGCTCTAGATTGTCGTTCAAATTTCAACGGAGACAATCTTCGCCGAATAAAAGTTAGGGGTAGTCCTTTTCTCAGGTAAGGGTATTTTTAATAAAAATATCATATTTTAACTGAGAAATTAAAGTAAAAGCAGATCTTGGAAATATAATTTTTTTAAAAAATATTATTTATTTTATACAATATAAATTGAATAATGAATTCAAGTAAATACCTCATTGCACAAGTTTAAATTGTATATATGGTGGAAGCGTGATAATATTTATATGGAAGACATTGTCTGCAGATTTGAGGTATAATGACAAAAATTGTCATGATTGTCAGGGACTGATCCAGGAACTTTTTATGACGGGCACAATAAAAAGCAAGTCTCGTGTGAATCTAAGTTCATGTGTATTTTCTTTTTCAAATGTCACTGCTATGTATATATACTAAAATTGTTGCAAATGAAATTCCACTATTTAAAAAATGCTTGATTTGTAAATAATGATACTTCACATGCTTGATTTGTAAATAGCTCGTATGCAAAGAAATAATATTTGAAAAAAAAAAAGTTCACACAAATTTCTCCCAAAAAAAGAAAATATAAATATAAAATACATAAACAAATCCTGCATAACAACCAAATCTATTATAATTAATAAATAAAATCTATAAATTTAATTACTGAAATATTTATATGATTGTCTCATTATCAACATTATACTAATATTTTTTTTTAAAATGTACAATTAAATTATCATTTATCAATTAACCTTATGATTATAATTTGAATAATATTACTACTAATAATATTAATTGTAATTAATATAATATAAAAAGTTCAGAAGAGTGAGCTGGGTTGGGGGTGCGAAGCATTGTTTATCAGGAGGTAGTGATCTAGGAAATGAGATTGAAATAATGTATTCGTATTAATATAATTTATAATTAACTAATACTTTTTATGTATACATATATATAGTGTATTAGGAAAAAAATTACTGGGGGCACGTGCCCTCATCTTAGGAACGATAGATCCGTCTTTGATGCTTGTAGCATCCAATTCACACTACAATAAATTCATCTGTTATGTGTAATAATTGTACTCTACTGAATTTTACAAGGAACATATTATTGCAAAACTCGAGATTGGCAGAAGGTTTACACGAGTTGAAAATATTTTCTGATTGGATAACATCTATTGGAGATGTGAGTATATGATCACAAACTGAGTATGATTTTGATGTACAGATTTCAGATGATATTTTTGTTGAGAGGTGGTTATGACTTATATTTTTTATGGAACAAATTTTTGTAGAAAAATTCATATATTCCTTACAAGATCTCAAGCCCTGAAGCAATACGAAACATATTCTCCAAGTTTTCGAGACTAAATTAGATGAATTGATGAGCCATCACATATTAAGAACAACACAATAAGTAATTACTCAATCAACCTCATATAATAACTTGCACACTTTACTTATGTACCAAAATAATTTGCACGCTCTAAAAGTAGAAAGTCCTCCATAAACTTCATCCTTACAATATCCACAATATTACACAAAATGCTATTACTTTTGGACCCACACATACACATACTTCAAATCCATTTCTATACTTTATACATAATAGTTTACAAAATTATCCCTCACAATCCTACTAATTACTCAATTTTCTTATTTTGTGTGCCAATAAAACGGTGCAAGTTAATCCGGGAAGAAGGAAGTATAAAGTTACATTCATTTCTTTCACATTCTACACACAAATCATGTTGGAGAAATTAATTTTAAAATTATAAGGTTAGATATAATGACATATTATTTATTATTAAGAGGTTTTGGTACTTTTTATAATTTAAATTAAAATATAATGATGATAATGCATGAGCATTTAAAATTATAATTATTATTTATACAGTATTATTAAATATGTATTGAAATAATATTTTATTAATGTGAATACAATAAACGTTCAACCAACATGATATGCAATTGTACATACATTATATTAAAGAATACATTTAGTTTATAAATTAGAATAAGAAATGTAAATATATTGCAAATATACAATATTAAAAAATGGTATAAAAATCTTTTTTTTTCCCTTATAATTTTCACTAATTCTGATTTTAGTAGCTAACTTTCTCCAACTTTAGATATAGTCCCATAAGTTTACCAAATGCAGTTGTTTAACCATGAACTAGCTAAAATAGGTTTACCAAATTCAATATTTTCGTCCTTAGTTTTGACTGGCTAAAAGGACGAAAAAGTTGAATTTGGTCCTTAATTTCCTTCCATGTTGATTAGTTATTTTTCTTTCCATTTTCAATTATATTTTTATTTGTTTTGTTGGATTCAATATGATATGATAATAATTGCATATTCCTATAAATTGAGATTAATATTCAGGATTATAATAATCACAATTTTCTTTCTTTTTTTTGTCCGTTTTTCCCAATTACCTAAATAATCCATTTATGCACAAAAGTTTAGTCAAGTGCAGGTTCTTTGTGATAAGATGTCCATTTGAGACTTAAAAAAATCTCGATCTGATTTTAGGTACTTAAAACTAATTATTTTGATTCATTCATGAAAAATGTTCATATTATTCATCTTAATGAGTCTTCACAGAAAGATACTCCAACAAATCTAAAATTGGAAAGTCTTGGGACCAATCATGTTGGAAAAATGAACACGAAAAAATTCATATATATATATATATATATATATTTAAATATGCCTCTAAGATAAATATTAGACTTCTACATTCTTGTAAATTCATGACACTTGATTTTAACTCTTATTGTTGAATAATCAAATATCTTGGATGTTTTAATAAATCTATTTACAGGCTTTTTTTAAAGCCGACATAGTACCTTAAGGTTCTTACTGGAAGATGAAATGATTTAAATTGTTTCAAATTTGAGAATAGATACTCTTAATTTCATCTTTGTACGTTTCTTCCTGATTTTTGTAATCATATATGTGTCGATTTATGTTTTTAATTTCATTACATAAATTGATGTTTTTTTTTTTTTTTTCAATTTTGTGGTTTATATGTCGCATGGATTGGGAAATTTTGGTCCTTCAGACACTAAGAAAACATTCAAGTTACACTTAGTCGATTGTGCCCATGAAAAGGAGAGGCAAGTGCACGATTTGGTCTCCAAAATGGATGTTAGTTGGTGAGTCTGCAATTCTAGGTTTGTCATTCAAATTAATGCTACCAAAGATTCTACTTTCAATATAAATTAAGATAGTCATCTTGCAGAGCTTTCAATCGAGACTGATCTCATTATATAGGATGAAGCTCCGATGGTAAATAGATATCGTGCTGAACCTCTTGATACTACTTTGAAGGATATTATGTAGCCAACCAATTTGTTATATTTTGGATTATTTTTTGTGATAAGATTGTTGTGTTTGGAGGTGATTCTGACAGATATTGCAGGTTATTCCAAAAGGAATGAGACATGATATTGTTCACATTACAATAAGTTCATCTCCTTTGTGGAAATGATTGTATCTTACTGAAACTTGCAAGGAACACGCGGTTGCAGAATTTGGAAGCGTCTGATGGTTTACACAAATTGAGAGTTATTTTTTCTAAATTGGCTAACATCTATTGGAGATTGAAGTGTAGGATCACAAACCGAGTCTGATTTTGATGTACAAAATTCGTATGATATTTTTTTAGAGGTTGTGATGATTTGATAGGTCCTATTTTCATAGTATTTATCATGATTTTATGAAAATGATGGACAATCACGATTATTTGCTGAACATAGCAATTCTTACTCCTACGTTGGATGTTGTTAGGTCCATAAACGATCATATAATTCATGTTAATGAAAATGAATCACTTACTTATTTGAGCTTAGATAGTCATTTGCCATGCTGATTCAAATTTTGATCATCTTTCTGGTGTGCATACTCCTGAATTCTTGAATAGTCTAAAGTGTTCGATTATTCTTGATCATGAACTGAATCTCAAAATTGAAACACCAATAATGTTATTTAGAAATTTTAATCACTCAAGGGGTTTGTGCAATGGAACTAGGTTTAGACTTTTAATATTATATTTTTAATTTTTTTCCTCATATTTAATTCTTCCTTTGTACAACATATTATTTTTTCCTTTGCAATTCAAGACATTCCTTTTTAAAATTTTGCAATTTGAAGCGTCTGCCCATTTTATGGCAACTATTAAATAATATGGTTCCTGGAGCTGCTACATAGATTTTCATGTAAAATGACACGACCGATGAATAAAATATTTTTTTCTTTATTTTTTTATAACAAAAACGTCGCCTTTTAAAATTTTGCAATTTGAAACGTTTGCCCATCTTCAGTCTTGACATCCTACGTGGATATTTATGTCAACTCCGACAACTACGACACTTAATTATTGTATAAAAATGAAAAATGCTTTGAATAACATAATTTTAAAATGTGATGTCTCGAACTGCAAAGAAAATAATGTGATGTAATTGATTAAAACCTCAAGGGTGGTCATTTTTTTCCAATTAATCAAAAAAAAAAAAACTATACAGTGAAGAACATTAATGGGATTAATTTTTTTGTAGTCCAGTAACTTTGCATTGTTTAAAAATTGATCCCGATTGTTATGACTCTTTTATTTTGGGTCCAGTATGTTTTCAAAATATTTGAAATTGGTCCTTTAACCTGTTGCGGCAGAGTCACCAAATATGTAAACTTCACATGTGTAATTATTTTATTTTTCCCTTTAATTTCGAAGCATCACCTGGACTTTTGTAATTCTAATAATTTTGCATCGATTTTAAAGACAACTTTAAAATTAAAAGACAAAGTGATCGGGTTGGTTTTAGGGTCTAAACTAACCCCAAAAATTAAAAACTAAGCCAAAGTACACAAAAACCGCTCCTCCTCCTTAAAAAATATGCATAACCCAAAATTATTAGGACTAAAAAAAGTCTAGGTTGCATTTCGAAATTAAAAGAAAAAATATAATTATTACACATTTGTCAGTTACCTATTTGGTGACCTGCTGCAACAAATTAAAAGACAAATTTAAATAAAAAAATTAAACTCACGGGACTAAAATTAAAAAGTCAAAACAATTGATTCTAATTTCAAACGAAATAAAATCAATGGACTACAAAAAATTTAATCATAATATTAATTCTTCTTTTCAAAGAATTTTCTTTAACAGATCACATTGAAATGAATAAAATTAAATGTAATTAAGAAAGATTAAAATTTTATTAATAAATATAAATATTATAATAAGATGTAAAAAAAATTTAAATTTTATATCAATCCAAAATAATATTTTAACATCTAAAATGTTTGATAACAACAATGACCGTTCGTTAGCACGGGTGCAATACTAGTTGTTGTAAAGAGGAGATCATAAAGAAAGGAGAAAGAGCGGGAACAAGTTTTTTCATACTATGCTATATATTTTTATATATGTATAGATATTAAATGTAATTTTTAAGTAGTTATTAAAATATTTGACTAATAAAACTTATAAAGTTTTTAATATTTAAAAAAAATGTTTTTCTTAAATTTCGATTTCAATACAAAATAACTATATTTTAATATTCTTAATGTTGAGGGATCATAAGCTCAACCGAACAACGCGTACTAAATGTAATGAAAGTTACTCCATGGCTCAATTGAGTGCATTACTACTTGAAATTATTTACCATAATTGGAACACACGTCCCTGTGATCTCTCACTAGGTCATTTTATTTTCCTTTCTAGTCTTGTGGTCCCATTTACATATGTTCCGTCTACTTCAAAAATTCTACATGTGATTCATAGCCATTCCCGGTCATTCATCTATACACACACGTATTCATAAACCAACCAACAAATGTCTTATATAGCTCTCGCAAATTTTCAATAGTTTCAGCACTACTAACATTACTTTGAGTGAATAAAAAAAAAAAAAACTGTGTCGAAACCGTAGTTATATATTGCCATTCGCATGCCTCTCGTGACTCGCGTGAGACAGATTCTTCGGCGTTCTTCAAGTCATATTCCTAAAGGGTGTTTCGCGGTGTATGTGGGAGAAGAAGGCGAAAAGAAGAGGTTTGTAATTCCGATATCTTTTTTTTGAGATCTCTCACAAGGTGGACAATGTAATAATGTTGTCCTCCCAAGAAGCAAGAAGGATTTTTACTTACAAATTAATTCCGTGTTTGGCGACTATATTGAGGCTTGTCATCAACTTCTTGCTACTTCTCCCTCTTTTTCTTGTGTTTTTGTCAAAAGAGATGCTAATGTTGTTTTGGCACATTTTCTATTCTTTTTGAAAGTTCTTATTGTTGGGACGACCCACCGAATTTTGTGGTTGACGTTCTTACACCTATTATTCTTGCAATAATATGAGCTAAGTATTTTTTAGCTCAAAAAAAAAAAAAACAAGTTACAAATAATTCCAAAAAAACTAATCAAGTACAAGATTAAAATCATCACCCGATCTTCGTAAAGTGAAATTTAAGTACAAGATTAAAATCATCACCTAATTAAGTACAAATTACATACGAGAAAATTGTCTACCCATTTATAATTTATGTAGGCAAATAAATTATCTACATAAATAATTTTGTAGACAATTTATATTTCGGTAGGCAATTACATTTATAATTTCGAGTAATTTGGAATTTTCTACAAACAAACTTTCCTATAAATTATGCTGTAATTTTGTAGGCAAATTGTTTTGTAGGTAATTTGAGAATTGAAAATGTATATATGATTAGAAAAAAATGTAGGCAAGTCGTAGATACTTTTCACTATTTAAGGAGGATATTATTTTTCGTTGAAAATTTCGTAAACATCTTGGAAAATTTCATAGATAATTTTATATTTCTTTGTAGTGTTAAAAGTGTTTATGAAATTTAAATTTTTTTTTAGGTGTATATATAATATTTCACAATGAAAATTGATGTGTGTCTACCAATGTTTGTATCCGTATGTAATTTTTTTTTAACACCTAAACAATAATAAAGTCAAAGTAAGAGGAACATTATAATAAAACATGTAAAAGACGAATAATTTGACAGTAGTGTGACCATGTAAATGATAAAGACACATTTATTTTAAGGTTAATTTGAGTGAATTTAATATAAGACACATCTAGTTTAAGACAACACGCTGATCAGATGTGTCCAACACGGTACCCAAAATAATTATTAATATTTTTAGTTGGGACATGTTATGTGACAGTATTGGGATTTGGGTGTGTATCTCATCAATATCTACGTAGTACTCAAGTACCCACAAATAATTCGACATTGTATTATTAAAAAGTTTAGAGTACCCATGCATTTAGATTATTATTCTTCAGACACAACCCCTAAATTACATGCCAAACGAACTTTCTTCTCAGCCCCTTGGCGATTTTTCAGATATATTTGACCAATTCCACAAATTCCTTAATAAATTAACTACATACTATTTACTATATATAATAAAAGTTCTTCCCCCCTTCCATCCACCCCTTGGTCCTATGCGAAGGATTAGTAATACCGCTTGACATATTGTACTCACCCTGTTGTTGTATTTGCTGTGGGTCAAGAATATTACAAAAGATCAAATGAACCAAGTTGGGGGCCAAATATAGGCATCAAGTATTAGATATTGGTTGATTTAAGGTCTATTTTGCTACAGTTGGTAGGACACAATGTTTTTCCATCACAATTTCTTGTTGCCTTTATAAAATTGAAAGAGAAATCCATGTGCTTATGTTTCTCAATTCTCAAAGGCCACCACATATTACTCAATTAGGATACAGCCTTTCTTCATTCGCCTATATATGCATCACATTTTCAACTACAACTACAACCACCACCAACAACTCCTCAAAACACTTTAGCTTTCTCTTCTTTCACTTATTTTATTGCGTTCTTCATAAATCTTTTGTTTAGACTCGGAACGATTCACTTTATAATATAGCAATGGCAATCCTCCAAATATTGAGACGATCTTTATCCAGTGAAAGAAGATTAGCTGAAGTCCCAAAGGGCCATTTTGCTGTTTATGTGGGGGAGAACGAAAAGAGTCGATTTGTAATTCCAATATCATACTTGAACAACCCTTCATTTCAAGAACTGCTAATTCAAGCTGAAGAGGAATTCGGGTTCCATCATCCAACGGGCGGCCTCACCATTCCTTGCAGTCAGGATTTATTCGTTGATCTCATCTCCGGTTTGACCAGAACATGAGAAACATATTATGTTTTAGAAGAAGATAGTTTTGTAGATTAGTTTCTCTGACAATCATTCTTCATAGTCTTAGAAATTAGGAAAATAAATGTTTACATTCAATCAATGAAAAATATACTTCTTATCCATTTTCATATGCAAAAGCCTTTTGTGGGGCAAGTATTCTCCATTATTTCAGATCATGGCCCTATTTTCAATTTGCTATTTCACAAAAATCTTTTGATCGCACAGGACACGAGAGTGACGCGACCTCACAATTTTAGTCCTAAAATCATTTTTTCATGCAATTTTGGTCTCACCGTTACGTTTTCCGTTAAAGCCAGCAGCAGTTTTGGTCCAGAGGACTAGGTTTGAGACCAAAAGTGCAATTGAACTTAACGGTTCCCGTAACGGTAGGACCAAAACTGCATGAAAAAAATTCTTACGAGACCAAAGTGGTAAGTATTGAGACCAAAATCGTGAAGTCCCGTATCCTGTGAAACCCTAAAATGAATTTTAACTCTAGGTAAATCTAGAATCAAGTTGTCATGTATTGAACACTTTACTTAGCACAATGTCTTAATCCCTTTATTGGAAATACTTCAATTAATTTCATTATAAATAACACACATCACTTATGAAGTTTGGTGAAGGGTGATTCAAGTGGGACACTACATTCAAACATTTAGCACATGAATAATCACATGAATTTGCTTTCAATTATCACATGAATGATGCTATAACAAGATGAACTATGATCATGCTACGAACAAATGATATCCTACACTCTAGATGACATATCCAGCTCAACATTTTTCAAGCTAGATTACAAATTCTGATCTTGTTTGCAAACTTTTCTTCAACAGCCAGGAGCAAATTAATACTCCCTCCGTCCCAACTCTTTCTTCACACCATCTTTTTTCTCGTGTTTTAGCGAACGAGTTGTTTATTAGTATTTAAAATGACAAAGTGGTTTTTAAGAAGGAATATGATAGATCTATCTCTCCTCTACTATATGTCTCCTTAAAAATTATTTTATCATTTTAAATACTAATAAAAAACTCGCTCGCTAAAACACGAGAAAACTGTAACTGTGAATAAAGAGTTGGGAAGGAGGTAGTACGATTTTTGGAAATAACAGTATCCATCTCTTTTAGTAACAGTAACTAAAAATTTGGTGCAATTTATAACAGCTTATTCCATATCCAACCATATGTTCACAGTATGCCTAACTTGATGAGTATGTATAGAATAACAGAAACAACTCAAAACAGATGATGGTTTTGCATTAAGTTTACCATGTATATTCATATACTCTATATTTCTCAAAGAAACTAATTTACAAAAGTGCACTAATCTAAAATATAGCATATACATCATGTTTTGCTCAATCCAGAGATGACATCAGTGAAAAAATCCTCACTACAAGGAATAATAAGGCCACTCATTGGATGATGAAAGCCATATTCTTCTTCGACTCGAAATAGCAATTCTTGGAATGAAGGGCTGTTCAAGTATGAGACAGGTACTGTAAAGCGCTTCTTCTCGTTTGCGCCAACATAAACGGCAAAATGGCCCTTTGGAACGTCAAGTCCTGATGAAGCTGATCTTCTTTCACTGGATAAAGAACTCCTTCGAATTCGATGAATGGCCATTGTTGTACAGATTGATGGAAAAATAATCTGGAAAATGTTGTAAGATAAGTGAAAGCAGAGAAAGACTAAAGTATTTTTTGAGTTATTGTTTGTAATTTAGAAGTATGCTGTATATATAGGTGAAGCAATTTAAGTGTATCGTTCAGTATTTAGACTTGAGTGGTGAACATATATTTGGATATGTGGTGGCTATTAAATTTGAGAAACATAAGTAGTTGAGGAGTCACATGGATATGTTCAAAGATTAATATGTGGATTGAAATCCTTGTTCCGTACCTACTCAGAGTAAGTCTTTTTGTGTGCACAGGGACACGATGTATCTGGTGCAAAATTAAAATTGTTCGGTGAAATAATTAATGTTGATCAACTAATATTGTTCAATGAAAACAATTAATATTATTCAATGAAAACAGTTAATAATATTCGATGAAAATAATTGATATAATTTAATGAAAACAACTAATATTGTTCAGTGAAAACAACAAATCAATGGTCTCCACTTAATTAAAATCCTTATAAGGTTTCTTTTGGTCTTTCTAACTTACAAATTGTTTTTTCAACCCACCAACCTCTATATATTAATGGACTATTGATCTATCTGATCATATGGGTTGTGAAGATAACATTAACTTGTTTTAGTGTACTATCTGGACTATTGACTAATGACCCTTATAATGAAGAGATATATGTGTATATATTAATATTGTATATATGCATTCTATTTCACATGGTGGGTCAAGTTGATTTGTCCTATCAATACCAAGATATATGTATATATATTTATATTATTTATATGCATTATATTTCACATGGTGGGTCAAGTTAATTTGTTCTACCAATACCATGGATTATAAACCCTTTGAAGAATTTTGTAACAAGCCCTAATAATTTTCATAAATGAACAAAATTCCATCTGATAACACTACAAAAAAGACGGTGATTTACGACGGTTTTAGCGACGATAAAAACCGTCGCTATAGGATGTAGCGACGGTTTCAGCAACGGTTTACTGACCGTCGGAGAAACGAGGGTCGCTAAAATATAGCGATGGTTTTTTCCAAGACCGTCGCTACTAACGACGGTAGTAAATCCGTCTTTACGTATCGACGGTTTTTTACCGTCGCTATATTTCGACGGAAAAGTGGACCTGATTCCGGGTCGGACTAACCGTCGCTAAACCGTAGATATATTGTCGACGGTTATGATGTCATATACCATCGTAAACAACGACGATTATCCATCGTTATTAGCGATGGAATTTACCGTCGAAATGTGCGATGGTTTTTCTCCGTCGGTCATAGCGACGGAAAATCAGTCGCTAATTCCGTCGATAAAACCGTCGCTAAATCGGGATTTTTCGAAAAAAAAAAGGCTCACGGTGGTTCGAACCCTGGCCCGGGGGGCGCCCGGGTGGGCACCGAACCACCTGAGCCACGGATCATCTCGAACCCCACCACCAAGCATCTCATATATAAACCACCAAGCCTCCCAATTAAACGAGGCATTTATTCGCTCCCGTGGGGGACCGAACACGGGACCTTGGGCGCCCGAGCGGGGATCAATTCATTTCAAGACTTTTGCTTCTTTGCGTTTACTTAATGAATTTAATTGTATATGTCCTAAAATTAATTTTTTTTAAAATTTTTTTAAAATTCTTTATTTCAATTATCTTATTTAATAATTCAATTACATTTTAATATAATAATATATATTTTTTATTTATAACTTGTAATTAAATTAATTAAATTAAAATCGTATTTTTTTAACTTATTTTTAATAAAATTAATTCTATATTAATTTACAATTCATTTTTTAAAAAAAAATTAAATTTTTTTAAAAATTGTCTTATTTAATGACAATTACATTTTAATGTAATAATATATATTTTTTATTTATAAATTTAATATGAATTTTGATTTTTTTAATTATTTTGAATAAAACTATTTGTATATTTATTTAAAATTCATTTTTTTCAATTATCTTAATTAATTAATGATTCAATTACATTTTAATATAATAATTTAGTTATTTTTATATTTATGATTATAGTTTTAAAAATGTGTTTATATTGGATAATTACCAAAAAATAAATTATGCTAAGAACAAAAATATTAAATAACTAGTAATATCATAATAGAGCGTCGTCAACGTGAAATATTACAAATGAAATACAATATAATTATTATTCGTCATCCTCATCGTTGCCCCCATCTGTATTATCATCCTCCTCCTCCTCTTCCTCATCCTCCTCCTCCTCGTCCTCCTCTTCCTCACCATCTTCATTCTCCTCTTCCTCACCATCTTCATTCTCTTCCCCGCCGCTGTCAATCTCTATCAAATCTGGATTTACAACTGTTAAGTCTATGAAAAGATTGAAATCTTCTGTACATGTATGCACTTCAGTTTGAGTGGCAACTGTTTCCGTTTGGAATGGGCGTCAAATACTTAGCGGATTGAATCCGGTTTAGGAACTTGCACCAGTGATCTCGCCTTTACTTTGTAAACAGTCATCCATTCATTATTTGCTTTCGAACCTGGATACGTGCAGTAGTATACTTGGGATACCTAAGCAGCAAACACAAACGGATCATACCCCGGATATCTTCTTCTTCTATGAACATCGACCAGTTTGTATTCGGGATGAATCCTTGTTTTCAAGCAGATGGATCATACCAATCACACTTGAACAACACAACGATTTTTCTCGGGAACCCGGATATCCTACTTCAACGACTTCTTTGCGGTGTAAAAGTAGTCACGAACTTTCTCCATCGAACATTGCAATGTTAATGCAAACACCACTGTTCACAGTAGATTTGGTCGATGCATAATCCATTGTATGAAATTTATAACCATTTACATAGTATCCTTTGTACGTGTTGACCACACGCGTAGTGGTCCTCTCGAGATCCCGCATGAATGGGTTCACAATTCCACCATTATATACGTGACTCGACGATTTGAGGTTAAATATATAATTGTAAACATTTAATATGAATTTATTAATAAACAACGGTTTAGAACCACTCACATAGTTTTGGAACCACTCAAGCAAAACCACGAGTAATATATTCACTTACTTGTGCATCTGAGATGTTTGGATCTATATGGTGTAGCTCTTCAAGAAAGATCCTAATTGAAAGCAATATATTATATTAATCAACTATTATATAATAAATTAATATTCTAATTATGTAAATGATCATTATATGAAATACTTACTCAATGTGCGGTTTGACTTCCTCACAATTGAATAACACATATTTATGTGCAACTTCAATCTCTTGTTTCGGTTCAACCATGGCCGTTCATTTGTCTTACCCAAACATCGACACGAAACTTAAACACGGACAACATACCCTCAATATAATCAGCAACATTGTCTATGCCTCTACCGTCGTAATTACGAGGCTCGTTTCTCAACCTTGTTCTAACATGATCCTCGAAATAGTAAGAACAAAATATTGTAACCTCCCCACACAAGTAGGCATTAACAATTGATGCTTCAACTTTTGCCTTTTGTTTAGCATTGAGCTTCAAGTTATGTAGATACCTATAGATATATGATCGAGAGGTAATACATTATTTTATTTGCCACTTTCTTCTTCGTTTTCTGCTTCCCTTGACCGCCAGTCCAGTTCCGTCGCTGTACTTTGTACCGAGAGTGCCCACAAAATTTGCACTTATCTAGATTCGTGTCTTCTTCGTTACCCCAAAATAACATGCAGTTATTGATATAACAATAAATACTCTCTACTGGTAGACCCATACTCTTCAACATATTTTTGGCTTGATATTTTGTAATAGACACCATATTACCGGGAGGACATACCTCATTGATCAACTTAGTAATCTGGTTATAGGCTCTTTGAGAAATTTTGTTCTCAGCCTTCATAGCCATGAGTCGAGCATTGAATGACAACAGAGAGTGAGTTTGACATCCATCATACATGATCTTCGTCACCGTTTGCTTTGAGTATTCTATAAAAATTAGTTGCTTCCTCATTTTGGTTCCTCCTCCATAGCCTCATCTTGAATCCCACCAAACTTTCCCCGATCATCGATATACATATCCGGTGTATCCACTGCAGGTGGCTCTAACTGTACTCCAGGATCATCGAATCCATGATCATCGTGTGTCTCATTGTATTCGAGAGTATTATAATACACTTCAAGGTCATTGAAATTAACATTCCACCGCTCTTCACCATGACATGTCCAATTGTAGTAATATGGAACAAAATCATTCATGATGATATGTGCCTGAACATCCATAGTCTCTCTGTATGACTTGTTTTGACATTTTTTTGCACTACACGGACATCTTATACGAACTTCTGAATTTACTGCACCATGATTAATTGCAAACTGAATGAAGTTATTAACTTCATTGTTATTAACTTCATTCAAGAACTCCATATTTATACTTTCGTTGATAAGTCGAGGAGTCAAATACATCCACTGACGATTCGGATATTCCATTTGTTTCAAATCATTATCAATATGTTAATTCTACAAAAAAATTGACAGAGTTTCGTATGTATATGTAAATATCCAAATATATTCTTCTATCAAATAACATCAAATACATTCATTTAACATAAACTATATACCCAATATTCATCTAGCTATGATCACAACATTCATTTAACATAAACTATCAATAAAATATATGTCAATACCAAACTTATCAATTATATATTTACATTACACTATATATATTTTTAAACGGTAGAAATGTAAAAACGTACGGTAAAATCATCCTCGAGGAGTAGATATGCTTCCGCTACACAATATGCACTTCAAAAAACGATTTTTGCCTCTATCTACACAAAATTTGGTGTTGGTTTTTGACAGTTTTTGTTGGTTTTCTCTTTATTCGCAGACCGAGTTATGCGGTTTTTTTCTGATTTTAGCGATGGATTCAATGACGGTTTTAAAACCGTCGCTATTAACGAACATCAATGACGGATATTTCCATCGTTAATAGCGACGGTTTAGCGACGGAATTCAAATAACCGTCGCTAAATACACAATTTAAAAAAAAAACATAAATTAAAATTGTTCAATGATAATTAAAAGTGTTCAGTCATAATTAAAAATAAAAATAAAAAGATAAAATTAAAAATTGTTCATAACATAATTAAAATAACAATGATCCTAGAAGGGATTTGCCCTCCAAACAACTACAATTGACTCCCCAAACTTCGCGTGCCCAAGTTTTTTTCGATAAATCCACCCCGCCTCTTCCTCTCCTTCCATCGCCCACTTGTACATCATCTCATGGTAAGCAGCGTTGCAACAAGTTTACAAAATACCTTATAAACTACATCGGTCTCGAGCTCAGGACTCCACGTAGTTTGTTTTATATTTGAAAATAATATAATAATTAATTAAATTAATTTTAACAATATATATTAAAATAAAATATTTTAAGTAAATTTTATATATAAAAACTCCTCAAAATACAATTGACACCGATCGGTTAGCACATTTTTCCAACGATAAGCGTTGACAAACAATTCCCACCCGCATGATGATGACATTGTAGGTTATACTGAGGAAGCTTTGATGACTAGGTACAATACTATATATAACACATTAAAAATAAATACGTAATTAATAATTATTGTATTAAATTAATTAATTATATAATTATTATCGTAAAAAAAAAACAACACTTACGCTCCATTAACAATATTGATAGACAAACCAAAGTAGTAGGCCCCCGGGATGAAGCGAGAACGCTACCACTTTCAAAGAGCCCATCTAAATAAAATATGAAATTTATATATTAATTATATTATATAAAATAAAATTAAATATAAATAAATATCTGAAAAAAAATAATTAAAGTAGTACCAAGTGAATATCGAAGAATATAGATGAACGGGGCTTGTTTGTATTGCTTTTTCGATTTGATTGATGAAACAAATGGGTAGGCTCGGGTCGGTAGATTTATAAATTGGATTTAAAGAACGGATTTCACAAATCCGTGGCTAATTCCGTCGCAACTTTAATGACACCGCCTCTCAACGGGCGTATCTCTTCGTTTTCTGCAAAGTGTAGCGACGATTTTCAAAAAACCGTCGGTTTTCAAAAAACCGTCGCTAATTCCGTCGCTAAAATGCCGATTCGGACTAACCGTCGATGAACCGTCGCTGACTCCGACGGTTTTTTGTTATGTCGCTAAATGTTATGAATTTGACGGTTTGACTGAAACCGTCGACAAAAACCGTCATTATTATCAAGCGAACTTGGTTAACCGTCGCTAATTTTCGTCGTTAAAACCCGCCTTTTTTGTAGTGTAAGCATCATTTAGTATTATTGAAGACAGGACCATTTCAATCTTCATTTTCTGATGTTTCAATTCATCAACCTCAATAGGGGCCACTGAAATCAATGATACAACAAAAAAATTAAAAAATACAAGGTCTTCCTAATCCGTATAAACATATCAATTGTTTTGTCAACCCACCAAACTCTATCTAGTGGTCACATGGTTTGTGAACGTAGCATCAACTTGTACCAATGTTCAAACAAGAATTAAATTCTGCATTATTTTCACATACATTGTCTCACAACTAATCAGCCAAATGGCCCAAATCTTTAATGTTTTTCAATGGCGATACTGAAGTGGTTTTAGAAGAAATTAGGAGCCCTTGTGATTATGTTTCTGGAGGTATCATCTGTACAAAATGTTGGTATCAAGTGATTAAAGCAGAAGGGTCATTTGGGGGCTATGTTGGCAGAGTTGGTAGGACACAATCACACATTTCATGTTGTTGATTGTTGAATGACAAATTCATGTTATCTTTGCATGTGACTTTAATTTGTTTCTCAACTCTAATATACCCCACACCATATTTCTCAAGGATACAATACAGCCTATATATTACAACACATTTCACAACTACAACCATCAACAAATCCTCAATAGCTTTCACTTATTTCAAAACATTTTTCACTAACAAGTCTTATATTTCAACAAGCAAGATTCACTTTATATAGAATGGCCATCCGTCAAATTTTGAGACGATCTTTGTCCAGTGAAAGAAGATCAGCTTCATCTGGAACTGATGTTCCAAAGGGCCATTTGGCTGTTTACATTGGTGAGAATGAAAAAACGCGTTTTGTAATTCCAGTGTCATACTTGAACCATTCATCATTTCAAGAATTGTTATATCAAGCAGAAGAAGAATTCGGGTTCCATCATCCAATGGGCAGCCTCACCATTCCATGCAGTCAGGATTTATTCGTTAATCTCATCTCTGGCTTGGGCAGAACACATGAGATGCATAGTATAGTATAATTTAGAAGAAGACAGTTTTGTATATTAGTTCCCTGACATCCTTTCTTCCTTGTCTTAGAAGTACATACCTGAGTAGGAAAACAGATGTATATTCGATGACAAAATATATTAAATTCACTTCTCCATTTTCATATGCAAGAGCCTTATGTGGTTCAAGTGTTCTTTATGTTCCCTCTCAGTTATTAGCCATGTTCCCTTCTTTCAGTTAACTTCCCCGTAAGTGAGTTTTCACTTACTTTGAAAATACCTAATTTAAAGTAGATTTTTTCCAGGAAAATATAGTAACACGCCAATGGTTTCTAGTTTTCCTCTTAAAGAAAAGTCTTCTTGTAGGAACAATCATCATTAAACTTTTAGAGATAATATTCTTCACTATCTTCACAGTGTACTGTAGGATGCATTAGAGATGTATCGGCAAAATTTAACAAAGTAGTGGCATTATGAACATAGTTACTATCTCCGTCCCAGATCAGTTTTCACAGTTGACTTTTACACGCATTTTTGCAAGCGAGTTTTGTATTAGTAATTGAAATGATAAAGTGGCTTTTAAGGAGTATCATTTCAATTACTAATACAAAACTCGCTTGCAAAAATGCGTGTAAAAGTCAACTGTGAAAACTGATCTGGGCGGAGGGAGTACTTTGTTTGTTGTTACTGCCGGTCAAAGTTGCCCGCCTAGTCAATGGTCAACAACGAAGACCAGCCAATCATGCTCGTCCAGGTAAGTAAGTGTTAAACGTCGGAAGTCAGCATGAAAAATGGTCAAGTGTCGTGGTCGCCTAATCCGGACAGACAGCTAGTCAACCTTGGCAAACAGGTTCCGAGCAAGGCCCGTGGTTGTCTTGCTCGGATTTGATAGGCGAAGTTGTTTGGCGGTCTTTCCGAGCTAGGCGAGCACTCAACGTGTCTGCCCCCTATAGGTTGCTTGACCATTATTCTTATTGACTTCCGACGTGTCACTCAGGTCGACCTGGACGACCATGATTGGCTGGTCTTAGTTGTTGACTATTGACTTGGCAAGTAACCTTGACCGGTTATGACAGAAATCACAACGCAGTTTTGCAACAAAGAATCAAGCAATACATCTTAATATGGAGCCTTTACGATTCCTGTCTAGAAGAAAAAAAAAATAAACTGACAAATTCTTGTTCCTATGATCCTACCTATCATAAGAATGAAGAGTAGTCACTCTAGTCAATATGTTCTTCCTGTAACTCTATGTCTATCAAGTTCACATGCAGAGCAACTCTGTTCCTCATTGAGTTAAAGATGTTTTTCCTATGTATTTTATAAGTTCTGTAAAGGAAACATTAGCACCTTACTACCAGTTTTCTCCAGTGAATTAAGTCTCCTGAGTCAACAATTTCATGTTTGTCAAGAAACATCATCACATGACCTGCCAAATTGTTACTTATACGAAGATCACATGGTGGGCCAAGTTAATGTCCTAAAATAGATTAGAATACGAGTTGATAGATTTCTGAAAGATTGGCAATGTTAATTTGAATGAGTCATGGTTTTGATGTGAATTAGGAAGGTTAAATGTAACCAAGTAGGTGCATTTGAAGTGCGAAAAGGCGTCAAATCGTTAGTTGGCATGTTTGGTAGGATACAATCTTGTTCCATCACACATTCTTGTAGCCTCAAAATATTGATCATTAATGGTTTAAAGACAAATCCATGTGCTTTCCTTTCTCATCTTTCATTTAGCCTACCCCATCCATGTTTTCTCAAGGATACATACACCCTTTCTTTTTTCCCCTCTATATATACCACACATATCTCAACTACAACCAGCAACAACTCAAATTCTTAATTTCACTACATTTTTCACAAAGTTTTCAATTTCAAAAAAAAAAAAAAAAAAAGATTCACTTTATACAAAATGGCCATCCTAAGAGTATTGGGACGATCTTTGTCCAGTGAAAGAAGATTGGCTTCATCTGGTGCTGATGTTCCAAAGGGCCATTTGGCTGTTTACATTGGAGAGAATGAAAAGAAGCGGTTCGTAATTCCAGTGTCATACTTGAACCACCCTTCATTTCAAAAACTGCTTTTTCAAGCCGAAGAAGAATTCGGATTCCATCATCCAATGGGGGGCCTCACCATTCCTTGCAGTCAAGATCAGTTCATTGATCTCGTCTCTGGCTTGAGCAGAACATGAGAAGCACACTATCATTTAGGAAAGAAGACTAGTTTTTTGTAGATTAGTTTCTTTGACAAGCTTTATTCATTGTCTTAGAATGTATATTCAACAACAAATTATATCAAGTATAAAAAATTACTTATATATTTTCAAGCCTTTATGTGATTTTAAGTATTTCTGACCTCTCAATTCTTAGGCCTGTTTCCAGTTTCAGTCATAGGTGAGAATTTACTTAGCAAAGTAGATTTTTCAGGAATATATAGTAATTCCTGAACAGCCTAAACTTTTATGATTCTGAACAGGATTAAATCTTTCTGGATATCACTCAAATTACACATTATTGACATCATGGAGAAGAGATTAATACCTAAATTCTTATGACAGAAGGGGGGGAGTGAATTTGAGATGCATACCCTCTAAATATAACTAGAAATGCACTTGGCTAATATACTGGATTTTTGGATTAAGTAGTGACCTTTGAAATTAGAGTTCAAAATTTATAAGTTAAAACATTAGTCTGTGTTCACAATCATTCTCTAGCATGTTCAAGCTGTTTGAGCTAGTAAGTCCCCTCGAAAACAGAAGATTGTTTTTTTATTATTTTAAATAGACAAAGTTCCCTTGGATAAAGATCCTTTAGTAATGTTTTGAGACAGTACCTTGTGATTCTTAATTTTATGATGCATCAATCCACTGTTCTCTAAAACCATGTTTCAGTATATATTCTTTTTTCTGCAATAAAAACTGTAAAATATATTTTACAGAAATCTGAATTTCGAACAAACCATAAGAAAAGTGATGGAGGTCATCAGGAAGCAAGATTGCAATATTTTCTTGAAAACAGTTGTCCATCTTAATTGTGTCATTTCACTTAATTATTTGGGTAACAAAACTCATTTGTAAAGTTAACAGTAAAGAGCAACAAATGTAAGAATGGAGGTATTAGACTGATTTTGCTTCTAAAGATGGCTCAATAGTTTGTTTCATGTACATTCAGTATATATGCTCTAACTAATTTACAAAATTGTATTCCTCTTAAACACAGAATACACTTCATGTTCTGCTCAAGCCAGAGATGAGATCGCTAAACAATTCTTGACTGCAAGGAATGGTAAGGCCGCCCATTGGATGATGGAATCCGAATTCTTCTTCGGCTTGAAACAACAGTTCTTGAAACGAAGGGTGGTTCAAGTATGATACTGGAATTACAAACCATATCTTTTCATTCTCCCCAATGTAAACAGCAAAATGGCCCTTTGGGACTTCAACTGATCTTCTTTCACTGGATAAGGATTGTCTCAACATTTGGCGGATGGCCATTTTTGTACAAAGTTGTTCTTGATGTGCTGAAATAAAAGCTTTTTGCAAAATGTTATGAAATGATGGAAGTTAAAAAATTGAAGTATTTTGAGGAGTTGTTGCTGGTGGTAATCCAGAAATGGCTTGTATATATAGGTAACAACAAGCTGTATATATCCTTGAGAAATTAAAAGTTGAATGTGACCTATTGGTAGACATGAGCACATGAGGAGTCACATGGAAATGTTGAGATGATTATCAAGATTTCAAACACCAAAAGACCCCATAGCAATAAATGGTATAGCAAAATGGGATGCCTCCTCTCACCTAAAAAGTTTACAAGGTTTCAGCTGGTCTTTCTAATCTACATAAATATATCAATTGTTTTGACCACCCACCAAACTCAAACTATTGATCCATTTGATCATATTGTTTGTGAACATGTTTAAACAAGAACTTGTATATAGTCTTAATTAAATTATGCATTATCTTCCAACCCAAACATTATCTCACAACTAATCAGCCAAATGGTCCATATCTATAATGCTTTTCAATGTGGATATTATATTGATGTGGTTATTAAGAAATTACAAGGTCATGTGATTATGTTTCTGGAGGTATACTAGATTATCCGTAAACTGAATTATAAAGATCAAAGGAAAGCAAGTAGGGTCGAATGAGTGCAATGTTGGGAGAGTTGGTAGGATACAATGTGTTTCCATCACACATTTCTTGGTGCCTTAAGGTCTTGATGATAGTTCAAAGACAAATCCATGTGCTTTTGTTTCTCAAAACTCGTATAGCTCACACCATATTTCTCAAGGATACTCGTTCAATTATATATACAACACATATCTCAACTAAAACCAGCAACAAGTCCTCAAAAGCTTTCACTTATTTCACAACATCTTTTACAAAGTTTTAAACTTCAACAAACAAGATTCACTTTATACAGAATGGCCATCCTACGAGTTTTGAGACGATCTTTGTCCAGTGAAAGAAAATCAGCTGAAGTTCCAAAGGGCCATTTGGTTGTTTACATTGGGGAGAACGAAAAGAAGCGGTTCGTAATTCCAGTATCATACTTGAACCACCCTTCATTTCAAGAGCTGCTATTTCAAGCCGAAGAAGAATTCGGATTCCATCATCCAATGGGAGGCCTCACCATTCCATGCAGCGAGGAATTGTTCAGTGATGTCATCTCTGGCTTGAGCAGAACATGAGATGCACACTATATTTAGGAAAGAAGACAGTTTTGAAGATTAGTTTTCACTGACAAGCATTATTCATTTTCTTAGAGTTACAGACTTTGTTAGGAAAATGGATGTATATTAACAAAAAATTATATTCAGTATCAAAAAACAAAAATTACTTATCCATTTTCATATGCAAAACCCTTTATGTGTTTCAGTTAGCACCTCCATAGGTGAAAATTTACTTAGAAAAGTAGATTTTTCAGGAAAATATAGTAATTCCTGAACAGCCTTGCTGAACTGGAACATTTATGACTCTGGACAGGATTAAATGATTCCGGATATCTCTTGTATTACACATTATCAAAATCATAGACGAGGGGAGGAGTGAATTTGAGATACATACTCTTTAAATATAACTAGAAATGCACTTGGAATTTTGGATCAAGTACTGACCTTTAAAGTTAGAGTTCAAAATTTACAAGTTAAAACATTTGTCTGTGTTTACAATCTTTCTCTAGCATAATTTATTTGTTATTTTAAATAGACAAATTAAGTTTGGATAAAGATCATTTAGTAATATTTTGAGACAGAACCTTGTGATTCTTAATTTTATGATGTATCAATCCACTGTTCTCTAAAACCATGTTTTAATATATAATTCATTTTCTTCAATAAAAACTAGTACGTATAAAATATATTTTACAAAAATCTCAATTTCGAAGGTCCATTGGAAAAATGATGGAGGTCATCAGGAAGCAAGATTGCAACATTTTCTTGAAAATAGTAGTCCGCCTTAATTGTGTCACTGACAACACATTCTTCATTGTCTAAAAAGCACCGGCAGTATTAGGAAAAAGAAATGTATATTGAACGATAATATCAAAAATTACTTATCTATTTTACATATGCAAAAGCCTTTATGTGATTTAAGCATTTCTGGTCTCTTAGTTACTATCCATGTTTCCCTTTTCAGTTAACTTCTCCATAGGTGAGGATTTTCTTAGCAAAAAGTACACTTTTTTTTTAATGATCAAAGCTCTATCTGATAAACATCCTTTCGTAATATCTGAAGACTGGACCATGCTATTACTCACTGGCTAATGTTTCAATCCACTGTCCAAGTGACGTATTATATAATTTATTCAAATGGTCACAAAAGATTAATCAAGGAAACATTGAAGTGGAGATGTTGCACTATATTCATGTCCACAACAGGATTTTCAGGAAAATAATTACTCTGATGCCATCTTAACACTATAAGAACTTGTTTTATTTAATGATCTACGGTAGATACAAATTTTCTATGTATTTTATTGATCATTGATGGAGAACCTTTACAAAACAAAGTGATTTAGGGGATCATGGAACTACCTTTCAGACCTTGTTTTTAATTCATGACATTTGACCCTACCCAGGGTATAATACGGGTCAAGTTTGGTTTAAAAAAATGTGTTGAAAATTAGTTAAATTGGTCAAATAATCCAAGTTCATAGTATAGACATGGTTCATGGGAGACCAACTCTCAGGTCTATAGTTGAAATAATTTTATCAGATTGATTTCAGTAACTATATTGAGGGCAAGTTGAAAAATATTGCTATATATGTAGTTAGGACGATGTTGAATTTGTGTATATGTAGTTACCCTAGTATTTAATTTTTTTTTTTACTATATGCTTTAAATTTATAAAACTTTTCCGCCAAATTTCGCCCCTTTTGGGATGAAATCCTAGATCCTTCCCTTGCTCAAACCAGAATAATGTTTTTGCATCTGAAATCATTGTTCCCTACCTATTAAATGGTACAACAAAGTGATGCCACATAAAAAAATTACAAGGTTTTCTTTGGTCTTTCTAATCCGTATGTGCATATCAATTATTTTGCACTTAATTAGTCCACCATTACCTAGAATAATGCAGAGGACATCTAAAGTGTACAGAAATCTTGGAGACCATAGATGTCTCCAAAATTGTATAAAACTTTCTAGAAACGAGTAAGAGTTCTAGAGTAGTGTACAAGATTTGAAGCCTTACCGAATTTTGATATAGAATTCTCAAGAAATTCTTTTTGCTGTTAAGTCAAAATGATCTTAACCATCATTAAAGGGGTAGATTAATATAAATAGAAGAATCGGTAGCTATGAAGTGAGGGAACAAGTACTCAACTTAGTTATGGGTGGGAACAAGTAATTATGATGATATAGACTTAGCTAGCTACACAGAAATTCAGTACAAATCATAGTATAGTTGCAAAGAAATCACATTCAGACACCACAACAAATGCAAAATCACTACCTCCAGTAAAATCATAATACAATTACAAAGATATGACATCCAGGACACCTCAGCAAAAGCTAATTTCACAATCACTCTAAAAGCAAAGTTTCACAACAATTCTAAAAAACATTAAATATTTTCTACAATAAAAAAAAAATATATATATACTTCAATTTTCTTTTTCCTTTTCTATTCCTAAATCTTACTGCTTTTTCTGCTCCGACTTCGTCTGATCAGAGTGCATGATACAATGGGTGGGCACTCAAAGTTAATGCAGACAATGGGAGATATGTTATCAATGAAATTGTAATTTCAGCAATAAGAAATGGGTGAAAGCGGAAATTGTTACCATGAAATTATGTTTTAGCAATAGGAAAGGAGCGTAATATGTTACCATGAAATTATAGTTCCATCAATAGGAAAGGAGGGTAAAAGGATTGTTAAAAGGGAGGAGGATAGAAGATGATCCATAAAGAAAATTTCAGTTGAAGAAGATGTTAAATATTTATCCAACTCGATTGACTTAGATTGTTATTATATATTTTTATTTATAAATTATTTTAAAATTTTATAAAATGTAATTTTTAATTAGCAAGTTGTTAATAATAGATTACCTTAACAAATGGGTAAAAAAAAATTCCACCCAAGATTTAAAAGTTTTATTCTCAGGAATAAAAATCTTCTTATATAATGTAAAGTGTTTTGTTAATTAAACTTATAAACTCTTTGATAATTTAAAATAAATATGTTTTATTTAAGTTTTAATATAAAATAATTTTTTTATTTTTTTATGTTGAGTGGAGTGGAGGGATGTGGTGGGGTTGGGGGTGGACCGTGTGGTTAGAAAAATAAATGATAAAAACTCGAACGAGATGAGACCTAGCACAAATCAACATCCACTCATGTCAAAGTGTTAAAGCGTTAATGATCAAATTATGTTCCGTCTCACCGTGAGATCGTCTCACACGCCTCAAAATAAATTGAAATTTCTCAACTTATTTTTTTGATCTATTGGAAAGAAATGTTTTTAAGATCATAAAACATGTTTAACACGTTTCTTGCCAAATAAATTCAGAGTTTATAAGCTCTTTAAAATAGCTTAAGTTGCTTAAGTTGTTTTAAAGAGCTTATAAGCTGAGCTAAACAGATTCTAAGTCAGAAAGAAAAGGCTTACCTTATGATTATTATTTTTTAATTATGAATTTTTTTTTTTCGAACCCAAGAGAACTTATATATCATGTTTATAGGTGCAATTATTCAACTTGAGCCCTACCACAATTTCCGGAGGGCCATCCCATAACCGAGGGGTCTCATATAAGCGAGAAACCCAAACCAACTCGTGAGCCATAGAATTAGCATCACGTCGAACAAAAGAATAGAATTAGCATCACGTCGAACAAAAGAAATAATAAAGCCGAATGGTTGTAACAAAAAAAATAGTAAAGCCCAGAATATGTAGTCACCAAAAATAGACCGATTGGCAACCATTTGACTTATTTTGTAAAAATGAAAAATTGAGACCGATTGGCAACCATTATTAATAGCATCTACAACTATTTTAGAATCACCCTCTACAATAACCTTCTGAAAACCCATCTCTTTCATCCAGTGCTTTCCAAAAACCCATAGCTTCGCCAATATCCTCTCCAATTCGACTCGAAAACACCATGATTCGTCCTTTCAAGAATGACCCATGCTCATCACGAATCACCATCCCAACTCCTGTTTCAAAAGACTGATCGAAAAAAGTCGCATCCACATTTAGATATTTTTTATGTTTTATATTATTAGGTTTAGATAAAGAAAGTCAATGAAATAAGAATGATTGTCAGACACTAAGGATTACTTGGAGTATGCAAATATATAATTGAGGGTAGCAGGTCATAGAATTAAAAAAATCGAAAATGTAAAAATTGTTGGACAAATTTCAATTTTCTAAAAATAATAGGACCAATATTATATATTGAGAAACTTATAGGATGAAAATAAAATGTTTTCTCAAAAAAAAAATTACAATGAAAAGTAAATATTACCTACTTTTTTTTTTTATCTTGGTCGACTTTTAAATTTTAATTTTTATTCTTAAATTTACATATTATTCTTTGTAGTACGACATATTATATTTATACGAGACCAGTATTTCTTTCTTGCGACGCACAGTTTGAATATTAGTATTCAACGCAAGATGAATTATAATAGTAATTCATATGACATACTCAATATTAAATTACATGGATATAAATAATCTATAATACAATTTAATGAATACAAAATAAATTAATAATTAAATTTATTATATATTTAAATGGGTTATTCGGTTCAGTTTGGTCTGGTATGGTTCGGTGCGGTTTCATTCGGTTTTTCGGTACGGTTAATTCAGTAATATCCATGTCCATATCCAAAAAAAAAAAACGGTTCGGTTCGGTTCGGAAAAAGTCAAAAAAAAGTCAATGGCCATTTTCGGTTCGGGTTCGGTAATTTCCAAACTCCGTGAACAGCCCTAATATATATATTAAAAATATTAATATTTATATTTAAAGTTTAAATTTTATTTTTATAAATGCAATATGTATGTCAAATTAAAGATCATAAAAAGACAATTAATTTGACACATACTCCCTCCAATTCATAAAGTTTGTCGTTTTGACATTTTGTATAAAATTAAGGAACATATATCTTTTACAATTTTACCTTTTGAGTTGGCAACTAAATATGGATACACCAATCAATTATCAACTAAATATTCATATGTTTTGTGTCCATACCATGAGATAGAGAGGAGAGAGAAGAATGAGTCAAAATTGATTGATGAGAAATTTAAGGGATGTGCAAAATTTAAGAGATAATGATGGAATGAATACAAGGATAAAAGAGAAAGAAACATGGAAATAAAACTAAACGACAAATTTTTTGAAACAATATATAAGCCCAAAAGTGACAAGTTTTATGAAACGGAAGGTGTAATACACTAAAAATATATTTTTAACAAATAAATTATTAAACTTTAAAAATATTAATGAAAAATAAAATATAAAAAAAGAAAAAGAAAAAATATTATTGGTTAATATTAAATCACTATCTTTTCTAGAGAGTGAAGTAGTCCTTACAACACACTTGCTCAAATATGCATTTGAAATTTTAACAAAATTGTACTTCTATATATTTATAAATGATCTAGTCCTTAAATGTGATGTGGCCTTCTTTTTTCTTTCTTTTTTTTAATATTCAGCTGGAACGGTTTTGTCATATAGGAGAGATAAAAGTGAGAGAACTTTTTTTTTTCTCCAAATATACAAAACTTAAGAAAGGGGGAGTTTTAATTTATCCAAGCAGATGAATTGTGTAATCGGAAATTGACATTTGTGAAATCTCTTTCCTGTTTCAGTCATAGGTGAGGATTTACTTAGCAAAGTAGAGTTATCAGGAATATATAGTAATTCCTGAACAGCCTTGCTGAAAAGAAACTTTTATGATTCTGAACAGAATTAAGTGTCTATTTTGAAAAACAAGTGGAACAGTTAGAAATTTATTTTTTTAAGTTAATAAAGTTCCACTTTTTTTCAGAAATAAGTGCTTCTTGAGTGCAAGTGGTGTATATAACTAGAAATTCACTTGGCTAAAATACTAGAATTCTATATCCACTGACCTTTAAAATTAGAGTTCAAAATTAATAGCTTAAAATAATAGTCTGAGTTCAAAATCATCATCTAGCATTAAGCTGTGATGAGCTGGCTAAGTCCCCTTGAAAATAGTATATCTTTATTTATTTATTTTAATGGACAAAGTTCCATCTGATAAACACCATTTAGGAAAATTAGTGTTGTGGCAAGATTACAATATTTCTTGAAAATAGTTGTCAACCATAATTGTGTCATTTTACATAATTCTTTGTGTAACAAAACTCGTTTTTTAAGTTAACAATATATAAAGAGTAACAAATGTAAGAATGGAAGTGTCAGGCTTGTTTATATACTAATAGTAAAACCAGATAATGCTTTTGCATCTGAAAAATGACTTAGTAATTTGTTTCATGTATATTCAGTATATGCTCTAACTAATTTACAAAATTGTATTCCTCTTAAACATTCATGTTCTACTCAAGCCAGAAATTATATCACTAAACAGATCTTGACTGCAAGGAATGGTGAGGCCGCCCTTTGGATGATGGAACCCGAATTCTTCTTAGCTTGATATAGCAATTCTTGAAATGAAGGATGGTTCAAGTATGATATTGGAATTACAAACCGCTTCTTTTCATTCTCCCCAATGTAAACAGCCAAATGGCCCTTTGGGACTTCAGTTGATCTTCTTTCACTGGATAGAGATCGTCTCAACATTTGGCGGATGGCCATTTTCGTACAAAGTAGTTCTTGATGTGTTGAAATAAAAGCTTTTTTGCAAAATGTTATGAAATGATTGAAGCTGAAAAAATGAAGTATTTTGAGGAGTTGTTGGTGGTTGTAATCCAGAAATGGCTTATATATATAGGTAACAACAAGGTGTATATATCCTTAAGAAATTAAGAGTTGAGTGTGACACATGAGACATGATAGACATGGGCACATGAGGAGTAACATGGAAATGTTGTAATGATTATCAAGATTTCAAACACCAAAATGAAATTTGTGGATTGAAATCATTGTTCACTGCCTACTATAGAGACTAGATAGCCCTTAAGAGACCCACAGTAATAAATGGTACAGCAAAATGGGATGCCTCCTCTCACCTAAATAGTTTACAAGGTTTAATTTGGTGTTTTTACCGAATAAATGTATTAATTAATTTGTCAATATTGATGCTGTTATTAACGAATTAGCTGGATCATGTGATTATGTTTCTGGAGGAATAAAGATCTTCAACTGTCCTTATCCGTAAACTGAATTATAAAGATCAAAGGAAAGCAAGTAGGCTCGGATGAGTGCAACGTTGGCAGAGTTGGTAGGATACAATATGTTTCCATCACACATTTCTTCGTGCCTTAAAGTCTTGATGATAGTTTAAAGACAAGTCCATGTGCTTTTGTTTCTCAAAACTCTTATAGCTCAGGCCATATTTCTCAAGGATACTCGTTTGACTATATATACAACACACATCTCAAATAAAACCAGCAACAAGTCCTCAAAAGCTTTTACTTATTTCACAAAGTTTTTCACTTTTACCAGCAAGATTCCCTCTATAGAAATGGCCATCCGCCAAATATTGAGACGATCTTTGTCCAATGAAAGAAGATCAGCTTCATCAAGAGCTGATGTTCCAAAGGGCCATTTTGCCGTTTATGTTGGCCAGAACTAAAAGAGGCGGTTTGTAATCCCAGTATCATACTTGAACCACCCGTCATTTCAAGAGTTGCTTTCTCAAGCTGAAGAAGAATACGGATTCCATCATCCAATGGGCGGCCTCACCATTCCTTGCAGTCAGGATTTATTCACTGATCTCATCTCTAGCTTCTCCTAGAAAGCGAACTGCATACTATGTATAGGGAGAAGACAGTTTTGTAGATTAGATTCTCTGACAAGCATTCTTCGTTGTCTTAGAAGTAGAGACTACATTAGAAAAAGAAATGTATATTCAATGACAAAATATAGTAAATTTCAACAATCACTTATCCATTTTCATATGCTAAAGTCCAATGATCAACAGAAGAGGTTTATTGTTCTAATATCAGTTTTAATCCAACCATCATTTCAACAAGCTGACAAAGGATTCGGGTTTGATCATCCAATGGATCCTTTTTACATATGATCCTAAAAATGATTGTCCTAACTTTTTATATGCAGAACAACTCTGTTCCAAATGAATTACAATAACTTCCATCGACTGTAATGGTATGATCTGAATGTTGTCAGTATATAGAAGTTTAGTATTCTTAATTTGTCAGCAAATTTAAGCAGTTAAGAAAACATTAGCAACTTATTAGCAGTTTTCTCAAACTACTCCGAGTCAATACTTTCATGTTTGTCAAGAACATGAGCTGCTGAATTCTCAAACACTTCCAGTTCACATGGTGGGTCAAGTAATTTCAGTGTTGTCCTAAAATGGATCAGTATACCACTTGATAGTTATGAATATTGGCAATTTCAATCTTGTTGTGGATCGTAAATACCTCCGAATATTTCTAGATATTTATTTGATCAAAATCCTAGAATTTTAGATCTACTGATCTTAAAAATTACAGTTCAAAATTCATAAATTGAAACAACAGTCTAGTTAAAAATCATTCTCTAGCATCAAATTTTGTCATAAGCTGGCTAAGTACCTCTAAAATATTAGAGTTTCTTTTAAATGAATAAGTTTAATCTGATAAACATCTTTAATATTATTATTTGAAGACAGACCAATGCAATTCTTAATTTGCTGATGTTTCAATCCACTGTTCAATAAAACCAAAAATCATAAGTGAAGCCTCTTACAATTTATTCAGATATTCACAAAAGATTTTATTAAGGGAAACATTGTTTTCTAGTCCACAACAAGTTAGGAAAAGAATTACTGGTATTCCATTTTAACACTATAAGAACTGGTTTTATTTAATGTCTAATGCAATAATTCTGCTTCTAATTCTACCACATATAATCTTACATAAAGTATTGAACATTGATGGTGCAACCTTTTCAGAACAAATGGATAGAGCTGATCAAGCGTGTACTTTTTGGGTCTATACTGAAATATGGAAAATTAGTAGGGAAATCAGTAGAATAATTTCATCAGATTGATTTCAGTAGGGAGCATAATCTGAACAATATTGCTATAAAAATAAGGGGGTTAGGACAATGTTGAGTTTGTATATAGTTATTAGTCTAAACTCAAATCAGATAATGCTTTTGCATCTGAAAATGACTCAGTAATTTGTTTCATGTATATCCAGTATATATATGCTCTAACTAATTTACAAAACTGTATTCCTCATATGAATTGACCATATCATGTTCTACTCAGACCAGAGATGAGATCGGTGAACAAATCCTGAGTGCAAGGAATGGTGAGGCCGCCCATTGGATGATGGAATCCAAATTCTTCTTCGGCTTGAAACAGCAGTTCTTGAAATGAAGGATGATTCAAGTATGATACTGGAATTACAAACCGTTTCTTTTCATTCTCGCCAATGTAAACAGCCAAATGGCCCTTTGGAACTTCAGCTGATCTTCTTTCACTAGATAAAGATCGTCTCAACATTTGGCGGATGGCCATTTTCGTATAAAGTTGTTGTTGCTTTGTTGAAATAGGAATTTTCTGGCAAAATGCTGTGAAACAATGAAAGCTGAGAGAATTGAAGTATTTTGAGGAGTTGTTGGTGGTTGTAATCCTCATCTGGCTTGTATATATAGGTAAACAATATTCTGTATCCTTGAGAAATTAAGAGTTGAGTGTGGCCTATGAGACTTGATAGACATAAGAACATGGGGAGTCACATGGGCTTGTTCTGATGATTATAAAGATTTTAATTAAACACCAAAATGAAGAATTTGTGGAGTGAAATCATTGTTCCCTGCCTACTTCACACAATAAATCAATTGTCACCAAAATATTAATTGTTTTGACAAACCTCCTAACTCTATCTATTGGTCTATTGATCCATTTGGTCTTGTGGTTCGTGAACATAGCATTAACTTGTACTTAATTTTAATTGAATTCTGCATTATATTTAAAAACATCCTGTAATTGTTACGTCTTTAATGTTTTTCCATGGAATTGGTAAAATTAGCAGCTCATGTGATTGGTTTAAGGGTTGATAGGAGGTCTAATATTGTTATCATTTGTTTAAGTGGAGGGGTCTTTTGATGGCTATGTTGCAGAGTTGGTAGGATAGAGTGTCTTTCAATCACACATTGTTGTTGCCTTAAAATGTTGATGATTAAAGGTTCAAAGTTCAAACACAAATCCATGTTATCCTCCATCTGCTTTTGTTTCTCATCTCTCATCTCATTTAGCCTACCCCATATTTTCTCAAGAATAAAGCCCTTCTTTGTTCATCTATATATACCACACATATTTCAACTACAACCATCACCAACTCCTCAAAATCTTATCTTCACTACATTTTTAACAGAGTTTTAAATTTCAACAAACAAGATTCACTTTATAATACAGAATGGCCATCCTACGAGTTTTGAGACGATCTTTGTCCAGTGAAAGAAGATCAGCTTCATCTGGTGCTGATGTTCCAAAGGGCCATTTGGCTGTTTACATTGGCGAGAACGAAAAGAAGCGGTTTGTGATTCCAGTATCATATTTGAATCACCCTTCATTTCAAGAACTGTTGTTTCAAACCGAAGAAGAATTCGGATTCCATCATCCAATGGGCGGCCTCACCATTCCTTGCAATCAGGAATTGTTCACCGATCTCGTCTCATGCTTGAGCAGAACATGAGATACATACTAAGTTTTAGAAGAAGAAAGTTTTGTAGATTAGTTTCTCACAAGCATTATTCATACTCTTAGAAGTACAGACTTTGTTAGGAAAATAAATGTATATTCATCAACAAAATATATTAAGTATCAAAATTACTTATCCATTTTCACATTTCAAAGCCTTAAGTGGCTTTAGTATTTCTGATCTTCTTAGACATGTTTCATTTTATCAGTTAACCTTATAAAACTAAAGTACAAATTAAAAAATTATGGGTAAAAGTAAATATATTAGTGGGTAACCCGTAATCGAATACTATTGTTTCAATTCCAGTCCTGTCTAGTTTTATGAATTGAAACTTCAATGTTTGGCATTTTAGTCCGGTAATTAGTTTTAGGAGGCGAAATACTCTGCCACTTGGACAAATCAGTCCATGCCACGTCAGCATCCGCCAAAACTTGGTTGTGACATGCCTGAGAAGATGATTTTCTTGCATCCATCTGTCATAAGCTGGCAGATGTAACATCTTTAGTATATTAAAGATTTGAAGACAGTTGCATGTGAGTCTTCATTTTCAATGTTTCAATCCACTGCCCACTTGAATCATACTTCAAAAGAGACTTCACAAAAGATTTATGATTTAATGATTATCTAATGTAATACTTGTGTTTCTTGCACATATGATCTTATAAACCGTTGTCCTAAAAGTCTATAAGCAGATTAAATTTGTTCAAAATGAGTAACTAAATCATTAGTCATTGGTAAATATGTCTTCTCAATGTATTATGCATTAGCTGTTGGAAATATTAGAAAATCCAATAATCAAAATAAAACAAGGAAAAGATAAAAACGAAGATCAAAGGAAAAAACACTTGAGGCGTGCTTGAAATGCACTGTCCTTAAGGATTTACACTTAGCAATCCCCCAGGATTCAACAAGTCTTCTAGGATAAACCTAGGATCAGGAGCAACAGAATAATAAACCCAGCAAAAAGAATAGAAGAAGAAGAAGAATTTACGCAGTGTTTTTTCTTGTTATCTGTTCTCAATAAACACTCTGATATATATATAATAAAACTGCAAGTAAAACGGTTTTTGACCACCTTAAGAATAGGAACAAACTCATAGTGGTTTTTAATTAAAAGATAAGCACGGTTATATTTGTTGAGAAGAAATAGGAAACAAACTTGGTGGATAAGTTTTGATAATTAATATATTTTTGAAATACTTTAAATAATAAATTTACAACAATCTCCACCTATTTCAAAAAATATTTATAAAATAATTTATAAAGTCTCGAGAAAAAGATTTATAAAATGCCAAAATAAAATAAAAATAGCTGGGTATCACAGGACTATGTAATGCATCGAATCTGGTGTCTTTTGGATTATGAACCGGACCTAGAAGGGATAAGGTATAAATTACTAAGCATTGGTGAAGCATATAGCTTCTATGAACCAATAACTTATTGTTGTAACTTAAATTGCTTATCCATCACATTACATGTGTTTATTTTGTTGCTCAACGCGGTTGTGCGCGAATAGGCCATGCGCGTGCCGGGTTATTCATGTGTGCTCTAGAGACTTAGCCACTGTCTCATAGGAGCGGCCCCACTCCACACTCATATAGGTGAGTTCATCAAAGTATATTCTGCAAATAATATACCATCCATAAGGGCTATGACTCATTAAAAGCTTTTAGCTTATCCTCTCAATTTGCAGTAAAGCACCACACTTATTTTAGAAATCATTTGCTTTAAAGCACTACATATTTAGGAAGGGATATAATTTAAGGTGCTAGCAGAACTAACAAGTGGCTTGTTATTACCCATATGAACCTTATTCATGGGATCTCCAATCACAAAGGTTGGGTTCCTACCACTGTTAATTTTCAATTGGCTTGTCTCACTCCTCTTCAATTAAGACTAGTCAAATCATTTCATCTTCTACCAGCTGGTTAACCACTTAATTTCGTACGAATATATCTATTTTACCATTGAAAGTCTTATTCTTAACAATGGATATTGTATCTTAGCAATCACAAAGCATTGACAACAGAGTGTCGGTGTCTCATCCAATTGGAATACAAGCTAAGCAATTTCTTAGCTACGTGGCCTCATTGCCAGACAATTTCAGAGTATAAAACTCTGACATCATAGTATGTTTAATTTGTGCATCAAATTCTCAATAATTTGTGCAAACTCAAATTGAGCCACAAGATCACCTTGATATACACAATTATCTACTTCAAGTGAAGTAAAATCACTAGATAACAAACTTGATCACATTTCTCATGTCACTCGTATAAATCTCATAATCTAAATTTCTATTTAGTAATTGTTTTGATGCCCATTTGATGAATAAAAAGTTTGTAAACTGAAGATAATTTATTAAATCTCAAATGGACAAATTGTGTACACTTGTGAAAAAGTTTTATTTTAAGTAAAACTATTTTAAAAATCCATTCCCAATCAATAAGTTCAATTTTGTTTAAAGACTCATTTTCAATAGAAATAATTTGATTAAAATATTTGAATCATTTGAAATAATATCATTTGAAAGTTTTCGAAAATCCTTCTCAACAAGCTAAGTATAAAACTCATTTGCAAAATTCTTTTCACCCATGAAAAGATCAACTCTATTATCAAAAATATGCATGAGAAATTAGCTCACCATTCAAAGGAATATAAGTACAAATAATTCAACATTATTTGTCTCAACAATAGTAATTATATTTAACACATCACTTTTCAACACAAGAATTCTACAATATACTCAGCATAACCAACAACATGCAATCAGATGTTTCAAACTTATTTTCCTATTATCAAGATCATAATACATAACTTTAGCAAGATATCCCCACACTTTTAAATATTTCAAGTCACGTACAAAAGCAGAATATATAGAAAAGAATAGCAAAAAATAATTTGTATTTCTAGAAACAAAACATTTACCCACAAACCAAATTATTATTAATATGCTTGCTTAAAACATCAACTCATCAATTAACCAATACGCATTACCATCAACAACCCATGTTTCAATTGAAGATTCCAAGTTAAGTTTATCGCATTTCGCCCTAATACTAGTCGATGTATAGCCATTTATCAATAACGATCGTGATATTCCTAATCACCAAAGCATGCATGCACACCACTAGATTTAAATTTCAGATCATGATGTTGGCAACAAGGACAAACTAATTTAATACTTAAATTCATTAGTCATAATTTCTACGATCTAGTTCCCAATAAATTAAAAAACAATTTATTCAAGTCCACATAAATTACATACATATATTCAATGATACCAACACAATAAAAAATAAAAGATAGTAAGATCCCCGGTGACTATCAATCAACATATCAAGTGCCTTCACATATTCTAATTAATAAATTAGACAAAATAAAATGTGTATATACATATTAATATACGTACCCAATATCAATTCCAAAAACATAAGATTTTTTTTTTTTGAAAGGACATGTTACATAAATGAAATAACCATAAAACAAAATTAAGCCAACATTAATAAAAGATACATCTTTGTATGAGACAAATTCTGGTGAGAGACCGAACATAAAATGAGTATTGACACTTTAACACTTTGGACACTTTGGGAGGGTGGGTGTGATTTATGTTATGTTGTCCCCATCTCATCGATAAGATTATGCCATATGAGTTTTTTGTCAAAATAAAAACGTCACTATCAAACCAATATTGTAGTTTTCGTTAAAAAAACCCTATTAAATATTTAAATAATTTTACGTAAATTTTGAACCATATTTATCAAATTCATGTTTATATTCATAAGTAAATTAACTACAAGAACTCATCAAGCATGAGGAACTAATATAGAAATTTTGTAAAAGCGGAGTTATGAGTCAAATCTAAAAAATTAAAAATTCTCTTATTAATACACCGATCGCATACTTGTCTAATTTTAAGAGCAAACTTATTAAATAAATAATTAATCTAACCTCTATTGACTCAAGTAGTATTAAAAGTTACTACCACTATCAGACGAATATGATTTCCCTTAATCTCTCCACCAAGCCCGAAATCTCTTTGCCTTCATTAGACTCACGTCGATCGCCGATATTTTTTTTTTTTTTATTGTAAATGTTTTGAAGAGAAGAAATCAACGAATAGGAACTTTGGTGATTGTAAATCCTTAAGATTGTTGGAAATATTAGAAAATCCAATAATCAAAATAAAACAAGGAAAAGATAAAAACGAAGATCAAAGGAAAAAACACTTGAGGCGTGCTTGAAATGCACTGTCCCCAAGGATTTACACTTAGCAATCCCAGGGATTCACAAGTTTCAGGATAAACGCAGGATCGGGAAAGAAACGAATAATAAACCCAAAGAAAAGAATAGAAGAAGAAGAATTTACGAAGTGTTTTTTTTTTATACATTACGTTTTCTCAATAAACACTCTGATATATATATAATAAAACTGCAAGTAAAACGGTTTTTGACCACCTTAAGAATAGGAACAGACTCATAGTGGTTTTTAATTAAAAGATAAGCACGGTTATATTTGTTGAGAAGAAATAGGAAACAAACTTGATGGGTAAGTTTTGATAATTAAGATATTTTTGAAATACTTTAAATAATAAATTTACAACATTAGCTAGGTCCGTGTTTGTAATGAGACATAATCACATGAAGAAAGAGATGTGGGGTTGATATGAATTTGAAGGATCAAAAGAAAGCAAGTAGGGCCCTCTGAGCATCAAATCCTATTATCAGTTATCAGTGTATTAAAGTAGAGGGGTCATTTGCTTGATTTGGTAGGATACAATATTTTTGGATCACATATTAATTTTGTTGTTTTAAAATCTTAATGAAGATTGAAAGACAAATGCATGTGATTCCCCATGTTCGTATGTTTCTCAACTCTCAAAGACCATCACATATTTCTGAAGGATAAAGCCTTTTATTTTTCACCTATATATATTATATACAACACACCTCTAGAAAACCAGCAACAAACAAGTCCTCAAAATATTCTCTCTTTCTCAGTTTTCACTTATTTCACAACATTTCCAGAAGGATTTTTCATTTCAACTCAGCAAATTCACTTTATTCGATGGCCATTTGTCAAATTCAAATTTTTTGGTGACTGCTAAAGAAATGTTAAAGGACCAAATTCAAATTTTTGATAATTTCTGGGACCAAAATCAAATGTCAAAATAATTGGGATCAATTTAAAAAAAAGAAGCAGTTAGTGTACTAAAAAAAAAAAAAAAACTTAATCCCTAAATTCTATTTAAACATTTTGATATTTATTCTCTCGCTATATATTAGGGATTTAAATCAAAAATGGTTAAAATAACTTTTGCATATTTATTGAAAAGGTATAGTATATATCACATGTTTCAATTTAGTCAGTATGTTTTCAATTTTACCGATTTAGTCCCAAATCGTGGGAGACCGATCAAACTACCCCAAAACGACATCGTTTTTGGGGCGTGGGATACACGCGCCCCTAATTTTGATCTGGAAATACTGTATCACGCGACAATTTAGTCCCAAATTAGGGGCGTGTATCACACGTGCCAAAAACGACGTCGGTTTTGGCTGGTTTGACCGGTCTTTGGCGATTTGGGACTAAATCGGCACAAATTGAAAACATATGGGACTAAATTAAAACAAGTTGATATATACGTTACCTTTTCAATAAAGATGCAAAGATACGGGATCTTGTTGATTTAAATCCCTATATTCAGGTGCAGATATGACAAAAATTGTTAAAGATGGTGTAAAGGCGGGTAAATTATGCGAAGAAGGTATTGGATTGGGTTGCACGAATGATGATTTTTGTTGGGCCAGATGCAAACTCAAGTTTCCTAGCCCAAAAACTAACGGCTATTGTCAAAAAAATACCTCGGGTTTCCACCCTTGTGCATGTGTACACTTTGTTAAAACTTATTAGTTGATATGTTCAATATTAATAATAATAATTACAACAACAATAATATTAATATGTAAAAGTAAAAAAAGCAATGTGCAATTTCCGTATACATTTTTTATTTTTTATTCCGTATAGATTTATTATTCATGACGGGATTTGTCTCATTCATCTTTTTCCTGTTCCGGATGTGTTCCGTTCACCTCCAAACGATGATAAAAACTTGTATGAGATGACCTTATAGATGTGACGAAATCTCATTTACCATTTTATATGATTTAATTATGAGCTTATGGTATAACAGGTCAATCATCTTTTATAAAAATTGTGGCTCAAATATCAAAATGAAGTATTATCTAATATATACAATTGTCTCGTACAAAAAAAATTTATACACATTTATTATACTCCCATCGCCACATAATTACTTGCACATGGAGGTGGGCACACACATTATAAAAGTGGAGTAATGAGTAGGGATTTAAAAAATAATTTTATAATTTTTTATGTATAATATAAAGAAAATAGTTGAATTTCCCCCGGGGACACAACTGAGCGGTAAGGGTACTTATGGTGATGTTGAGAAAAATCCTCCAGCGACGCAGGTCCAATGTGTGGGATAATTTCTCAATTGAAACATTGTGGAGGTTTTTTCTGGGGATTGAATCATGTTGACTATCTTCCACATATGTCTGTTACTCATGCATATCTCTCGAATTATAACCCACCCGGTTGAGGGGCTAACATTAAGGGTGGGTGAGTTTATTAACTCCCCCTTATCCAACAAGAAAATTAGTTGAATTGTGCATGTGTATATATGAACCCAAAAGTAATAATATCTGGTGTAAATTTTTTAATATTGTGAATTTTTTTTTTAAGTGTGCAAGTAATATTGAGACATCTAAATAATATAAGTGTGCAAGTAAATGAACAGAGAAACAGGCTGTGAATAGAAAAACAGGCTGTATAATTAATGTAAATGTGCAAGTAAATGAACTGAGAAACACGCTGTAAACCGAGAAACAAGTTGTATAAGATAAATCTAATCTAAATGTATCATAATTATGAACTTATCACATGATTTAATTTGGAAAAAACTTCTAAATAATTTGTTGTCATGATTGCGTACCAATTAAGAATGCATGCATATCAATGACCTATAAAAAAGGAGTATAGTCACACATCAAAAAGGAAAAAAATATATCAAAATCAAACACGTACCTTATATGTAATTAGATGGAGAAGATCATCACAACTATTTTCGTTTTCTTTGCACTTCTTTCAATTAGTGGTAAGATAGATGGTTCATGGTTCACCCGACCCGAATGGTTCATGATTTAGGGTTTATGGTTCATGGTTTAGGGAATAGTTGGCATGACACGTCATTAATCTGGTTCCATAAAAAATCAGATAGTTGGTTCTATATCATTACTCTATATATATATATATATTTTTAAGGTTTATTGGTACTATTTTAAACAAATGCACATTCTTATTATAATCTTTTATCCAACCCGGGAGGCCCAATTAAGCACTTATTAGTTGCACACTCAATATCGAGTAAAATATTTTGGGGTGAAAATTGAAACTGAATTTTTATAATTCAAACTACTCCCTAGCTCCTATTCAAAATATCGGTCGTTTTATTTTTTTATACTATTTATAATTTATATATTGTTTCACGCTTTTCAATGTTAATTAATTATATTTTTTTTTCAAATTACTCTAAAAATCATTAAGGCTCTATTTGGATGAATGGATTTGAAATCCATGAATTTCACACACAAATCATCACTCTCCAATGGATTTACAAATACTTAAATAATAGAGAAGAGAAGAGAGTGAAGGGGTAGAGAGGAGAGATTTCACAAATGATATGGTTTTGAAGAGGATTTGAAATCCCTCCATTTTAAACTAGATTCTCAAATTTAAGTATTTATAAATCCATTAGAGAGTGGTGATTTGTATGTAAAATCCATGGATTTTAAATTCATCCATCCAAATGGAGCCTAAAAGTAATTTAGGTAGTTTTAAGTTGTATTTTAGAATTTCAAGACAAATTATTAAGTGTAAAATAGGAAGTTATTAATTTTCTTAATATATATGCATTATTCTAAAATGACCTATTCAATATTAAGGAGTGAGTATTAAACTGAGTGTGAAATTTATTATGTGTCTCTTTATATTCAGGTGCAGACATAGCAGATAACGTTGAAGATGGTGGGAATGTGCGTTTATGCTCAGCAGCTTTGAGATTGGGTTGAGTTAATGATGATATTTGTTTGGCACAATGCAAACTCAAGTATCCTAACCCAGAAACTGTAGGATTTTGTCAAAAAAAAATCCACATTACTTGTTGGCACAGATGTTCAATAATAATAATAATATTAGTTGTAAAAGTAAAAAAGCAATGTTCAATTTCCATATTTTTTTTATAAAATTATTATTAGGGGTGGGCAATGGTCGGTTCAGTGGATCCACGTAATATATATATATATATATATATATATATATATATATAGAAAACGAAAAATATGTACGAAATATTTGGACAAAATCGAAAATTAAACCATATTTGTGAAAATCAAACGATTGGAAACCAAAATATTTTATTTCGATTTTCTGTTTCCAACCAAACCAAAAAGATTCTTTTTTTTTTGGGGCAAAAATTAATACTTATATAATTATTTATATATATGATTAAATAAATATGAACATGTATTCCTATCTAGCAAATGTCATACACTCTTAAAATAACATAAAAGGACATTCAATTCAATTATCTCACAATAGTTAATTCTCTCCTGAACTCATAATAAATTGGGTGGTATGCTTAGATTCTATATTACTAGATAACTCAAATTAACAATAGATTAATTATATTATTATTTTAAATAAATCTAAGCATATAAATAAGAGTAGCCCACACAAACACAATAATTGATTCATAAAACTTAATCCAAACCCTAAAATCGAATTATAGGAAAATACCAACAAAATCTAAATTAAAATAAACCAGAATAATGTTTTTGCATCTGAAATCATTGTTCCCTACCTATTAAATGGTACAACAAAGTGATGCCACATAAAAAAATTACAAGGTTTTCTTTGGTCTTTCTAATCCGTATGTGCATATCAATTATTTTGCACTTAATTAGTCCACCATTACCTAGAATAATGCAGAGGACATCTAAAGTGTACAGAAATCTTGGAGACCATAGATGTCTCCAAAATTGTATAAAACTTTCTAGAAACGAGTAAGAGTTCTAGAGTAGTGTACAAGATTTGAAGCCTTACCGAAATTTGATATAGAATTCTCAAGAAATTCTTCTTGCTGTTAAGTCAAAATGATCTTAACCATCATTAAAGGGGTAGATTAATATAAATAGAAGAATCGGTAGCTATGAAGTGAGGGAACAAGTACTCAACTTAGTTATGGGTGGGAAGAAGTAATTATGATGATATAGACTTAGCTAGCTACACAGAAATTCAGTACAAATCAGAGTATAGTTGCAAAGAAATCACATTCAGACACCACAACAAATGCAAAATCACTACCTCCAGTAAAATCATAATACAATTACAAAGATATGACATCCAGGACACCTCAGCAAAAGCTAATTTCACAACCACTCTAAAAGCAAAGTTTCACAACAATTCTAAAAAATATTAAATATTTTCTACAATAAAAAATATATATATATATACTTCAATTTTCTTTTTCCTTTTCTATTCCTAAATCTTACTGCTTTTTCTGCTCCGACTTCGTCTGATCAGAGTGCATGATACAATGGGTGGGCACTCAAAGTTACTGCAGACAATGGGAGATATGTTATCAATGAAATTGTAATTTCAGCAATAGGAAAGGGGTGAAAGGGGAAATTGTTACCATGAAATTGTAGTTTTAGCAATAGGAAAGGAGCGTAATATGTTACCATGAAATTATAGTTCCATCAATAGGAAAAAAGGGTAAAAGGAGGGTTAAAAGGGAGGAGGATAGAAGATGATCCATAAAGAAAATTTGAGTTGAAGAAGATGTTAAATATTTATCCAACTCGATTGACTTAGATTGTTATTATATATTTTTATTTATAAATTATTTTAAAATTTTATAAAATGTAATTTTTAATTAGCAAGTTGTTAATAATAGATTACCTTAACAAATGGGTAAAAATAATTTCCACCCAAGATTTAAAAGTTTTATTCTCAGGAATAAAAGTCTTCTTTTATAATGTAAAGTGTTTTGTTAATTAAACTTATAAACTCTTTGATAATTTAAAATAAATATGTTCTATTTAAGTTTTAATATAAAATAATCTTTTTAATTTTTTTTATGTTGAGGTGGGGTGGAGGGATGTGGTGGGGTGGGGGTGGACCGTGTGGTTAGAAAAATAAATGATAAAAACTCGAACGAGATGAGACCTAGCACAAATCAACATCCACTCATGCCAAAGTGTTAAAGCGTTAATGATCAAATTATGTTCCGTCTCACACAAGTACGCCTCAAAATAAATTGAAATTTCCCAACTTATTTTTTTGATCTATTGGAAAAAAATGTTTTTAAGATCATAAAACATGTTTAACACGTTTTCTTGCCAAATAAATTCAGAGTTTATAAGCTCTTTAAAATAGCTTAAGTTGCTTAAGTTGTTTTAAAGAACTTATGTTCGAGCTAAAACAATTCTAAGTCGAGAAAAAGAAAAGGCTTACCTTATGATTATTATTTTTTAATTATGAATTTTTTTTTCAACCCAAGAGAACTTATATATCATGTTTACAGTGCAATTATTCAACTTGAGCCCTACCACAATTTCCGGAGGGCCATCCCATAACTGAGGGGTCTCATATAAGCGAGAAACCCCAAACCAACTCGTGAGCTATAGAATTAGCATCACGTCGAACAAAACAAATAGTAAAATCCGGAATGGTTGTAAGAATATTCATGCAGCCCAGAATATGTAGTCACCAAAAATTGAGACCGATTGGCAACCATTATTAATAGCATCTACAACTATTTTAGAATCACCTCTACAATAACCTTCTGAAAACCCATCTCTTTCATTCAGTGCTTTCCAAAAACCCATAGCTTCACCAATATCCTCTCCAATTCGACTCGAAAACACCATGATCCGTCCTTTCAAGAATGACTCATGCTCATCACGAATCACCATCCCAACTCCTGTTTCAAAAGACTGATCGAAAAAAGTCGCATCCACATTTAGATATTTTTTATGTTTTATATTATTAGGTTTAGATAAAGAAAGTCAATGAAATAAGAATGACTGTCAGACACGAAGGATTACTTGGAGTATGCAAATATATTATTGAGGGTAGCAGGTCATAGAATTAAAAAATAAAAAATGTAAAAATTGTTGGACGAATTTCAATTTTCTAAAATTAATAGGACCAATATTATATATTGAGAAACTTATAGGATGAAAATAAAATGTTTTCTCTAAAAAAAAAATTACAATGAAAAGTTAATATTACCCTCTTTTTTTTTTATCTTGGTCGACTTTTAAATTTTTATTTTTATTCTTAAATTTACATATTATTCTTTGTAGTACGACATATTATATTTCACTACTACACATTTGAGCTTGCACAGCTGCACTTGGACAACCCTTTTTTCAAACAACTCTCCAAGTAAGTAACAGCTTGGAGAGCGGTTTTATTAAAAAAAAAAAAATACAAAGACAGCGGTTTGAAACCGTTGTCTAAGATGCTGGGCTGCATGAATATTCTTACATTTCGACTTATTTTAGACTACCAGAAAGGGTTGAGACGGGAATATTCACGATCCCAGTGCACAACGCATCATCGAAGAAGTGGTAATCTATCCATTAATTTATCTTTCAATTACAAACTATTATTTATAAACAAATAATTAAATAATAATCTTTTGTTTTTGTGATTCGTGAGGCGTCTATCTCAGACCATGACTTTAAGCGACATTCGCATGATCGCCCCCGATGATCTGTTTTGACGGGCTATGGGTCGCCAGAGCATCCCGACATTACTTGAGTGTCGGATATGGGTGGTGATTTAAGACATCTTTAGCAATGGCACTGGTCTTCAAGCCATGAATATGGTGGGTATACTAACGGAACAGGTTGCCAAGTTGGCTAAAGATGTGGAACTTTTGAGGTCTGAGAGAAGATCGAGCCACGAAATGTCGTCTAGTGGAGCAAGCTGTGAACATAGTGTCGAGCTAATGCTATGTTTTCATTTAACCCTAGGGACGACTTTATTGAGGCACTTCAAAAACGTCTCCCGGGTATCAAATATGCATGTCTCACATTTGTTTTAATTAAAGACTAGTGTATTAAAATTTTCTAACTAAATATCTTATTGAACGACCAACGACCTTTTTTTTTTTTATCCGGAGGATCCCGTCGGTTGGTGGCCCACAAGCTCGTTACCGCCTCCTCCCAAGAATGATTCATGGTCATCCCATCACTCCCGGTTTCGTGAGGGTCACACTCGATGTACCCGAATCGGAGAGAGGAGGATTCAATGATGTGCAAAAACCAATGGATGAAAGTCAGAACGGTCGGAATAAATGATCGGGCACTTCATCGAATGGCCGAGCAACTTGGTCTCTAGCACCATGAGGGTAAAATATTTGTTATTAAAGTTCATTATCTTATTTGTGGTTCTAAATAATATTGCAAATTAATTGTAGAATCTGCCGACCCCACATGAGGCTAAATCGAGGGACTCCACTGCGCTAAGACTTGGTTATCCCATGACTGGAGACTTAGATCACGATGATCATTTACAGTCTAGGGTGCACCGGATGGTATCGTCTAATGCTTTCGATATCGTCACAGTTCCCATGCTTGCTCACTTTCATCAGAATACTTTCCAAGAATTCGTCAGTGAGGAACATGTGCGCGAAGTCTTGAATGACGAGTGGTTGAGTGCAACCACCATAGCCCTTTACCTCAGGTATGTGTTTACTAATTCTCAATATTCACTTTCTGTATAGTTTAATTTTCTTTTTAAATATTAATTAGCGTATATATGTTGGTTAAAGATATTTGGGTGAGCTATATCTCTCCAGAGATAACCGAGCAAGTGGAATGTACTCCTTCGTCTCCCCCAAGTGTCTTGCATAATGGGTGATATAGGCATGCAGACCATGGATGGATTCGTTAATCATATCTTTGAATCTAAGCGGGAGCGATCATCTCATTTTTTTGGCCAACAAATGTGGGGTGAGTGATAAACATTTCGTTAAAATTTGTATTCATGTTTATAATATTTGCATATATATATGCTAAATTTGCAGTTAATTTTAATACTCTCAATATAATATAGGAAATATTGGGTGCTGGTCGCCATACACATGAATACATTAAGTGTGTATTTTATGGACCCAGCTCATGATGGAGTTTATTCAAATCGCCCTGGAAGCGTAAGTTCATTTTTAATATTCTATACAATGATTTGTTTTACTTTTAAAATTATGCATATTTAATCTATTTTTATTTTTTAATTATAATAATAATAGTGTGATGACGATGTATCGGAGTGAAAGTCGTAGCCAGAGTCGAGGGCTCAAGATCCAGGTTAAATAAAGTGAACTGGATTAACATTAAGGTAAATTTAATTTAGTAAATTATCAAACTAATTAATAGAAAGAAATCATAATTGTAATACGTGATTATATTGTTAATCAACAGGTTTCGAGACAACGAGATAATGACCATTGTGGACATTTTGTGTGTTGCTTTATAGAAGATATAATATCTTGCTTTCTATAAACTAACATTCCTCCCAATGTAAGTCAATTATTGATTTATTTAAATTATTATTGATTGAATAAAAATTCATACTATATTGATTGATTCGTTGTTTGCAGTTTGTCTATGAACGTGAGCTCAAGTCTTACTCTAAGAAAAGACTGGAGAAATGGAAAAACGATTGAACGGGGTACTTTTACAATCGATTCTTATATTCATACGATCAATATTGAGAGAATGTTGTTTGAAATATTGGTAGCATGTAATTAAATTATATATTTGTGATGATATATATTTCATATTTTTGGTGTATTGGACGATGTTTATGATTGTATGTTTATATATTTCGATGTTTTTGGTATATATATGTGGTTTATGGTTTTATTATAGGATTTTTGGTTTATGTTATATGGTATTGGACTTATATATAAGTTTTGGTTTATAGTTTTATTATATGATTTTTAAAATGTAAATTAATAATTAAAAAAAAAAGATATTGGACGGCCGGTTTTTCAACATTTGCCTATGTAAAATAATAAGCGAATTAAAAAAAATATTAGCTTGGGAATGATTTGATAACACATTTGTCAATCTTAAACTTGCAAAGCGGTTAAAACATTTGTCCAAGTCTTTTTCTTGGACAACGGTTTTTTATCATTTATCCAAGCTTGAGACGGTGATGCTTGGAGAGAGCGGTTATAACCTCTCCAAGGTAATTTTTCACAGCTGTCCAAGCCCAAATGTGTATTAGTGTTTATACGAGACCAGTATTTCTCTCGTGCGACTCACAGTTTGAATATTAGTATTCAACACAAGATGAATTATAATAGTAATTCACATGACATACTCAATATTAAATTACATGGATATAAATAATCTATAATACAATTTAATGAATACAAAATAAATTAATAATTAAATTTATTATATATTTAAATCGGTTATTCGGTTCAGTTCGGTCTGGTATGGTTCGGTGCGGTTTCATTCGGTTTTTCGGTACGGTTAATTCAGTAATATCCATGTCCATATCCAAAAAAATAAAAAGGTTCGGTTCGGTTCGGAAAAAGTCAAAAAAAAATCAATGGCTATTTTCGGTTCGGTTCTTTTTCGGTTCGGGTTCGGTAATTTCCAAACTCCGTGAACAGCCCTAATATATATATTAAAAATATTAATATTTATATTTAAAGTTTAAATTTTATTTTTATAAATGCAATATGTATGTCAAATTAAAGATCATAAAAAGACAATTAATTTGACACATACTCCCTCCAATTCATAAAGTTTGTCGTTTTGACATTTTGTATAAAATTAAGGAACATATATCTTTTACAATTTTACCCTTTTTAGTTGGCAACTAAATATGGATACACCAATCAATTATCAACTAAATATTCATATGTTTTGTGTCCATACCATGAGATAGAGAGGAGAGAGAAGAATGAGTCAAAATTGATTGATGAGAAATTTAAGGGATGTGCAAAATTTAAGAGATAATGATGAAATGAATACAAGGATAAAAGAGAAAGAAACATGGAAATAAAGCTAAACGACAAATTTTTTGAAACAATATATAAGCCCAAAAGTGACAAGTTTTATGAAACGGAAGGTGTAATACACTAAAAATATATTTTTAACAAATAAATTATTAAACTTTAAAAATATTAATGAAAAATAAAATATAAAAAAACAAAAAGAAAAAATGTTATTGGTTAATATTAAATCACTATATTTTCTAGAGAGTGAAGTAGTCCTTTTCACTATAAAGCAAGTGTGGCTACAACACACTTGCTCAAATATGCATTTGAAATTTTAACAAAATTGCACTTCTATATATTTATAGATGATCTAGTCCTTAAATGTGATGTGGCCTTCTTTTTTCTTTTCTTTTTTTAATATTCAACTGGAAGGGTTTTGTCATATTGGAGAGATAAAAGTGAGAGAACTTTTTTTTTCCTCCAAATATACAAAACTTAAGAAAGGGGGAGTTTTAATTTATCCAAGCAGATGAATTGTGTAATCGGAAATTGACATTTGTGAAATCTCTTTCCTGACATATATTGGGAATAGTGTTTTCTCATCATCTGGGATTCAAGCTTGGAAATCTGTCTTTCCTGTGTCAATTAAAATTCAAGAGGCACACTTGTATGAGCGGTCTCACGGTGAGATGGGACATAATTTGGACATTGACACTTTAACACTTTGGGAGGGATGGGTGTGATTTGTGTTAAGTTGTACTTCGTCTCATGCACGAGACCGTCTCGTACTCTTGTATGAGTTTTTGTCAAAATTCAATCATTTAGAGATCCCAACATGCAGCAATTGGAATCTGACATTAATTAAACTGCAATTTGGATTCTCTGAAATTAATAAAATCCCCAGTCAACATAAATTCAATCAAAAGCACAAAAAAATGTACATATTGTCAGAGGAAAATTATAATTTGAAAGTCAACATGATCGAATTTAAAAATGATAAAAGTTATTGGACGAATAAAATTATTTTCCATAAAAGGAAACATTAACAACTTTTAGTACCAGTCTTCTCCAGTGAATTGAGGTCTACCATAAAACTCCGAGACAACAAATTCAAGAAATGTCATACACATGAGCTGTTAAATTGTAACTTATCCGAAAGCAAAATACAGAATTTATAATTAATATATAATCAAGATGACATGGCGGGCCAAGTTATGTCCTAAAATTGATTTGAAGAGGGGTTGATAGATTTGTGAAAGGTTGGCAATCTGAATCAGTTAATTGTTTTGATGTGAATTAGGAAGGTTAAATGAAACCAAGTAGGTGCATTCAAAGACGTCAAATCGTAAGTTGGCAGGTTTGGTAGAATACAATAATGTTGTTCCATCACACATTCTTGTAGCCTTAAAATGTTGATTATTAATGGTTTAAAGACAAATCCATGTGCTTTCCTTTCTCATCTCTCACTTAGCCTACCTCATCCATGTTTTCTCAAGGATACATACACCCTTTCTTTTTTCCCCTCTATATATATCACACATATCTCAATTGCATGATTTGCATCCAGCAACAACTTCTCAAAATCTTAATTTCACTACATTTTTCACACACAAGATTCACTTTATACAGAATGTCCATCCTACGAGTTTTGAGACGATCTTTGTCTAGTGAAAGAAAAATCAGCCGAAGTTCCAAAGGACCATTGGGCTGTTTACATTGGCGAGAACGAAAAGAAGCGGTTCATAGTTCCAGTATCATACTTGAATCATCCTTCGTTTCATGAACTGCTAATTCAAGGTGAAGAAGAATACGGATTCCATCATCCGATGGTGGGACTCACCATTCCATGCAGCGAGGAATTGTTCAGTGATCTCGTCTCTGGCTTGAGCAGAACATGAGATGCACACTATATTTAGGAAAGAAGACTAGTTTTTTGTAGATTAGTTTCTTTGACAAGCATTATTCATTGTCTTAGAATTACAGACTTTGTTAGGAAAACACATGTATATTCAACAACAAATTATATCAAGTATCAAAACTTACTTATATATTTTTCATATATATGCAAGAGCCTTTATGTGATTTTAAGTACTTCTGACCTCTCAATTCTTAACCATGCTCTCCTGTTTCAGTCATAGGTGAGGATTTACTTAGCAAAGTAGAGTTATCAGGAATATATAGTAATTCCCGAACAGCCTTGCTGAAAAGAAACTTTTATGATTCTGAACAGAATTAAGTGCCTATTTTGAAACACAAATGGAACAGGTAGAAGTACTTATTTTTTAAGTTGGCGAGACCCACTTTTTCAGAAATAAGTGCTTCTTGAGTGCAAGTGGTGTATATAACTAGAAATTCACTTGGCTAAAATACTAGAATTCTATATCTACTGACCTTTAAAATTAGAGTTCAAAATTAATAACTTAAAATAATAGTCTGAGTTCAAAATCATCATCTAGCATTAAGCGGTGATGAGCTGGCTAAGTCCCCTTGAAAATAGTATATCTTTATTTATTTATTTTAATGGACAAAGTTCCATCTGATAAACACCATTTAGGAAAATTAGTGTTGTGGCAAGATTACAATATTTCTTGAAAATAGTTGTCAACCATAATTGTGTCATTTTACATAATTCTTTGTGTAACAAAACTCGTTTTTTAAGTTAACAATATATAAAGAGTAACAAATGTAAGAATGGAAGTGTCAGGCTTGTTTATATACTAATAGTAAAACCAGATAATGCTTTTGCATCTGAAAAATGACTTAGTAATTTGTTTCATGTATATTCAGTATATGCTCTAACTAATTTACAAAATTGTATTCCTCTTAAACATTCATGTTCTACTCAAGCCAAAAATTATATCACTAAACAGATCTTGACTGCAAGGAATGGTGAGGCCGCCCTTTGGATGATGGAACCCGAATTCTTCTTCAGCTTGATATAGCAATTCTTGAAATGAAGGATGGTTCAAGTATGATATTGGAATTACAAACCGCTTCTTTTCATTCTCCCCAATGTAAACAGCCAAATGGCCCTTTGGGACTTCAGTTGATCTTCTTTCACTGGATAGAGATCGTCTCAACATTTGGCGGATGGCCATTTTCGTACAAAGTCGTTCTTGATGTGTTGAAATAAAAGCTTTTTTGCAAAATGTTATGAAATGATTGAAGCTGAAAAAATGAAGTATTTTGAGGAGTTGTTGGTGGTTGTAATCCAGAAATGGCTTGTATATATAGGTAACAACAAGGTGTATATATCCTTGAGAAATTAAGAGTTGAGTGTGACACATGAGACATGATAGACATGGGCACATGAGGAGTAACATGGAAATGTTGTAATGATTATCAAGATTTCAAACACCAAAATGAAATTTGTGGATTGAAATCATTGTTCACTGCCTACTATAGAGACTAGATAGCCCTTAAGAGACCCACAGTAATAAATGGTACAGCAAAATGGGATGCCTCCTCTCACCTAAATAGTTTACAAGGTTTAATTTGGTGTTTCTACCGAATAAATGTATTAATTATTTTGTCAATATTGATGCTGTTATTAACGAATTAGCTGGATCATGTGATTATGTTTCTGGAGGAATAAAGATCTTCAACTGTCCTTATCCGTAAACTGAATTATAAAGATCAAAGGAAAGCAAGTAGGCTCGGATGAGTGCAACGTTGGCAGAGTTGGTAGGATACAATATGTTTCCATCACACATTTCTTCGTGCCTTAAAGTCTTGATGATAGTTTAAAGACAAGTCCATGTGCTTTTGTTTCTCAAAACTCTTATAGCTCACGCCATATTTCTCAAGGATACTCGTTCGACTATATATACAACACACATCTCAAATAAAACCAGCAACAAGTCCTCAAAAGCTTTTACTTATTTCACAAAGTTTTTCACTTTTACCAGCAAGATTCCCTCTATAGAAATGGCCATCCGCCAAATATTGAGACGATCTTTGTCCAATGAAAGAAGATCAGCTTCATCAAGAGCTGATGTTCCAAAGGGCCATTTTGCTGTTTATGTTGGCCAGAACGAAAAGAGGCGGTTTGTAATCCCAGTATCATACTTGAACCACCCGTCATTTCAAGAGTTGCTTTCTCAAGCTGAAGAAGAATACGGATTCCATCATCCAATGGGCGGCCTCACCATTCCTTGCAGTCAGGATTTATTCACTGATCTCATCTCTAGCTTCTCCTAGAAAGCGAACTGCATACTATGTATAGGGAGAAGACAGTTTTGTAGATTAGTTTCTCTGACAAGCATTCTTCGTTGTCTTAGAAGTAGAGACTACATTAGAAAAAGAAATGTATATTCAATGACAAAATATAGTAAATTTCAACAATCACTTATCCATTTTCATATGCAAAAGTCCAATGATCAACAGAAGAGGTTTATTGTTCTAATATCAGTTTTAAGCCAACCATCATTTCAACAAGCTGACAAAGAATTCGGGTTTGATCATCCATTGGATCCTTTTTACATATGATCCTAAAAATGATTGTCCTAACTTTTTATATGCAGAACAACTCTGTTCCAAATGAATTACAATAACTTCCATCGACTGTAATGGTATGATCTGAATGTTGACAGTATATAGAAGTTTAGAATTCTTAATTTGTCAGCAAATTTAAGCAGTTAAGAAAACATTAGCAACTTATTAGCAGTTTTCTCAAACTACTCCGAGTCAATACTTTCATGTTTGTCAAGAACATGAGCTGCTGAATTCTCAAACACTTCCAGTTCACATGGTGGGTCAAGTAATTTCAGTGTTGTCCTAAAATGGATCAGTATACCACTTGATAGTTATGAATATTGGCAATTTCAATCTTGTTGTGGATCGTAAATACCTCCGAATATTTCTAGATATTTATTTGGTCAAAATCCTAAAATTTTAGATCTACTGATCTTAAAAATTACAGTTCAGAATTCATAAATTGAAACAACAGTCTAGTTAAAAATCATTCTCTAGCATCAAATTTTGTCATAAGCTGGCTAAGTACCTCTAAAATATTAGAGTTTCTTTTAAATGAATAAGTTTAATCTGATAAACATCTTTAATATTATTATTTGAAGACAGACCAATGCAATTCTTAATTTGCTGATGTTTCAATCCACTGTTCAATAAAACCAAAAATCATAAGTGAAGCCTCTTACAATTTATTCAGATATTCACAAAAGATTTTATTAAGGGAAACATTGTTTTCTAGTCCACAACAAGTTAGGAAAAGAATTACTGGTATTCCATTTTAACACTATAAGAACTGGTTTTATTTAATGTCTAATGCAATAATTCTGCTTCTAATTCTACCACATATAATCTTACATAAAGTATTGAACATTGATGGTGCAACCTTTTCAGAACAAATGGATAGAGCTGATCAAGCGTGTACTTTTTGGGTCTATACTGAAATAGGGAAAATTAGTAGGGAAATCAGTAGAATAATTTCATCAGATTGATTTCAGTAGGGAGCATAATCTGAACAATATTGCTATATAAATAAGGGGGGTTAGGACAATGTTGAGTTTGTATATAGTTATTAGTCTAAACTCAAATCAGATAATGCTTTTGCATCTGAAAATGACTCAGTAATTTGTTTCATGTATATCAAGTATATATATGCTCTAACTAATTTACAAAACTGTATTCCTCATATGAATTGACCATATCATGTTCTACTCAGACCAGAGATGAGATCGGTGAACAAATCCTGAGTGCAAGGAATGGTGAGGCCGCCCATTGGATGATGGAATCCAAATTCTTCTTCGGCTTGAAACAGCAGTTCTTGAAATGAAGGATGATTCAAGTATGATACTGGAATTACAAACCGTTTCTTTTCATTCTCGCCAATGTAAACAGCCAAATGGCCCTTTGGAACTTCAGCTGATCTTCTTTCACTAGATAAAGATCGTCTCAACATTTGGCGGATGGCCATTTTCGTATATAAAGTTGTTGTTGCTTTGTTGAAATAGGAATTTTCTGGCAAAATGCTGTGAAACAATGAAAGCTGAGAGAATTGAAGTATTTTGAGGAGTTGTTGGTGGTTGTAATCCTCATCTGGCTTGTATATATAGGTAAACAATATTCTGTATCCTTGAGAAATTAAGAGTTGAGTGTGGCCTATGAGACTTGATAGACATAAGAACATGGGGAGTCACATGGGCTTGTTCTGATGATTATAAAGATTTTAATTAAACACCAAAATGAAGAATTTGTGGAGTGAAATCATTGTTCCCTGCCTACTTCACACAATAAATCAATTGTCACCAAAATATTAATTGTTTTGACAAACCTCCTAACTCTATCTATTGGTCTATTGATCCATTTGGTCTTGTGGTTCGTGAACATAGCATTAACTTGTACTTAATTTTAATTGAATTCTGCATTATATTTAAAAACATCCTGTAATTGTTACGTCTTTAATGTTTTTCCATGGAATTGGTAAAATTAGCAGCTCATGTGATTGGTTTAAGGGTTGATAGGAGGTCTAATATTGTTATCATTTGTTTAAGTGGGAGGGTCTTTTTGATGGCTATGTTGCAGAGTTGGTAGGATAGAGTGTCTTTCAATCACACATTGTTGTTGCCTTAAAATGTTGATGATTAAAGGTTCAAAGTTCAAACACAAATCCATGTTATCCTCCATCTGCTTTTGTTTCTCATCTCTCATCTCATTTAGCCTACCCCATATTTTTTCTCAAGAATAAAGCCCTTCTTTGTTCATCTATATATACCACACATATTTCAACTACAACCATCACCAACTCCTCAAAATCTTATCTTCACTACATTTTTAACAGAGTTTTAAATTTCAACAAACAAGATTCACTTTATAATACAGAATGGCCATCCTACGAGTTTTGAGACGATCTTTGTCCAGTGAAAGAAGATCAGCTTCATCTGGTGCTGATGTTCCAAAGGGCCATTTGGCTGTTTACATTGGCGAGAACGAAAAGAAGCGGTTTGTGATTCCAGTATCATATTTGAATCACCCTTCATTTCAAGAACTGTTGTTTCAAACCGAAGAAGAATTCGGATTCCATCATCCAATGGGCGGCCTCACCATTCCTTGCAATCAGGAATTGTTCACCGATCTCGTCTCATGCTTGAGCAGAACATGAGATACATACTAAGTTTTAGAAGAAGAAAGTTTTGTAGATTAGTTTCTCACAAGCATTATTCATACTCTTAGAAGTACAGACTTTGTTAGGAAAATAAATGTATATTCATCAACAAAATATATTAAGTATCAAAATTACTTATCCATTTTCACATGTCAAAGCCTTAAGTGGCTTTAGTATTTCTGATCTATCAGTTCTTAGACATGTTTCATTTTATCAGTTAACCTTATAAAACTAAAGTACAAATTAAAAAATTATGGGTAAAAGTAAATATATTAGTGGGTAACCCGTAATCGAATACTATTGTTTCAATTCCAGTCCTGTCTAGTTTTATGAATTGAAACTTCAATGTTTGGCATTTTAGTCCGGTAATTAGTTTTAGGAGGCGAAATACTCTGCCACTTGGACAAATCAGTCCATGCCACGTCAGCATCCGCCAAAACTTGGTTGTGACATGCCTGAGAAGATGATTTTCTTGCATCCATCTGTCATAAGCTGGCAGATGTAACATCTTTAGTATATTAAAGATTTGAAGACAGTTGCATGTGAGTCTTCATTTTCAATGTTTCAATCCACTGCCCACTTGAATCATACTTCAAAAGCGACTTCACGAAAGATTTATTATTTAATGATTATCTAATGTAATACTTGTGTTTCTTGCACATATGATCTTATAAACCGTTGTCCTAAAAGTCTACAAGCAGATTAAATTTGTTCAAAATGAGTAACTAAACCATTAGTCATTGGTAAATATGTCTTCTCAATGTATTATGCATTAGCTAGGTCCGTGTTTGTAATGAGACATAATCACATGAAGAAAGAGATGTGGGGTTGATATGAATTTGAAGGATCAAAAAAGAAAGCAAGTAGGGCACTCTGAGCATCAAATCCTATTATCAGTTATCAGTGTATTAAAGTAGAGGGTCATTTGCTTGATTTGGTAGGATACAATATTTTTGGATCACATATTAATTTTGTTGTTTTAAAATCTTAATGAAGATTGAAAGACAAATGCATGTGATTCCCCATGTTCGTATGTTTCTCAACTCTCAAAGACCATCACATATTTCTGAAGGATAAAGCCTTTTATTTTTTTTCACCTATATATATTATATACAACACACCTCTAGAAAACCAGCAACAAACAAGTCCTCAAAATATTCTCTCTTTCTCAGTTTTCACTTATTTCACAACATTTCCAGAAGGATTTTTCATTTCAACTCAGCAAATTCACTTTATTCGATGGCCATTTGTCAAATTCAAATTTTTTGGTGACCAAATACACTGATGAGTTAAAGGACCAAATTCAAATTTTTTTTGATAACTTTACCAAGGGCAAAATCAAATGTCAAAATAATTGGGATCAATTTAAAAAAGAAACAGTTAGTGGACTAAAAAAAAAAAAAACTTAATCCCTAAATTCTATTTAAACATTTTGATATTTATTCTCTCGCTATATATTCAGTGGGATTTAAATCAAAAATGAATTTAAAGACATTTATTGAAAAAAGGTCCAGTATATATCACATGTTTCAATTTAGTCCCGTATGTTTTCAATTTGTACCGATTTAGTCCCAAATCGCCGGAGACCGGTCAAACTACCCCAAAACGACATCGTTTTTGGGGCGTGGGATACACGCGCCCCTAATTTTGATCTGGAAATACTGTATCACGCGACAATTTAGTCCCAAATTAGGGACGCATGTATCACACGCGCCAAAAACGACGTCGGTTTTGGCTGGTTTGACTGGTCTCTGGCGATTTGGGACTAAATCGGCACAAATTGAAAACATACGGGACTAAATTAAAACAAGTGATATATACGGGACATTTTCAATAAAGGTGCAAAGATACGGGACCTTGTTGATTTAAATTCCTATATTCATTCAGGTGCAGATATGACAAAAATTGTTAAAGATGGTGTAAAGGCGGGTAAATTATGCGAAGAAGGTATTGGATTGGGTTGCACGAATGATGATTTTTGTTGGGCCAGATGCAAACTCAAGTTTCCTAGCCCAAAAACTAACGGCTATTGTCAAAAAAATACCCCGGGTTTCCACCCTTGTGCATGTGTACACTTTGTTAAAACTTATTAGTTGATATGTTCAATATTAATAATAATAATTACAACAACAATAATATTAATATGTAAAAGTAAAAAAAGCAATGTGCAATTTCCGTATACATTTTTTATTTTTTATTCCGTATAGATTTATTATTCATGATGGGATTTGTCTCATTCATCTTTTTCCTGTTCCGGATGTGTTCCGTTCACCTCCAAACGATGATAAAAACTTGTATGAGATGACCTTATAGATGTGATGAAATCTCATTTACCATTTTATATGATTTAATTATGAGCTTATGGTATAACAGGTCAATCATCTTTTATAAAAATTGTGGCTCAAATATCAAAATGAAGTATTATCTAATTTATACAATTGTCTCGTACAAATTTTTTTTATACACATTTATTATACTCCCATCGCCCCAGAATTACTTGCACATGGAGGTGGTCACACATATTATAAAAGTGGAGTAATGAGTAGGGATTTAAAAGATAATTTTATAATTTTTTATGTATAATATAAAGAAAATAGTTGAATTTCCCCCGGGGACACAAATGAGCGGTAAGGGTACTTATGGTGATGTTGAAAAAAATCCTCCAGCGACGCAGGTCCAATATGTGGGATAATTTCTCAATTGAAACATTGTGGAGGTTTTTTCTGGGGATTGAATCATGTTGACTATCTTCCACATATGTTTGTTACTCATGCATATCTCTCGAATTATAACCCACCCGGTTGAGGGGCTAACATTAAGGGTGGGTGAGTTTATTAACTCCCCCTTATCCAACAAGAAAATTAGTTGAATTGTGCATGTGTATATATGAACCCAAAAGTAATAATATTTGGTGTAATTTTTTTAATATTGTGATTTTTTTTTTTTAAGTGTGCAAGTAATATTGAGACATCTAAATAATATAAGTGTGCAAGTAAATGAACAGAGAAACAGGTTGTGAATCGAAAAACAGGTTGTATAATTAATGTAAATGTGCAAGTAAATGAATTGAGAAACATGCTGTAAACCGAGAAACAGGTTGTATAAGATAAATCTAATCTAAATGTATCATAATTATGAACTTATCACATTATTTAATTTGGAAAAAACTTCTAAATAATTTGTTGTCATGATTGCGTACCAATTAAGAATGCATGCATATCAATGACCTATAAAAAAGGAGTATAGTCACACATCAAAAAGGAAAAAAATATATCAAAATCAAACACGTACCTTATATGTAATTAGATGGAGAAGATCATCACAACTATTTTCGTTTTCTTTGCACTTCTTTCAATTACTGGTAAGATAGATGTCTTTATGTAAATAATGCATGTATTTTTTTGAATTTGGATTCCTCCAATACAAGACGGGCCTGTCCATATATTTTCAAAGACAAAGTATAGTGTGCAAATTTGTATAGATGCAAAAACTTTAATTTTCAACCAAATTTTATAATTGATGAATGTAATATAAAATTGAGTGGTTCATGGTTCACTCGGCCCACCTAGTTCATGGGCAATTTTATAGATTTTCACCACACTAGACCTACTCATTTTCAAAATGGTATGAAAAAACAACGCCACATTTTTCGCACGTAACTGTCATGTAAGTATAGATAACACTTAATTATTATTTTTCATTTCATGTATCACTACAACCTTTTCCACTCTCCATTCCTTCAGTTCCATTTGGATGGATGGATTTGAAATTCATGGATTTCACACACAAATCATCACTCTCCAATGGATTTATAAATACTTAGATTTGAGAGTTTAGTTTAAAATAATTCTCATCAAAATATAGTCATTTGAAATATCCTCCTCTCTACCCTTCACTCTTTTCCCTTCTCTCTCATCTCTGGACAATTTATGATTTGAAATTTATGCATTTTTATCTTTATTATTTTTCAAATTCATTTATTTCAAATCCCCATATCCAAATGGAGCTTCAATTCAAATTCAGGAAACACTTAATTATTTCAATTCATATATATATATATATATATATATAGAGTAATGATATAGAACCAACTATCTGGTTTTTTATGAAATCAGACTAATGACGTGTCATGCCAACTATTCCCTAAACCATGAACCATAAACCCTAAATCATGAACCATTCGGATCGGGTGAACCATGAACCACTCGGGCCGGGTTTGGGTCCGGGCCGGGTAAATAGAAAAAATGAATTGAACTGAAAAAATAAAACTGAACAGAAAAAAAATTACATTTTTTTTACCCGGCCCAGACCCAACTCGGCCAGAACCCAACTCGGCCAGAACTGAACCCGGTCCGAGTGGTTCATGGTTCACCCGACCCGAATGGTTCATGATTTAGGGTTTATGGTTCATGGTTTAGGGAATAGTTGGCATGACAATTCATTAATCTGGTTCCATAAAAAACCAGATAGTTGGTTATATATAATTACTCTATATATATATTTCTTAAGGTTTATTGGTACTATTTTAAACAAATGCACATTCTTATTATAATCTTTTATCCAACCCGGGAGGCCCAATTAAGCACTTATTAGTTGCACACTCAATATCGAGTAAAATATTTTGGGCTGAAAATTGAAACTGAATTTTTATAATTCAATCTACTCCCTAGCTCCTATTCAAAATATCGGTCGTTTTATTTTTTTTATACTATTTATAATTTATATATTATTTCACGCTTTGCAATGTTAATTAATAATATTTTTTTTCAAATTACTCTCAAAATCATTAAGGCTCTATTTGGATGGATGAATTTGAAATCCATAAATTTCACACACAAATCATCACTCTCCAATGGATTTACAAATACTTAAATAATAGAGAAGAGAAGAGAGTGAAGGGGTAGAGAGGAGAGATTTCACAAATGACATGGTTTTGAAGAGGATTTGAAATCCCTCCATTTTAAACTAGATTCTCAAATTTAAGTATTTATAAATCCATTAGAGAGTGGTGATTTGTATGTGAAATCCATGGATTTTAAATTCATCCATCCAAATGGAGCCTAAAAGTAATTTAGGTAGTTTTAAGTTGTATTTTAGAATTTCAAGACAAATTATTAAGAGTAAAATAGGAAGTTATTAATTTTCTTAATATATATGCATTATTCTAAAATAACCTATTCAATATTAAGGAGTGAGTATTAAACTGAGTGTGAAATTTATTATGTGTCTCTTTATATTCAGGTGCAGACATAGCAGATAACGTTGAAGATGGTGGGAATGTGCGTTTATGCTCAGCAGCTTTGAGATTGGGTTGAGTTAATGATGATATTTGTTTGGCACAATGCAAACTCAAGTATCCTAACCCAGAAACTGTAAGATTTTGTGAAAAAAAATCCACATTACTTGTTGGCACAGATGTTCAATAATAATAATAATATTAGTCGTAAAAGTAAAAAAGCAGTGTTCAATTTCCATATTTTTTTTATAAAATTATAATTAGGGGTGGGCAATGGTCGGTTCAGTGGATCCATATATATATATATATATATATATATATATATAAAAACGAAAAATATGTAACGAAATATTTGGACAAAATCAAAAATTAAACCATATTTGTGAAAACCAAAAAAGCGATTGGAAAATTAAAAATATTTTATTTATGATTTAAATCATTTCCAACCAAACCAAAAAGATTTTTTTTTTGGGGCAAAAATTAATACTTATATAATTATTTATATATATGATTAAATAAATATGAGCATGTATTCCTATCTAGCAAATGTCATACACTCTTAAAATAGCATAAAAGGACATTCAATTCAATTATCTCACAATAGTTAATTCTCTCTTGAACTCATAATAAATTGGGTGGTATGCTTAGATTCTATATTACCAGATAACTCAAATTAACAATAGATTAATTATATTATTATGACTAATATTAATATTATTTTAAATAAATCTAAGCAGTAGCCCACACAAACACAATAATTGATTCATAAAACTTAATCCAAACCCTAAAATCAAATTATAGGAAAATACCAACAAAATCTAAATTAAAATAAACCAGAATAATGTTTTTGCATCTGAAATCATTGTTCCCTACCTATTAAATGGTACAACAAAGTGATGCCACATAAAAAAATTACAAGGTTTTCTTTGGTCTTTCTAATCCGTATGTGCATATCAATTATTTTGCACTTAATTAGTCCACCATTACCTAGAATAATGCAGAGGACATCTAAAGTGTACAGAAATCTTGGAGACCATAGATGTCTCCAAAATTGTATAAAACTTTCTAGAAACGAGTAAGAGTTCTAGAGTAGTGTACAAGATTTGAAGCCTTACCGAATTTTGATATAGAATTCTCAAGAAATTCTTCTTGCTGTTAAGTCAAAATGATCTTAACCATCATTAAAGGGGTAGATTAATATAAATAGAAGAATCGGTAGCTATGAAGTGAGGGAACAAGTACTCAACTTAGTTATGGGTGGGAACAAGTAATTATGATGATATAGACTTAGCTAGCTACACAGAAATTCAGTACAAATCATAGTATAGTTGCAAAGAAATCACATTCAGACACCACAACAAATGCAAAATCACTACCTCCAGTAAAATCATAATACAATTACAAAGATATGACATCCAGGACACCTCAGCAAAAGCTAATTTCACAACCACTCTAAAAGCAAAGTTTCACAACAATTCTAAAAAATATTAAATATTTTCTACAATAAAAAAAAAATATATATATATACTTCAATTTTCTTTTTCCTTTTCTATTCCTAAATCTTACTGCTTTTTCTGCTCCGACTTCGTCTGATCAGAGTGCATGATACAATGGGTGGGCACTCAAAGTTACTGCAGACAATGGGAGATATGTTATCAATGAAATTGTAATTTCAGCAATAAGAAATGGGTGAAAGGGGAAATTGTTACCATGAAATTGTAGTTTTAGCAATAGGAAAGGAGCGTAATATGTTACCATGAAATTATAGTTCCATCAATAGGAAAGGAGGGTAAAAGGAGGGTTAAAAGGGAGGAGGATAGAAGATGATCCATAAAGAAAATTTGAGTTGAAGAAGATGTTAAATATTTATCCAACTCGATTGACTTAGATTGTTATTATATATTTTTATTTATAAATTATTTTAAAATTTTATAAAATGTTTAAAGTTGTTTTATTCTAACAAATGGGTAAAAAAAAAAAAATAAAAGATTTAAAAGTTTTATTCTCTTCTTTTATAATGTAAAGTGTTTTGTTAATTAAACTTATAAACTCTTTGATAATTTAAAATAAATATGTTTTATTTAAGTTTTAATATAAAATAATTTTTTTAATTTTTTATGTTGAGTGGGGTGGAGGGATGTGGTGGGGTGGGGGTGGACCGTGTGGTTAGAAAAATAAATGATAAAAACTCGAACGAGATGAGACCTAGCACAAATCAACATCCACTCATGCCAAAGTGTTAAAGCGTTAATGATCAAATTATGTTGTTCTCACCGTGAGATCGTCTCACACAAGTACGCCTCAAAATAAATTGAAATTTCCCAACTTATTTTTTTGATCTATTGGAAAGAAATGTTTTTAAGATCATAAAACATGTTTAACACGTTTTCTTGCCAAATAAATTCAGAGTTTATAAGCTCTTTAAAATAGCTTAAGTTGCTTAAGTTGTTTTAAAGAACTTATAAGCTGAGCTAAACAGATTCTAAGTCAGAAAGAAAAGGCTTACCTTATGATTATTATTTTTTAATTATGAATTTTTTTTTTCGAACCCAAGAGAACTTATATATCATGTTTACAGGTGCAATTATTCAACTTGAGCCCTACCACAATTTCCAGAGGGCCATCCCATAACCGAGGGGTCTCATATAAGCGAGAAACCCAAACCAACTCGTGAGCCATAGAATTAGCATCACGTCGAACAAAAGAAATAGTAAAATCCGGAATGGTTGTAAGAATATTCATGCAGCCCAGAATATGTAGTCACCAAAAATTGAGACCGATTGGCAACCATTATTAATAGCATCTACAACTATTTTAGAATCACCCTCTACAATAACCTTCTGAAAACCCATCTCTTTCATCCAGTGCTTTCCAAAAACCCATAGCTTCACCAATATCCTCTCCAATTCGACTCGAAAACACCATGATTCGTCCTTTCAAGAATGACTCATGCTCATCACGAATCACCATCCTAACTCCTGTTTCAAAAGACTGATAAAAAAAGTCGCATCCACATTTAGATATTTTTTATGTTTTATATTATTAGGTTTAGATAAAGAAAGTCAATGGAATAAGAATGACTGTCAGACACGAAGGATTACTTGGAGTATGCAAATATATTATTGAGGGTAGCAGGTCATAGAATTAAAAAATCGAAAATGTAAAAATTGTTGGACGAATTTCAATTTTCTAAAATTAATAGGACCAATATTATATATTGAAAAACTTATAGGATGAAAATAAAATGTTTTCTCTAAAAAAAATTTACAATGAAAAGTAAATATTACCTACTTTTTTTTTTATCTTGGTCGACTTTTAAATTTTAATTTTTATTCTTAAATTTACATATTATTCTTTGTAGTACGACATATTATATTTATACGAGACCAGTATTTCTCTCGTGCGACGCACAGTTTGAATATTAGTATTCAACGCGAGATGAATTATAATAGTAATTCATATGACATACTCAATATTAAATTACATGGATATAAATAATCTATAATACAATTTAATGAATACAAAATAAATTAATAATTAAATTTATTATATATTTAAATCGGTTATTCGGTTCAGTTCGGTCTGGTATGGTTCGGTGCGGTTTCATTCGGTTTTTCGGTACGGTTAATTCAGTAATATCCATGTCCATATCCAAAAAAAAAAGGTTCGGTTCGGTTCGGAAAAAGTAAAAAAAAAGTCAATGGCTATTTTCGGTTCGATTCTTTTTCGGTTCGGGTTCGGTAATTTCCAAACTCCGTGAACAGCCCTAATATATATATTAAAAATATTAATATTTATATTTAAAGTTTAAATTTTATTTTTATAAATGCAATATGTATGTCAAATTAAAGATCATAAAAAGACAATTAATTTGACACATACTCCCTCCAATTCATAAAGTTTGTCGTTTTGTATAAAATTAAGGAACATATATCTTTTACAATTTTACCCTTTTTAGTTGGCAACTAAATATGGATACACCAATCAATTATCAACTAAATATTCATATGTTTTGTGTCCATACCATGAGATAGAGAGGAGAGAGAAGAATGAGTCAAAATTGACTGAGGAGAAGTTTAAGGGATGTGCAAAATTTAAGAGATAATGATGGAATGAATCTGAGGATAAAAAGAAAAGTTAAAAACATGGAGATAAAGCTAAACGACAAATTTTTTGAAACAATATATAAGCCCAAAAGTGACAAGTTTTATGAAACGGAAGGTGTAATACACTAAAAATATATTTTTAACAAATAAATTATTAAACTTTAAAAATATTAATGAAAAATAAAATATAAAAAAACAAAAAGAAAAAATGTTATTGATTAATATTAAATCACTATCTTTTCTAGAGAGTGGAGTAGTCCTTTTCACTATAAAGCAAGTGTGGCTACAACACACTTGCTCAAATATGCATTTGAAATTTTAACAAAATTGTACTTCTATATATTTATAGATGATCTAGTCCTTAAATGTGATGTGGCCTTCTTTTTTCTTTTCTTTTTTTAATATTCAACTGGAAGGGTTTTGTCATATTGGAGAGATAAAAGTGAGAGAACTTTTTTTTTTCTCCAAATATACAAAACTTAAGAAAGGGGGAGTTTTAATTTATCCAAGCAGATGAATTGTGTAATCGGAAATTGACATTTGTGAAATCTCTTTCCTGACATATATTGGGAATAGTGTTTTCTCATCATCTGGGATTCAAGCTTGGAAATCTGTCTTTCCTGTGTCAATTAAAATTCAAGAGGCACACTTGTATGAGCGGTCTCACTGTGAGATGGGACATAATTTGGACATTGACACTTTAACACTTTGTGAGGGGTGAGTGTGATTTGTGTTAAGTTGTACTTCGTCTCATGCACAAGACCGTCTCGTACTCTTGTATGAGTTTTTGTCAAAATTCAATCATTTAGAGATCCCAACATGCAGCAATTGGAATCTGACATTAATTAAACTGCAATTTGGATTCTCTGAAATTAATAAAATCCCCAGTCAACATAAATTCAATCAAAAGCACAAAAAAATGTACATATTGTCAGAGGAAAATTATAATTTGAAAGTCAACATGATCGAATTTAAAAATGATAAAAGTTATTGGACGAATAAAATTATTTTCCATAAAAGGAAACATTAACAACTTTTAGTACCAGTCTTCTCCAGTGAATTGAGGTCTACCATAAAACACCGAGACAACAAATTCAAGAAATGTCATACACATGAGCTGTTAAATTGTAACTTATCCGAAAGCAAAATACAGAATATATAATTAATATATAATCAAGATGACATGGCGGGCCAAGTTATGTCCTAAAATTGATTTGAAGAGGGGTTGATAGATTTGTGAAAGGTTGGCAATCTGAATCAGTTAATTGTTTTGATGTGAATTAGGAAGGTTAAATGAAACCAAGTAGGTGCATTCAAAGACGTCAAATCGTAAGTTGGCAGGTTTGGTAGAATACAATAATGTTGTTCCATCACACATTCTTGTAGCCTTAAAATGTTGATTATTAATGGTTTAAAGACAAATCCATGTGCTTTCCTTTCTCATCTCTCACTTAGCCTACCTCATCCATGTTTTCTCAAGGATACATACACCCTTTCTTTTTTCCCCTCTATATATATCACACATATCTCAATTGCATGATTTGCATCCAGCAACAACTTCTCAAAATCTTAATTTCACTACATTTTTCACACACAAGATTCACTTTATACAAAATGTCCATACTACGAGTTTTGAGACGATCTTTGTCTAGTGAAAGAAAATCAGCCGAAGTTCCAAAGGACCATTGGGCTGTTTACATTGGCGAGAACGAAAAGAAGCGGTTCATAGTTCCAGTATCATACTTGAATCATCCTTCGTTTCATGAACTGCTAATTCAAGGTGAAGAAGAATACGGATTCCATCATCCGATGGTGGGACTCACCATTCCATGCAGCGAGGAATTGTTCAGTGATCTCGTCTCTGGCTTGAGCAGAACATGAGATGCACACTATATTTAGGAAAGAAGACTAGTTTTTTTGTAGATTAGTTTCTTTGACAAGCATTATTCATTGTCTTAGAATTACAGACTTTGTTAGGAAAACACATGTATATTCAACAACAAATTATATCAAGTATCAAAACTTACTTATATATTTTTCATATATATGCAAAAGCCTTTATGTGATTTTAAGTACTTCTGACCTCTCAATTCTTAACCATGCTTTCCTGTTTCAGTCATAGGTGAGGATTTACTTAGCAAAGTAGAGTTATCAGGAATATATAGTAATTCCCAAACAGCCTTGCTGAAAAGAAACTTTTATGATTCTGAACAGAATTAAGTGCCTATTTTGAAACACAAGTGGAACAGGTAGAAGTACTTATTTTTTAAGTTGGCGAGACCCACTTTTTCAGAAATAAGTGCTTCTTGAGTGCAAGTGGTGTATATAACTAGAAATTCACTTGGCTAAAATACTAGAATTCTATATATACTGACCTTTAAAATTAGAGTTCAAAATTAATAACTTAAAATAATAGTCTGAGTTCAAAATCATCATCTAGCATTAAGCGGTGATGAGCTGGCTAAGTCCCCTTGAAAATAGTATATCTTTATTTATTTATTTTAATGGACAAAGTTCCATCTGATAAACACCATTTAGGAAAATTAGTGTTGTGGCAAGATTACAATATTTCTTGAAAATAGTTGTCAACCATAATTGTGTCATTTTACATAATTCTTTTGTGTAACAAAACTCATTTTTAAGTTAACAATATATAAAGAGTAACAAATGTAAGAATGGAAGTGTCAGGCTTGTTTATATACTAATAGTAAAACCAGATAATGCTTTTGCATCTGAAAAATGACTTAGTAATTTGTTTCATGTATATTCAGTATATGCTCTAACTAGTTTACAAAATTGTATTCCTCTTAAACATTCATGTTCTACTCAAGCCAGAAATTATATCACTAAACAGATCTTGACTGCAAGGAATGGTGAGGCCGCCCTTTGGATGATGGAACCCGAATTCTTCTTCAGCTTGATATAGCAATTCTTGTAATGAAGGATGGTTCAAGTATGATATTGGAATTACAAACCGCTTCTTTTCATTCTCCCCAATGTAAACAGCCAAATGGCCCTTTGGGACTTCAGTTGATCTTCTTTCACTGGATAGAGATCGTCTCAACATTTGGCGGATGGCCATTTTCGTACAAAGTCGTTCTTGATGTGTTGAAATAAAAGCTTTTTTGCAAAATGTTATGAAATGATTGAAGCTGAAAAAATGAAGTATTTTGAGGAGTTGTTGGTGGTTGTAATCCAGAAATGGCTTGTATATATAGGTAACAACAAGGTGTATATATCCTTGAGAAATTAAGAGTTGAGTGTGACACATGAGAAATGATAGACATGAGCACATGAGGAGTAACATGGAAATGTTGTAATGATTATCAAGATTTCAAACACCAAAATGAAATTTGTGGATTGAAATCATTGTTCACTGCCTACTATAGAGACTAGATAGCCCTTAAGAGACCCACAGTAATAAATGGTACAGCAAAATGGGATGCCTCCTCTCACCTAAATAGTTTACAAGGTTTAATTTGGTGTTTCTACCGAATAAATGTATTAATTATTTTGTCAATATTGATGCTGTTATTAACGAATTAGCTGGATCATGTGATTATGTTTCTGGAGGAATAAAGATCTTCAACTGTCCTTATCCGTAAACTGAATTATAAAGATCAAAGGAAAGCAAGTAGGCTCGGATGAGTGCAACGTTGGCAGAGTTGGTAGGATACAATATGTTTCCATCACACATTTCTTCGTGCCTTAAAGTCTTGATGATAGTTTAAAGACAAATCCATGTGCATTTGTTTCTCAAAACTCTTATAGCTCACGCCATATTTCTCAAGAATACTCGTTCGACTATATATACAACACACATCTCAAATAAAACCAGCAACAAGTCCTCAAAAGCTTTTACTTATTTCACAAAATTTTTTCACTTTTTTACCAGCAAGATTCCCTCTATAGAAATGGCCATCCGCCAAATATTGAGACGATCTTTGTCCAATGAAAGAAGATCAGCTTCATCAAGAGCTGATGTTCCAAAGGGCCATTTTGCTGTTTATGTTGGCCAGAACGAAAAGAGGCGGTTTGTAATCCCAGTATCATACTTGAACCACCCATCATTTCAAGAGTTGCTTTCTCAAGCTGAAGAAGAATACGGATTCCATCATCCAATGGGCGCCCTCACCATTCCTTGCAGTCAGGATTTATTCACTGATCTCATCTCTAGCTTCTCCTAGAAAGTTTAACTGCATACTATGTATAGGGAGAAGACAGTTTTGTAGATTAGTTTCTCTGACAAGCATTCTTCGTTGTCTTAGAAGTAGAGACTACATTAGAAAAAGAAATGTATATTCAATGACAAAATATAGTAAATTTCAACAATCACTTATCCATTTTCATATGCAAAAGTCCAATGATCAACAGAAGAGGTTTATTGTTCTAATATCAGTTTTAAGCCAACCATCATTTCAACAAGCTGACAAAGAATTCGGGTTTGATCATCCATTGGATCCTTTTTACATATGATCCTAAAAATGATTGTCCTAACTTTTTATATGCAGAACAACTCTGTTCCAAATGAATTACAATAACTTCCATCGACTGTAATGGTATGATCTGAATGTTGACAGTATATAGAAGTTTAGAATTCTTAATTTGTCAGCAAATTTAAGCAGTTAAGAAAACATTAGCAACTTATTAGCAGTTTTCTCAAACTACTCCGAGTCAATACTTTCATGTTTGTCAAGAACATGAGCTGCTGAATTCTCAAACACTTCCAGTTCACATGGTGGGTCAAGTAATTTCAGTGTTGTCCTAAAATGGATCAGTATACCACTTGATAGTTATGAATATTGGCAATTTCAATCTTGTTGTGGATCGTAAATACCTCCGAATATTTCTAGATATTTATTTGGTCAAAATCCTAAAATTTTAGATCTACTGATCTTAAAAATTACAGTTCAGAATTCATAAATTGAAACAACAGTCTAGTTAAAAATCATTCTCTAGCATCAAATTTTGTCATAAGCTGGCTAAGTACCTCTAAAATATTAGAGTTTTTTTTTAAATGAATAAGTTTAATCTGATAAACATCTTTAATATTATTATTTGAAGACAGACCAATGCAATTCTTAATTTGCTGATGTTTCAATCCACTGTTCAATAAAACCAAAAATCATAAGTGAAGCCTCTTACAATTTATTCAGATATTCACAAAAGATTTTATTAAGGGAAGCATTGTTTTCTAGTCCACAACAAGTTAGGAAAAGAATTACTGGTATTCCATTTTAACACTATAAGAACTGGTTTTATTTAATGTCTAATGCAATAATTCTGCTTCTAATTCTACCACATATAATCTTACATAAAGTATTGAACATTGATGGTGCAACCTTTTTCAGAACAAATGGATAGAGCTGATCAAGCGTGTACTTTTTGGGTCTATACTGAAATAGGGAAAATTAGTAGGGAAATCAGTAGAATAATTTCATCAGATTGATTTCAGTAGGGAGCATAATCTGAACAATATTGCTATATAAATAAGGGGGTTAGGACAATGTTGAGTTTGTATATAGTTATTAGTCTAAACTCAAATCAGATAATGCTTTTGCATCTGAAAATGACTCAGTAATTTGTTTCATGTATATCAAGTATATATATGCTCTAACTAATTTACAAAACTGTATTCCTCATATGAATTGACCATATCATGTTCTACTCAGACCAGAGATGAGATCGGTGAACAAATCCTGAGTGCAAGGAATGGTGAGGCCGCCCATTGGATGATGGAATCCAAATTCTTCTTCGGCTTGAAACAGCAGATCTTGAAATGAAGGATGATTCAAGTATGATACTGGAATTACAAACCGTTTCTTTTCATTCTCGCCAATGTAAACAGCCAAATGGTCCTTTGGAACTTCAGCTGATCTTCTTTCACTAGATAAAGATCGTCTCAACATTTGGCGGATGGCCATTTTCGTATAAAGTTGTTGTTGCTTTGTTGAAATAGGAATTTTCTGGCAAATGCTGTGTGAAACAATGAAAGCTGAGAGAATTGAAGTATTTTGAGGAGTTGTTGGTGGTTGTAATCCTCATCTGGCTTGTATATATAGGTAAACAATATTCTGTATCCTTGAGAAATTAAGAGTTGAGTGTGGCCTATGAGACTTGATAGACATAAGAACATGGGGAGTCACATGGGCTTGTTCTGATGATTATAAAGATTTTAATTAAACACCAAAATGAAGAATTTGTGGAGTGAAATCATTGTTCCTGCCTACTTCACACAATAAATCAATTGTCACCAAAATATTAATTGTTTTGACAAACCTCCTAACTCTATCTATTGGTCTATTGATCCATTTGGTCTTGTGGTTCGTGAACATAGCATTAACTTGTACTTAATTTTAATTGAATTCTGCATTATATTTAAAAACATCCTGTAATTACGTCGTCTTTAATGTTTTTCCATGGAATTGGTAAAATTAGCAGCTCATGTGATTGGTTTAAGGGTTGATAGGAGGTCTAATATTGTTATCATTTGTTTAAGTGGAGGGGTCTTTTGATGGCTATGTTGCAGAGTTGGTAGGATAGAGTGTCTTTCAATCACACATTGTTGTTGCCTTAAAATGTTGATGATTAAAGGTTCAAAGTTCAAACACAAATCCATGTTATCCTCCATCTGCTTTTGTTTCTCATCTCTCATCTCATTTAGCCTACCCCATATTTTCTCAAGAATAAAGCCCTTCTTTGTTCATCTATATATACCACACATATTTCAACTACAACCATCACCAACTCCTCAAAATCTTATCTTCACTACATTTTTAACAGAGTTTTAAATTTCAACAAACAAGATTCACTTTATAATACAGAATGGCCATCCTACGAGTTTTGAGACGATCTTTGTCCAGTGAAAGAAGATCAGCTTCATCTGGTGCTGATGTTCCAAAGGGCCATTTGGCTGTTTACATTGGCGAGAACGAAAAGAAGCGGTTTGTGATTCCAGTATCATATTTTAATCACCCTTCATTTCAAGAACTGTTGTTTCAAGCCGAAGAAGAATTCGGATTCCATCATCCAATGGGCGGCCTCACCATTCCTTGCAATCAGGAATTGTTCACCGATCTCGTCTCATGCTTGAGCAGAACATGAGATACATACTAAGTTTTAGAAGAAGAAAGTTTTGTAGATTAGTTTCTCACAAGCATTATTCATACTCTTAGAAGTACAGACTTTGTTAGGAAAATAAATGTATATTCATCAACAAAATATATTAAGTATCAAATTACTTATCCATTTTCACATGTCAAAGCCTTAAGTGGCTTTAGTATTTCTGATCTATCAGTTCTTAGACATGTTTCATTTTATCAGTTAACCTTATAAAACTAAAGTACAAATTAAAAAACTATGGGTAAAAGTAAATATATTAGTGGGTAACCCGTAATCGAATACTATTGTTTCAATTCCAGTCCTGTCTAGTTTTATGAATTGAAACTTCAATGTTTGGCATTTTAGTCCGGTAATTAGTTTTAGGAGGCGAAATACTCTGCCACTTGGACAAATCAGTCCATGCCACGTCAGCATCCGCCAAAACTTGGTTGTGACATGCCTGAGAAGATGATTTTCTTGCATCCATCTGTCATAAGCTGGCAGATGTAACATCTTTAGTATATTAAAGATTTGAAGACAGTTGCATGTGAGTCTTCATTTTCAATGTTTCAATCCACTGCCCACTTGAATCATACTTCAAAAGCGACTTCACGAAAGATTTATTATTTAATGATTATCTAATGTAATACTTGTGTTTCTTGCACATATGATCTTATAAACCGTTGTCCTAAAAGTCTACAAGCAGATTAAATTTGTTCAAAATGAGTAACTAAACCATTAGTCATTGGTAAATATGTCTTCTCAATGTATTATGCATTAGCTAGGTCCGTGTTTGTAATGAGACATAATCACATGAAGAAAGAGATGTGGGGTTGATATGAATTTGAAGGATCAAAAGAAAGCAAGTAGGGCACTCTGAGCATCAAATCCTATTATCAGTTATCAGTGTATTAAAGTAGAGGGGTCATTTGCTTGATTTGGTAGGATACAATATTTTTGGATCACATATTAATTTTGTTGTTTTAAAATCTTAATGAAGATTGAAAGACAAATGCATGTGATTCCCCATGTTCGTATGTTTCTCAACTCTCAAAGACCATCACATATTTCTGAAGGATAAAGCCTTTTATTTTTCACCTATATATATTATATACAACACACCTCTAGAAAACCAGCAACAAACAAGTCCTCAAAATATTCTCTCTTTCTCAGTTTTCACTTATTTCACAACATTTCCAGAAGGATTTTTCATTTCAACTCAGCAAATTCACTTTATTCGATGGCCATTTGTCAAATTCAAATTTTTTGGTGACCAGCTACAGCAGGTTAAAGGACCAAATTCAAATTTTTTGATAACTTACCGGGCAAAATCAAATGTCAAAATAATTGGGGTCAATTTAAAAAAGAAGCAGTTAGTGGACTAAAAAAAAAAAAAAATTAATCCCTAAATTCTATTTAAACATTTTGATATTTATTCTCTCGCTATATATTCAGGGGGATTTAAATCAAAATGGTCCCGTAATTTTGCACATTTATTGAAAAGGTACCGTATATATCACATGTTTCAATTTAGTCCCGTATGTTTTTAATTTGTACCGATTTAGTCCCAAATCGCCGGAGACCGGTCAAACTACCCCAAAACGACATCGTTTTTGGGGCGTGGGATACACGCGCCCCTAATTTTGATCTGGAAATACTGTATCACGCGACAATTTAGTCCCAAATTAGGAACGCATGTATCACACGCGCCAAAAACGACTTCGGTTTTGGTTGGTTTGATTGGTCTCTGGCGATTTGGGACTAAATCGGCACAAATTGAAAACATACGGGACTAAATTAAAACAAGTGATATATACGGGACATTTTCAATAAAGGTGCAAAGATACGAGACCTTGTTGATTTAAATTCCTATATTCATTCAGGTGCAGATATGACAAAAATTGTTAAAGATGGTGTAAAGGCGGGTAAATTATGCGAAGAAGGTATTGGATTGGGTTGCACGAATGATGATTTTTGTTGGGCCAGATGCAAACTCAAGTTTCCTAGCCCAAAAACTAACGTCTATTGTCAAAAAAATACCCCGGGTTTTCACCCTTTTGCATGTGTACACTTTGTTAAAACTTATTAGTTGATATGTTCAATATTAATAATAATAATTACAACAACAATAATATTAATATGTAAAAGTAAAAAAAGCAATGTGCAATTTCCGTATACATTTTTTATTTTTTATTCCGTATAGATTTATTATTCATGATGGGATTTGTCTCATTCATCTTTTTCCTGTTCCGGATGTGTTCCGTTCACCTCCAAACGATGATAAAAACTTGTATGAGATGACCTTATAGATGTGATGAAATCTCATTTACCATTTTATATGATTTAATTATGAGCTTATGGTATAACAGGTCAATCATCTTTTATAAAAATTGTGGCTCAAATATCAAAATGAAGTATTATCTAATTTATACAATTGTCTCGTACAAATTTTTTTTATACACATTTATTATACTCCCATCGCCCCAGAATTACTTGCACATGGAGGTGGTCACACATATTATAAAAGTGGAGTAATGAGTAGGGATTTAAAAGATAATTTTATAATTTTTTATGTATAATATAAAGAAAATAGTTGAATTTCCCCCGGGGACACAAACGAGCTGGTAAGGGTACTTATGGTGATGTTGAAAAAAAATCCTCCAAATGACGCAGTCAATATGTGGGATAATTTCTCAATTGAAACATTGTGGAGGTTTTTTTCGGGGATTGAATCGTGTGATTTATCTTCCACATATGTTTTGTTACTCATGCATATCTCTCGAATTATAACCCACCCGGTTGAGGGGCTAACATTAAGGGTGGGTGAGTTTATTAACTCCCCCTTATCCAACAAGAAAATTAGTTGAATTGTGCATGTGTATATATGAACCCAAAAGTAATAATATCTGGTGTAATTTTTTTAGTATTGTGATTTTTTTTTTTTAAGTGTGCAAGTAATATTGAGACATCTAAATAATATAAGTGTGCAAGTAAATGAACAGAGAAACAGGTTGTGAATCGAAAAACAGGTTGTATAATTAATGTAAATGTTTGAGAAACACACTGTAAACCGAGAAACAGGTTGTATAAGATAAATCTAATCTAAATGTATCATAATTATGAACTTATCACATTATTTAATTTGGAAAAAACTTCTAAATAATTTGTTGTCATGATTGCGTACCAATTAAGAATGCATGCATATCAATGACCTATAAAAAAGGAGTATAGTCACACATCAAAAAGGAAAAAAATATATCAAAATCAAACACGTACCTTATATGTAATTAGATGGAGAAGATCATCACAACTATTTTCGTTTTCTTTGCACTTCTTTCAATTACTGGTAAGATAGATGTCTTTATGTAAATAATGCATGTATTTTTTTGAATTTGGATTCCTCCAATACAAGACGGGCCTGTCCATATATTTTCAAAGACAAAGTATAGTGTGCAAATTTGTATAGATGCAAAAACTTTAATTTTCAACCAAATTTTATAATTGATGAATGTAATATAAAATTGAGTGGTTCATGGTTCATTTTACCCACCTAGTTCATGGGCAATTTTATAGATTTTCACCACACTAGACCTACTCATTTTCAAAATGGTATGAAAAAACAACGCCACATTTTTTCAAGACGTGAATTTGTCATGTAAGTATAGATAACACTTAATTATTATTTTTCATTTCATGTATCACTACAACCTTTTCCACTCTCCATTTCCTTGGTTCCATTTGGATGGATGGATTTGAAATTCATGGATTTCACACACAAATCATCACTCTCCAATGGATTTATAAATACTTAGATTTGAGAGTTTAGTTTAAAATAATTCTCATCAAAATATAGTCATTTGAAATATCCTCATCTCTACCCTTCACTCTCTTCCCTTCTCTCTCATCTCTTGACAATTTATGATTTGAAATTTATGCATTTTTATCTTTATTATTTTTCAAATTCATTTATTTCAAATCCCCATATCCAAATGGAGCTTCAATTCAAATTCAGGAAACACTTAATTATTTCAATTCATATATATATATATATATATATATATATATATATATATATATATATATATATATATATATATATATAAATGATATAGAACCAACTATCTAGGTTTTTTATGGAATCAGACTAATGACGTGTCATGCCAACTATTCCCTAAACCATGAACCATAAACCCTAAATCATTAACCATTCGGATCGGGTGAACCATGAACCACTCGGGCCGGGTTTGGGTCCGGGCCGGGTAAATAGAAAAAATGAATTGAACTGAAAAAAGAAAACTGAACAGAAAAAAAAATTACATTTTTTTTTACCCGGCCCAGACCCAACTCGGCCAGAACTGAACCCGGTCCGAGTGGTTCATGGTTCACCCGACCCGAATGGTTCATGATTTAGGGTTTATAGTTCATGGTTTAGGGAATAGTTGGCATGACAATTCATTAATCTGGTTCCATAAAAAACCAGATAGTTGGTTCTATATCATTACTATATATATATTTCTTAAGGTTTATTGGTACTATTTTAAACAAATGCACATTCTTATTATAATCTTTTATCCAACCCGGGAGGCCCAATTACGCACTTATTAGTTGCACACTCAATATCGAGTACAATATTTTGGGCTGAAAATCGAAACTGAATTTTTATAATTCAATCTACTCCCTAGCTCCTATTCAAAATATCGGTCGTTTTATTTTTTTTATACTATTTATAATTTATATATTATTTCACGCTTTGCAATGTTAATTAATTATTATTTTTTTCAAATTACTCTCAAAATCATTAAGGCTCTATTTGGATGGATGAATTTGAAATCCATGAATTTCACACACAAATCATCACTCTCCAATGGATTTACAAATACTTAAATAATAGAGAAGAGAAGAGAGTGAAGGGGTAGAGAGGAGAGATTTCACATATGACATGGTTTTGAAGAGGATTTGAAATCCCTCCATTTTAAACTAGATTCTCAAATTTAAGTATTTATAAATTCATTAGAGAGTAGTGATTTGTATGTGAAATCCATGAATTTTAAATTCATCCGTCCAAATGGAGCCTAAAAGTAATTTAGGTAGTTTTAAGTTGTATTTTAGAATTTCAAGACAAATTATTAAGAGTAAAATGGGAAGTTATTAATTTTCTTTATATATATGCATTATTCTAAAGTAACCTATTCAATATTAAGGAGTGAGTATTAAACTGAGTGTGAAATTTATTATGTGTCTCTTTATATTCAGGTGCAGACATAGCAGATAACGTTGAAGATGGTGGGAATGTGCGTTTATGCTCAGCAGCTTTGAGATTGGGTTGAGTTAATGATGATATTTGTTTGGCACAATGCAAACTCAAGTATCCTAACCCAGAAACTGTAAGATTTTGTGAAAAAAAATCCACATTACTTGTTGGCACAGATGTTCAATAATAATAATAATATTAGTCGTAAAAGTAAAAAAGCAGTGTACAATTTCCATATTTTTTTTATAAAATTATAATTAGGGGTGGGCAATGGTCGGTTCAGTGGATCCACGTAATATATATATATATATATATATATATATATTGAAAACGAAAAATATGTACCGAAATATTTGGACAAAATCGAAAATTAAACCATATTTGTGAAAATCAAACGATTGGAAACCGAAATATTTTATTTCGATTTTCTGTTTCCAACCAAACCAAAAAGATTATTTTTTTTTGGGGCAAAAATTAATACTTATATAATTATTTATATATATGATTAAATAAATATGAGCATGTATTCCTATCTAGCAAATGTCATACACTCTTAAAATAGCATAAAAGGACATTCAATTCAATTATCTCACAATAGTTAATTCTCTCTTGAACTCATAATAAATTGGGTGGTATGCTTAGATTCTATATTACCAGATAACTCAAATTAACAATAGATTAATTATATTATTATGACTAATATTAATATTATTTTAAATAAATCTAAGCAGTAGCCCACACAAACACAATAATTGATTCATAAAACTTAATCCAAACCCTAAAATCAAATTATAGGAAAATACCAACAAAATCTAAATTAAAATAAACCAGAATAATGTTTTTGCATCTGAAATCATTGTTCCCTACCTATTAAATGGTACAACAAAGTGATGCCACATAAAAAAATTACAAGGTTTTCTTTGGTCTTTCTAATCCGTATGTGCATATCAATTATTTTGCACTTAATTAGTCCACCATTACCTAGAATAATGCAGAGGACATCTAAAGTGTACAGAAATCTTGGAGACCATAGATGTCTCCAAAATTGTATAAAACTTTCTAGAAACGAGTAAGAGTTCTAGAGTAGTGTACAAGATTTGAAGCCTTACCGAATTTTGATATAGAATTCTCAAGAAATTCTTCTTGCTGTTAAGTCAAAATGATCTTAACCATCATTAAAGGGGGTAGATTAATATAAATAGAAGAATCGGTAGCTATGAAGTGAGGGAACAAGTACTCAACTTAGTTATGGGTGGGAACAAGTAATTATGATGATATAGACTTAGCTAGCTACACAGAAATTCAGTACAAATCATAGTATAGTAGCAAAGAAATCACATTCAGACACCACAACAAATGCAAAATCACTACCTCCAGTAAAATCATAATACAATTACAAAGATATGACATCCAGGACACCTCAGCAAAAGCTAATTTCACAACCACTCTAAAAGCAAAGTTTCACAACAATTCTAAAAAATATTAAATATTTTCTACAATAAAAAATATATATATATATACTTCAATTTTCTTTTTCCTTTTCTATTCCTAAATCTTACTGCTTTTTCTGCTCCGACTTCGTCTGATCAGAGTGCATGATACAATGGGTGGGCACTCAAAGTTACTGCAGACAATGGGAGATATGTTATCAATGAAATTGTAATTTCAGAAATAAGAAATGGGTGAAAGGGGAAATTGTTACCATGAAATTGTAGTTTTAGCAATAGGAAAGGAGCGTAATATGTTACCATGAAATTATAGTTCCATCAATAGGAAAGGAGGGTAAAAGGAGGGTTAAAAGGGAGGAGGATAGAAGATGATCCATAAAGAAAATTTGAGTTGAAGAAGATGTTAAATATTTATTCAACTCGATTGACTTAGATTGTTATTATATATTTTTATTTATAAATTATTTTAAAATTTTATAAAATGTTTAAAAGTTTTATTCTCAGGAATAAAAGTCTTCTTTTATAATGTAAAGTGTTTTGTTAATTAAACTTATAAACTCTTTGATAATTTAAAATAAATATGTTTTATTTAAGTTTTAATATAAAATAATCTTTTTAATTTTTTTATGTTGAGGTGGGGTGGAGGGATGTCGTGGGGTGGGGGTGGACTGTGTGGTTAGAAAAATAAATGATAAAAACTCGAACGAGATGAGACCTAGCACAAATCAACATTCACTCATGCCAAAGTGTTAAAGCGTTAATTATCAAATTATGTTCCGTCTCACCGTGAGATCGTCTCACACAAGTACGCCTCAAAATAAATTGAAATTTCCCAACTTATTTTTTTGATCTATTGGAAAGAAATGTTTTTAAGATCATAAAACATGTTTAACACGTTTTCTTGCCAAATAAATTCAGATTTTATAAGCTCTTTAAAATAGCTTAAGTTGCTTAAGTTGTTTTAAAGAGCTTATAAGTTGAGCTAAACAGATTCTAAGTCAGAAAGAAAAGGCTTACCTTATGATTATTATTTTTTAATTATGAATTTTTTTTTTCGAACCCAATAGAACTTATATATCATGTTTACAGTGCAATTATTCAACTTGAGCCCTACCACAATTTCAGAGGGCCATCCCATAACCGAGGGTCTCATATATAAGCGAAAACCCAAACCAACTCGTGAGCCATAGAATTAGCATCACGTCGAACAAAAGAAATAGTAAAAATCCGGAATGGTTGTAAGAATATTCATGCAGCCCAGAATATGTAGTCACCAAAAATTGAGACCGATTGGCAACCATTATTAATAGCATCTACAACTATTTTAGAATCACCCTCTACAATAACCTTCTGAAAACCCATCTCTTTCATCCAGTGCTTTCCAAAAACCCATAGCTTCACCAATATCCTCTCCAATTCGACTCGAAAAACACCATGATTCGGTCCTTTCAAGAATGACTCATGCTCATCACGAATCACCATCCTAACTCCTGTTTCAAAAAAGACCGATAAAAAAAGTCGATCCACATTTAGATATTTTTTATGTTTTATATTATTAGGTTTAGATAAAGAAAGTCAATGGAATAAGAATGACTGTCAGACACGAAGGATTACTTGGAGTATGCAAATATATTATTGAGGGTAAAGAAGGTCATAGAATTAAAAAATCGAAAATGTAAAAAATTGTTGGAATTAATTTCAATTTTCTAAAATTAATAGGACCAATATTATATATTGAAAAACTTATAGGATGAAAATAAAATGTTTTCTAAAAAAAAAAAATTTACAATGAAAAGTAAATATTACCTACTTTTTTTTTTTTTATCTTGGTCGACTTTTAAATTTTAATTTTTATTCTTAAATTTACATATTATTCTTTGTAGTACGACATATTATATTTATACGAGACCAGTATTTCTCTCGTGCGACGTTTGAATATTAGTATTCAACGCGAGATGAATTATAATAGTAATTCATATGACATACTCAATATTAAATTACATGGATATAAATAATCTATAATACAATTTAATGAATACAAAATAAATTAATAATTAAATTTATTATATATTTAAATCGGTTATTTTGTTCGATTGGATGCGGTATGGTTCGGTGCGGTTTCATTCGGTTTTTCGGTACGGTTAATTCAGTAATATCCATGTCCATATCCAAAAAAAAAAGGTTCGGTTCGGTTCGGAAAAAGTAAAAAAAAAAGTCAATGGCTATTTTCGGTTCGATTCTTTGTCGGTTCGGGTTCGGTAATTTCCAAACTCCGTGAACAGCCCTAATATATATATTAAAAATATTAATATTTATATTTAAAGTTTAAATTTTATTTTTATAAATGCAATATGTATGTCAAATTAAAGATCATAAAAAGACAATTAATTTGACACATACTCCCTCCAATTCATAAAGTTTGTCGTTTTGTATAAAATTAAGGAACATATATCTTTTACAATTTTACCCTTTTTAGTTGGCAACTAAATATGGATACACCAATCAATTATCAACTAAATATTCATATGTTTTGTGTCCATACCATGAGATAGAGAGGAGAGAGAAGAATGAGTCAAAATTGACTGAGGAGAAGTTTAAGGGATGTGCAAAATTTAAGAGATAATGATGGAATGAATACAAGGATAAAAGAGAAAGAAACATGGAGATAAAGCTAAACGACAAATTTTTTGAAACAATATATAAGCCCAAAAGTGACAAGTTTTATGAAACGGAAGGTGTAATACACTAAAAATATATTTTTAACAAATAAATTATTAAACTTTAAAAATATTAATGAAAAATAAAATATAAAAAAACAAAAAGAAAAAATGTTATTGGTTAATATTAAATCACTATCTTTTCTAGAGAGTGGAGTAGTCCTTTTCACTATAAAGCAAGTGTGGCTACAACACACTTGCTCAAATATGCATTTGAAATTTTAACAAAATTGTACTTCTATATATTTATAGATGATCTAGTCCTTAAATGTGATGTGGCCTTCTTTTTTCTTTTCTTTTTTTAATATTCAACTGGAAGGGTTTTGTCATATTGGAGAGATAAAAGTGAGAGAACTTTTTTTTTTCTCCAAATATACAAAACTTAAGAAAGGGGGAGTTTTAATTTATCCAAGCAGATGAATTGTGTAATCGGAAATTGACATTTGTGAAATCTCTTTCCTGACATATATTGGGAATAGTGTTTTCTCATCATCTGGGATTCAAGCTTGGAAATCTGTCTTTCCTGTGTCAATTAAAATTCAAGAGGCACACTTGTATGAGCCGGGTCTCAATTTGTGAGATTTTACGTAATTTGGACATCGACACTTTAACACTTTGTGTGAGGGTGAGTGTGATTTTGTTAAGTTGTCAGATTGGCCCAAATGCACGAAAGATCGTCTCGTCAGACTCTTGTATGAGTTTTTGTCAAAATTCAATCATTTAGAGATCCCAACATGCAGCAATTGGAATCTGACATTAATTAAACTGCAATTTGGATTCTCTGAAATTAATAAAATCCCCAGTCAACATAAATTCAATCAAAAGCACAAAAAATGTACATATTGTCAGAGGAAAATTATAATTTGAAAGTCAACATGATCGAATTTAAAAATGATAAAAGTTATTGGACGAATAAAATTATTTTCCATAAAAGGAAACATTAACAACTTTTAGTACCAGTCTTCTCCAGTGAATTGAGGTCTACCATAAAACTCCGAGACAACAAATTCAAGAAATGTCATACACATGAGCTGTTAAATTGTAACTTATCCGAAAGCAAAATACAGAATATATAATTAATATATAATCAAGATGACATGGCGGGCCAAGTTATGTCCTAAAATTGATTTGAAGAGGGGTTGATAGATTTGTGAAAGGTTGGCAATCTGAATCAGTTAATTGTTTTGATGTGAATTAGGAAGGTTAAATGAAACCAAGTAGGTGCATTCAAAGACGTCAAATCGTAAGTTGGCAGGTTTGGTAGAATACAATAATGTTGTTCCATCACACATTCTTGTAGCCTTAAAATGTTGATTATTAATGGTTTAAACACAAATCCATGTGCTTTCCTTTCTCATCTCTCACTTAGCCTACCTCATCCATGTTTTCTCAAGGATACATACACCCTTTCTTTTTTCCCCTCTCTATATATATCACACATATCTCAATTGCATGATTTGCATCCAGCAACAACTTCTCAAAATCTTAATTTCACTACATTTTTCACACACAAGATTCACTTTATACAGAATGTCCATCCTACGAGTTTTGAGACGATCTTTGTCTAGTGAAAGAAAATCAGCCGAAGTTCCAAAGGACCATTGGGCTGTTTACATTGGCGAGAACGAAAAGAAGCGGTTCATAGTTCCAGTATCATACTTGAATCATCCTTCGTTTCATGAACTGCTAATTCAAGGTGAAGAAGAATACGGATTCCATCATCCGATGGTGGGACTCACCATTCCATGCAGCGAGGAATTGTTCAGTGATCTCGTCTCTGGCTTGAGCAGAACATGAGATGCACACTATATTTAGGAAAGAAGACTAGTTTTTTGTAGATTAGTTTCTTTGACAAGCATTATTCATTGTCTTAGAATTACAGACTTTGTTAGGAAAACACATGTATATTCAACAACAAATTATATCAAGTATCAAAACTTACTTATATATTTTTCATATATATGCAAAAGCCTTTATGTGATTTTAAGTACTTCTGACCTCTCAATTCTTAACCATGCTTTCCTGTTTCAGTCATAGGTGAGGATTTACTTAGCAAAGTAGAGTTATCAGGAATATATAGTAATTCCCGAACAGCCTTGCTGAAAAGAAACTTTTATGATTCTGAACAGAATTAAGTGCCTATTTTGAAACACAAGTGGAACAGGTAGAAGTACTTATTTTTTAAGTTGGCGAGACCCACTTTTTCAGAAATAAGTGCTTCTTGAGTGCAAGTGGTGTATATAACTAGAAATTCACTTGGCTAAAATACTAGAATTCTATATCTACTGACCTTTAAAATTAGAGTTCAAAATTAATAACTTAAAATAATAGTCTGAGTTCAAAATCATCATCTAGCATTAAGCGGTGATGAGCTGGCTAAGTCCCCTTGAAAATAGTATATCTTTATTTATTTATTTTAATGGACAAAGTTCCATCTGATAAACACCATTTAGGAAAATTAGTGTTGTGGCAAGATTACAATATTTCTTGAAAATAGTTGTCAACCATAATTGTGTCATTTTACATAATTCTTTGTGTAACAAAACTCATTTTTTAAGTTAACAATATATAAAGAGTAACAAATGTAAGAATGGAAGTGTCAGGCTTGTTTATATACTAATAGTAAAACCAGATAATGCTTTTGCATCTGAAAAATGACTTAGTAATTTGTTTCATGTATATTCAGTATATGCTCTAACTAGTTTACAAAATTGTATTCCTCTTAAACATTCATGTTCTACTCAAGCCAGAAATTATATCACTAAACAGATCTTGACTGCAAGGAATGGTGAGGCCGCCCTTTGGATGATGGAACCCGAATTCTTCTTCAGCTTGATATAGCAATTCTTGTAATGAAGGATGGTTCAAGTATGATATTGGAATTACAAACCGCTTCTTTTCATTCTCCCCAATGTAAACAGCCAAATGGCCCTTTGGGACTTCAGTTGATCTTCTTTCACTGGATAGAGATCGTCTCAACATTTGGCGGATGGCCATTTTCGTACAAAGTCGTTCTTGATGTGTTGAAATAAAAGCTTTTTTGCAAAATGTTATGAAATGATTGAAGCTGAAAAAATGAAGTATTTTGAGGAGTTGTTGGTGGTTGTAATCCAGAAATGGCTTGTATATATAGGTAACAACAAGGTGTATATATCCTTGAGAAATTAAGAGTTGAGTGTGACACATGAGAAATGATAGACATGAGCACATGAGGAGTAACATGGAAATGTTGTAATGATTATCAAGATTTCAAACACCAAAATGAAATTTGTGGATTGAAATCATTGTTCACTGCCTACTATAGAGACTAGATAGCCCTTAAGAGACCCACAGTAATAAATGGTACAGCAAAATGGGATGCCTCCTCTCACCTAAATAGTTTACAAGGTTTAATTTGGTGTTTCTACCGAATAAATGTATTAATTATTTTGTCAATATTGATGCTGTTATTAACGAATTAGCTGGATCATGTGATTATGTTTCTGGAGGAATAAAGATCTTCAACTGTCCTTATCCGTAAACTGAATTATAAAGATCAAAGGAAAGCAAGTAGGCTCGGATGAGTGCAACGTTGGCAGAGTTGGTAGGATACAATATGTTTCCATCACACATTTCTTCGTGCCTTAAAGTCTTGATGATAGTTTAAAGACAAATCCATGTGCATTTGTTTCTCAAAACTCTTATAGCTCACGCCATATTTCTCAAGAATACTCGTTCGACTATATATACAACACACATCTCAAATAAAACCAGCAACAAGTCCTCAAAAGCTTTTACTTATTTCACAAAATTTTTCACTTTTACCAGCAAGATTCCCTCTATAGAAATGGCCATCCGCCAAATATTGAGACGATCTTTGTCCAATGAAAGAAGATCAGCTTCATCAAGAGCTGATGTTCCAAAGGGCCATTTTGCTGTTTATGTTGGCCAGAACGAAAAGAGGCGGTTTGTAATCCCAGTATCATACTTGAACCACCCATCATTTCAAGAGTTGCTTTCTCAAGCTGAAGAAGAATACGGATTCCATCATCCAATGGGCGCCCTCACCATTCCTTGCAGTCAGGATTTATTCACTGATCTCATCTCTAGCTTCTCCTAGAAAGTTTAACTGCATACTATGTATAGGAGAAGACAGTTTTGTAGATTAGTTTCTCTGACAAGCATTCTTCGTTGTCTTAGAAGTAGAGACTACATTAGAAAAAAGAAATGTATATTCAATGACAAAATATAGTAAATTTCAACAATCACTTATCCATTTTCATATGCAAAAGTCCAATGATCAACAGAAGAGGTTTATTGTTCTAATATCAGTTTTAAGCCAACCATCATTTCAACAAGCTGACAAAGAATTCGGGTTTGATCATCCAATGGATCCTTTTTTACATATGATCCTAAAAATGATTGTCCTAACTTTTTATATGCAGAACAACTCTGTTCCAAATGAATTACAATAACTTCCATCGACTGTAATGGTATGATCTGAATGTTGACAGTATATAGAAGTTTAGAATTCTTAATTTGTCAGCAAATTTAAGCAGTTAAGAAAACATTAGCAACTTATTAGCAGTTTTCTCAAACTACTCCGAGTCAATACTTTCATGTTTGTCAAGAACATGAGCTGCTGAATTCTCAAACACTTCCAGTTCACATGGTGGGTCAAGTAATTTCAGTGTTGTCCTAAAATGGATCAGTATACCACTTGATAGTTATGAATATTGGCAATTTCAATCTTGTTGTGGATCGCAAATACCTCCGAATATTTCTAGATATTTATTTGGTCAAAATCCTAAAATTTTAGATCTACTGATCTTAAAAATTACAGTTCAGAATTCATAAATTGAAACAACAGTCTAGTTAAAAATCATTCTCTAGCATCAAATTTTGTCATAAGCTGGCTAAGTACCTCTAAAATATTAGAGTTTCTTTTAAATGAATAAGTTTAATCTGATAAACATCTTTAATATTATTATTTGAAGACAGACCAATGCAATTCTTAATTTGCTGATGTTTCAATCCACTGTTCAATAAAACCAAAAATCATAAGTGAAGCCTCTTACAATTTATTCAGATATTCACAAAAGATTTTATTAAGGGAAGCATTGTTTTCTAGTCCACAACAAGTTAGGAAAAGAATTACTGGTATTCCATTTTAACACTATAAGAACTGGTTTTATTTAATGTCTAATGCAATAATTCTGCTTCTAATTCTACCACATATAATCTTACATAAAGTATTGAACATTGATGGTGCAACCTTTTCAGAACAAATGGATAGAGCTGATCAAGCGTGTACTTTTTTGGGTCTATACTGAAATAGGGAAAATTAGTAGGGAAATCAGTAGAATAATTTCATCAGATTGATTTCAGTAGGGAGCATAATCTGAACAATATTGCTATATAAATAAGGGGTTAGGACAATGTTGAGTTTGTATATAGTTATTAGTCTAAACTCAAATCAGATAATGCTTTTTGCATCTGAAAATGACTCAGTAATTTGTTTCATGTATATCAAGTATATATATGCTCTAACTAATTTACAAAACTGTATTCCTCATATGAATTGACCATATCATGTTCTACTCAGACCAGAGATGAGATCGGTGAACAAATCCTGAGTGCAAGGAATGGTGAGGCCGCCCATTGGATGATGGAATCCAAATTCTTCTTCGGCTTGAAACAGCAGATCTTGAAATGAAGGATGATTCAAGTATGATACTGGAATTACAAACCGTTTCTTTTCATTCTCGCCAATGTAAACAGCCAAATGGCCCTTTGGAACTTCAGCTGATCTTCTTTCACTAGATAAAGATCGTCTCAACATTTGGCGGATGGCCATTTTCGTGATAAAGTTGTTGTTGCTTTGTTGAAATAGGAATTTTCTGGCAAAATGCTGTGAAACAATGAAAGCTGAGAGAATTGAAGTATTTTGAGGAGTTGTTGGTGGTTGTAATCCTCATCTGGCTTGTATATATAGGTAAACAATATTCTGTATCCTTGAGAAATTAAGAGTTGAGTGTGGCCTATGAGACTTGATAGACATAAGAACATGGGGAGTCACATGGGCTTGTTCTGATGATTATAAAGATTTTAATTAAACACCAAAATGAAGAATTTGTGGAGTGAAATCATTGTTCCCCTGCCTACTTCACACAATAAATCAATTGTCACCAAAATATTAATTGTTTTGACAAACCTCCTAACTCTATCTATTGGTCTATTGATCCATTTGGTCTTGTGGTTCGTGAACATAGCATTAACTTGTACTTAATTTTAATTGAATTCTGCATTATATTTAAAAACATCCTGTAATTGTTACGTCTTTAATGTTTTTCCATGGAATTGGTAAAATTAGCAGCTCATGTGATTGGTTTAAGGGTTGATAGGAGGTCTAATATTGTTATCATTTGTTTAAGTGGAGGGGTCTTTTGATGGCTATGTTGCAGAGTTGGTAGGATAGAGTGTCTTTCAATCACACATTGTTGTTGCCTTAAAATGTTGATGATTAAAGGTTCAAAGTTCAAACACAAATCCATGTTATCCTCCATCTGCTTTTGTTTCTCATCTCTCATCTCATTTAGCCTACCCCATATTTTCTCAAGAATAAAGCCCTTCTTTGTTCATCTATATATACCACACATATTTCAACTACAACCATCACCAACTCCTCAAAATCTTATCTTCACTACATTTTTAACAGAGTTTTAAATTTCAACAAACAAGATTCACTTTATAATACAGAATGGCCATCCTACGAGTTTTGAGACGATCTTTGTCCAGTGAAAGAAGATCAGCTTCATCTGGTGCTGATGTTCCAAAGGGCCATTTGGCTGTTTACATTGGCGAGAACGAAAAGAAGCGGTTTGTGATTCCAGTATCATATTTTAATCACCCTTCATTTCAAGAACTGTTGTTTCAAGCCCGAAGAAGAATTCGGATTCCATCATCAATGGGCGGCCTCACCATTCCTTGCAATCAGGAATTGTTCACCGATCTCGTCTCATGCTTGAGCAGAACATGAGATACATACTAAGTTTTAGAAGAAGAAAGTTTTGTAGATTAGTTTCTCACAAGCATTATTCATACTCTTAGAAGTACAGACTTTGTTAGGAAAATAAATGTATATTCATCAACAAAATATATTAAGTATCAAATTACTTATCCATTTTCACATGTCAAAGCCTTAAGTGGCTTTAGTATTTCTGATCTATCAGTTCTTAGACATGTTTCATTTTATCAGTTAACCTTATAAAACTAAAGTACAAATTAAAAAAAACTATGGGTAAAAAAGTAAATATATTAGTGGGTAACCCGTAATCGAATACTATTGTTTCAATTCCAGTCCTGTCTAGTTTTATGAATTGAAACTTCAATGTTTGGCATTTTAGTCCGGTAATTAGTTTTAGGAGGCGAAATACTCTGCCACTTGGACAAATCAGTCCATGCCACGTCAGCATCCGCCAAAACTTGGTTGTGACATGCCTGAGAAGATGATTTTCTTGCATCCATCTGTCATAAGCTGGCAGATGTAACATCTTTAGTATATTAAAGATTTGAAGACAGTTGCATGTGAGTCTTCATTTTCAATGTTTCAATCCACTGCCCACTTGAATCATACTTCAAAAGCGACTTCACGAAAGATTTATTATTTAATGATTATCTAATGTAATACTTGTGTTTCTTGCACATATGATCTTATAAACCGTTGTCCTAAAAGTCTACAAGCAGATTAAATTTGTTCAAAATGAGTAACTAAACCATTAGTCATTGGTAAATATGTCTTCTCAATGTATTATGCATTAGCTAGGTCCGTGTTTGTAATGAGACATAATCACATGAAGAAAGAGATGTGGGGTTGATATGAATTTGAAGGATCAAAAGAAAGCAAGTAGGGCACTCTGAGCATCAAATCCTATTATCAGTTATCAGTGTATTAAAGTAGAGGGGTCATTTGCTTGATTTGGTAGGATACAATATTTTTGGATCACATATTAATTTTGTTGTTTTAAAATCTTAATGAAGATTGAAAGACAAATGCATGTGATTCCCCATGTTCGTATGTTTCTCAACTCTCAAAGACCATCACATATTTCTGAAGGATAAAGCCTTTTATTTTTCACCTATATATATTATATACAACACACCTCTAGAAAACCAGCAACAAACAAGTCCTCAAAATATTCTCTCTTTCTCAGTTTTCACTTATTTCACAACATTTCCAGAAGGATTTTTCATTTCAACTCAGCAAATTCACTTTATTCGATGGCCATTTGTCAAATTCAAATTTTTTGGTGACCATTCAGCAATGAGTTAAAGGACCAAATTCAAATTTTTTGATAACTTAACGGGCAAAATCAAATGTCAAAATAATTGGGGTCAATTTAAAAAAAAGAAGTTAGTGGACTAAAAAAAAAAAAAAATTAATCCCTAAATTCTATTTAAACATTTTGATATTTATTCTCTCGCTATATATTGGGGGATTTAAATCAAAAAATGGTAAAAGTAATTTTCAGACATTTATTGAAAAAATGCACAGTATATATCACATGTTTCAATTTAAGTAGATGTTTTTAATTTGTACCGATTTAGTCCCAAATCGCCGGAGACCGGTCAAACTACCACAAAACGACATCGTTTTTGGGGCGTGGGATACACGCGCCCTTTAATTTTGATCTGGAAATACTGTATCACGCGACAATTTAGTCCCAAATTAGAGACGATGTATACACAGCGCCAAAAACGACGGTTTTTTTGGTTTGACCGGTCTCTGGCGATTTGGGACTAAATCGCAAAAATTGAAAACATCTGGGACTAAATTAAAACAAGTGATATATCTTTTACATTTTCAATAAATAAAAGAATCTGGGACCTTGTTGATTTAAATTCCTATATTCATTCAGGTGCAGATATGACAAAAATTGTTAAAGATGGTGTAAAGGCGGGTAAATTATGCGAAGAAGGTATTGGATTGGGTTGCACGAATGATGATTTTTGTTGGGCCAGATGCAAACTCAAGTTTCCTAGCCCAAAAACTAACGGCTATTGTCAAAAAAATACCCCGGGTTTCCACCCTTGTGCATGTGTACACTTTGTTAAAACTTATTAGTTGATATGTTCAATATTAATAATAATAATTACAACAACAATAATATTAATATGTAAAAGTAAAAAAAGCAATGTGCAATTTCCGTATACATTTTTTATTTTTTATTCCGTATAGATTTATTATTCATGAAGGGATTTGTCTCATTCATCTTTTTCCTGTTCCGGATGTGTTCCGTTCACCTCCAAACGATGATAAAAACTTGTATGAGATGACCTTATAGATGTGACGAAATCTCATTTACCATTTTATATGATTTAATTATGAGCTTATGGTATAACAGGTCAATCATCTTTTATAAAAATTGTGGCTCAAATATCAAAATGAAGTATTATCTAATTTATACAATTGTCTCGTACAAATTTTTTTTATACACATTTATTATACTCCCATCGCCACAGAATTACTTGCACATGGAGGTGGGCAGACACATTATAAAAGTGGAGTAATGAGTAGGGATTTAAAAATAATTTTATAATTTTTTATGTATAATATAAAGAAAATAGTTGAATTTCCCCCGGGGACACAACTGAGCGGTAAGGGTACTTATGGTGATGTTGAGAAAAATCCTCCAGCGACGCAGGTCCAATGTGTGGGATAATTTCTCAATTGAAACATTGTGGAGGTTTTTTCTGGGGATTGAATCATGTTTGACTATCTTCCACATATGTCTGTTACTCATGCATATCTCTCGAATTATAACCCACCCGGTTGAGGGGCTAACATTAAGGGTGGGTGAGTTTATTAACTCCCCCTTATCCAACAAGAAAATTAGTTGAACTGTGCATGCATATGAACCCAAAAGTAATAATATCTGTTGTAAATTTTTTAATATTGTGAATTTTTTTTTTAAGTGTGCAAGTAATATTGAGACATCTAAATAATATAAGTGTGCAAGTAAATGAACAGAGGAAAGCAGTTGTGAATAGAAAAAGCAATTTGTATAATTAATGTAAATGTGCAAGTAAATGAACTGAGAAACACGTTGTAAACCGAGAAACAGGCTGTATAAGATAAATCTAATCTAAATGTATCATAATTATGAACTTATCACATGATTTAATTTGGAAAAAACTTCTAAATAATTAGTTGTCATGATTGCGTACCAATTAAGAATGCATGCATATCAATGACCTATAAAAAAGGAGTATAGTCACACATCAAAAAGGAAAAAAATATATCAAAATCAAACACGTACCTTATATGTAATTAGATGGAGAAGATCGTCACAACTATTTTCGTTTTCTTTGCACTTCTTTCAATTACTGGTAAGATAGATGGTTTATGGTTCACCCGACCCGAATGGTTCATGATTTAGGGTTTATGGTTCATGGTTTAGGGAATAGTTGGCATGACAATTCATTAATCCTGTTCCATAAAAACCAGGATAGTTGATTTTCTATATCATTTATATATATATATATATATATATATATATATATATATATATATATATATATATATATATATATTTCTTAAGGTTTATTGGTACTATTTTAAACAAATGCACATTCTTATTATAATCTTTTATCCAACCCGGGAGGCCCAATTAAGCACTTATTAGTTGCACACTCAATATCGAGTAAAATATTTTGGGCTGAAAATTGAAACTGAATTTTTATAATTCAATCTACTCCTAGCTCCTATTCAAAATATCGGTCGTTTTATTTTTTTTATACTATTTATAATTTATATATTATTTCACGCTTTTCAATGTTAATTAATTTTTTTTTTCAAATTACTCTCAAAATCATTAAGGCTCTATTTGGATGGATGAATTTGAAATCCATGAATTTCACACACAAATCATCACTCTCCAATGGATTTACAAATACTTAAATAATAGAGAAGAGAAGAGAGTGAAGGGGTAGAGAGGAGAGATTTCACATATGACATGGTTTTGAAGAGGATTTGAAATCCCTCCATTTTAAACTAGATTCTCAAATTTAAGTATTTATAAATTCATTAGAGAGTAGTGATTTGTATGTGAAATCCATGAATTTTAAATTCATCCGTCCAAATGGAGCCTAAAAGTAATTTAGGTAGTTTTAAGTTGTATTTTAGAATTTCAAGACAAATTATTAAGAGTAAAATGGGAAGTTATTAATTTTCTTAATATATATGCATTATTCTAAAATAACCTATTCAATATTAAGGAGTGAGTATTAAACTGAGTGTGAAATTTATTATGTGTCTCTTTATATTCAGGTGCAGACATAGCAGATAACGTTGAAGATGGTGGGAATGTGCGTTTATGCTCAGCAGCTTTGAGATTGGGTTGAGTTAATGATGATATTTGTTTGGCACAATGCAAACTCAAGTATCCTAACCCAGAAACTGTAGGATTTTGTCAAAAAAAATCCACATTACTTGTTGGCACAGATGTTCAATAATAATAATAATATTAGTTGTAAAAGTAAAAAAGCAATGTTCAATTTCCATATTTTTTTTATAAAATTATAATTAGGGGTGGGCAATGGTCGGTTCAGTGGATCCACGTAATATATATATATATATATATGAAAACGAAAAATATGTACCGAAATATTTGGACAAAATCGAAAATTAAACCATATTTGTGAAAATCAAACGATTGGAAACCGAAATATTTTATTTCGATTTTCTGTTTCCAACCAAACCAAAAAGATTCTTTTTTTTTTGGGGCAAAAATTAATACTTATATAATTATTTATATATATGATTAAATAAATATGAACATGTATTCCTATCTAGCAAATGTCATACACTCTTAAAATAACATAAAAGGACATTCAATTCAATTATCTCACAATAGTTAATTCTCTCCTGAACTCATAATAAATTGGGTGGTATGCTTAGATTCTATATTACTAAATAACTCAAATTAACAATAGATTAATTATATTATTATGACTAATATTAATATTATTTTAAATAAATCTAAGCATATAAATAAGAGTAGCCCACACAAACACAATAATTGATTCATAAAACTTAATCCAAACCCTAAAATCGAATTATAGGAAAATACCAACAAAATCTAAATTAAAATAAACCAGAATAATGTTTTTGCATCTAAAATCATTGTTCCCTACCTATTAAATGGTACAACAAAGTGATGCCATAAAAAATTACAAGGTTTTTTTTGGTCTTTCTAATCCGTATGTGCATATCAATTATTTTGCACTTAATTAGTCCACCATTACCTAGAATAATGCAGAGGACATCTAAAGTGTACAGAAATCTTGGAGACCATAGATGTCTCCAAAATTGTATAAAACTTTCTAGAAACGAGTAAGAGTTCTAGAGTAGTGTACAAGATTTGAAGCCTTACCGAATTTTGATATAGAATTCTCAAGAAATTCTTCTTGCTGTTAAGTCAAAATGATCTTAACCATCATTAAAGGGGTAGATTAATATAAATAGAAGAATCGGTAGCTATGAAGTGAGGGAACAAGTAATTATGATGATATAGACTTAGCTAGCTACACAGAAATTCAGTACAAATCATAGTATAGTTGCAAAGAAATCACATTCAGACACCACAACAAATGCAAAATCACTACCTCCAGTAAAATCATAATACAATTACAAAGATGTGACATCCAGGACACCTCAGCAAAAGCTAATTTCACAACCACTCTAAAAGCAAAGTTTCACAACAATTCTAAAAAATATTAAATATTTTCTACAATAAAAAAAAAATATATATATACTTCAATTTTCTTTTTTTTCCTTTTCTATTCCTAAATCTTATTGCTTTTTTTTCGCTCCGACTTAAATCGATCGAGTTCATGATACAATGGATGGGCACTCAAAGTTACTGCAGACAATGGGAGATATGTTATCAATGAAATTGTAATTTCAGCAATAAGAAATGGGTGAAAGGGGAAATTGTTACCATGAAATTGTAGTTTTAGCAATAGGAAAGGAGCGTAATATGTTACCATGAAATTATAGTTCCATCAATAGGAAAGGAGGGTAAAAGGAGGGTTAAAAGGGAGGAGGATAGAAGATGATCCATAAAGAAAATTTGAGTTGAAGAAGATGTTAAATATTTATCCAACTCGATTGACTTAGATTGTTATTATATATTTTTATTTATAAATTATTTTAAAATTTTATAAAATGTTTAAAAGTTTTATTCTCAGGAATAAAAGTCTTCTTTTATAATGTAAAGTGTTTTGTTAATTAAACTTATAAACTCTTTGATAATTTAAAATAAATATGTTTTATTTAAGTTTTAATATAAAATAATCTTTTTAATTTTTTTATGTTGAGGTGGGGTGGAGGGATGTCGTGGGGTGGGGGTGGACCGTGTGGTTAGAAAAATAAATGATAAAAACTCGAACGAGATGAGACCTAGCACAAATCAACATCCACTCATGCCAAAGTGTTAAAGCGTTAATTATCAAATTATGTTCCGTCTCACCGTGAGATCGTCTCACACAAGTACGCCTCAAAATAAATTGAAATTTCCCAACTTATTTTTTTGATCTATTGGAAAGAAATGTTTTTAAGATCATAAAACATGTTTAACACGTTTTCTTGCCAAATAAATTCAGAGTTTATAAGCTCTTTAAAATAGCTTAAGTTGTTTAAGTTGTTTTAAAGAGCTTATAAGTTGAGCTAAACAGATTCTAAGTCAGAAAGAAAAGGCTTACCTTATGATTATTATTTTTTAATTATGAATTTTTTTTTTCGAACCCAAGAGAACTTATATATCATGTTTACAGGTGCAATTATTCAACTTGAGCCCTACCACAATTTCCGGAGGGCCATCCCATAACCGAGGGGTCTCATATAAGCGAGAAACCCAAACCAACTCGTGAGCCATAGAATTAGCATCACGTCGAACAAAAGAAATAGTAAAATCCGGAATGGTTGTAAGAATATTCATGCAGCCCAGAATATGTAGTCACCAAAAATTGAGACCGATTGGCAACCATTATTAATAGCATCTACAACTATTTTAGAATCACCTCTACAATAACCTTCTGAAAACCCATCTCTTTCATCCAGTGCTTTCCAAAAACCCATAGCTTCACCAATATCCTCTCCAATTCGACTCGAAAACACCATGATTCGTCCTTTCAAGAATGACTCATGCTCATCACGAATCACCATCCTAACTCCTGTTTCAAAAGACTGATAAAAAAAGTCGATCCACATTTAGATATTTTTATGTTTTTTATATTATTAGGTTTAGATAAAGAAAGTCAATGAAATAAGAATGACTGTCAGACACGAAGGATTACTTGGAGTATGCAAATATATTATTGAGGGTAGCAGGTCATAGAATTAAAAAATCGAAAATGTAAAAAATTGTTGACTTAATTTCAATTTTCTAAAATTAATAGGACCAATATTATATATTGAAAAACTTATAGGATGAAAATAAAATGTTTTCTCTAAAAAAAATTTACAATGAAAAGTAAATATTACCTACTTTTTTTTTTATCTTGGTCGACTTTTAAATTTTAATTTTTATTCTTAAATTTACATATTATTCTTTTGTAGTACGACATATTATATTTATCTGAGACCAAGATTTCTCTAAATTACGGTTTGAATATTAGTATTCAACATAAGATGAATTATAATAGTAATTCATATGACATACTCAATATTAAATTACATGGATATAAATAATCTATAATACAATTTAATGAATACAAAATAAATTAATAATTAAATTTATTATATATTTAAATCGGTTATTAGGTTGGATTGATGCGGTATGGTTAGGTGCGGTTTCATTAGGTTTTTTAATGCAGTTAATTCAAGAATATCCATGTCCATATCCAAAAAAAAAAAGGTTAGGTTCGGAAAAAAAAAAAAAAGTCAATGGCTATTTTTAGGTTCGATTCATTTTAAGTTCGGAGTTGGTAATTTCCAAACTCCGTGAACGACCTAATATATATATTAAAAATATTAATATTAATATTTATATTTAAAGTTTAAATTTTTTTTTTATAAATGCAATATGTATGTTAAATTAAAGATCATAAAAAGACAATTAATTTGACACATACTCCCTCCAATTCATAAAGTTTGTCGTTTTGACATTTTGTATAAAATTAAAGAACATATATCTTTTTACAATTTTACCCTTTTTAGTTGGCAACTAAATATGGATACACCAATCAATTATCAACTAAATATTCATATGTTTTGTATCCATACCATGAGATAGAGAGCAGAGAGAAGAATGAGTCAAAATTGGTGAGGAGAAGTTTAAAGGGATGTGCAAAATTTAAGAGATAATGATGGAATGAATCTGAGGATAAAAGAAAGAATAAATGGAGATAAAGCTAAACGACAAATTTTTTGAAACAATATATAAGCCCAAAAGTGACAAGTTTTATGAAACGGAAGGTGTAATACACTAAAATATATTTTAACAAATAAATTATTAAACTTTAAAAATATTAATGAAAAATAAAATATAAAAAAAACAAAAAAAAAAAAATGTTATTGGTTAATATTAAATCACTATCTTTTTAGAGAAAGTGGAGTAGTCATTTTCACTATAAAGCAAGTGTGGCTACAAACACACTTGCTCAAATACATTTGAAATTTTAACAAAATTGCACTTCTATATATTTATAGATGATCTAGTCCTTAAATGTGATGTGGCCTTTTTTTTTTTTTTTTTTTTTTAATATTCAACTGGAAGGGTTTTGTCATATTGGAGAGATAAAAGTGAGAGAACTTTTTTTTCCTCCAAATATACAAAACTTAAGAAAGGGGAGTTTTAATTTATCCAAGCAGATGAATTGTGTAATCGGAAATTGACATTTGTGAAATCTCTTTCCTACATATATTGGGAATAGTGTTTTCTCATCATCTGGTATTAACGGCTTCAAGCTTGGAACTCTGTCCTTCATATGTCAATTAAAATTCAAGAGGCACACTTGTATGAAATGGTCTCCGTGGTGAGATGAAGTACATAATTTGGACATCGACACTTTAACACTTTTGGGAGGGGTGGGTGTGATTTGTGTTAAGTTGTCTTAAATGCCATCTACGCATTGAGACCGTCTCGTACTCTTGTATGAGTTTTTGTCAAAAATTCAATCATTTAGAGATCCCAACATGCAGCAATTGGAATCTGACATTAATTAAACTGCAATTTGGATTCTCTGAAATTAATAAAATCAGTAGTCAACATAAATTCAATCAAAAGCACAAAAAATGTACATATTGTCAGAGGAAAATTATAATTTGAAAGTCAACATGATCGAATTTAAAAATGATAAAAGTTATTGGACCAAAAATCATTTTCCATAAAAGGAAACATTAGCAACTTTTAGTACCAGTTTTCTGCAGTCAAGTAACTACGAGACAACAAATTCAAGAAATGTCGTATACATGAGCTGTTAAATTGTTACTTACCCAAAAGCAAAATACAGAATTTACAATTAATATATAATAAAGATGACATGGCGGGCCAAGTTATGTCCTAAAATTGATTTGAAGAGGGGTTGATAGATTTGTGAAAGGTTGGCAATCTGAATCAGTTAATTGTTTTGATGTGAATTAGGAAGGTTAAATGAAACCAAGTAGGTGCATTCAAAGACGTCAAATCGTAAGTTGGCAGGTTTGGTAGAATACAATAATGTTGTTCCATCACACATTCTTGTAGCCTTAAAATGTTGATTATTAATGGTTTAAACACAAATCCATGTGCTTTCCTTTCTCATCTCTCACTTAGCCTACCTCATCCATGTTTTCTCAAGGATACATACACCCTTTCTTTTTTCCCCTCTATATATATCACACATACATTAGAATTTCTCAAGACAAATTATTAAGAGTAAAATGGGAAGTTATTAATTTTCTTTATATATATGCATTTATTCTAAAGTAACCTATTCAATATTAGCGGGAGTGAGTATTATTAAACTGAGTGAAATTTATTATGTGTCTCTTTATATTCAGGTGCAGACATATAGCAGATAACGTTGAAGATGGTGGAATGTAAGCGTTTATGCTCAGCAGCTACATTGGGTTGAGTTAATGATGATATTTGTTTGGCACAATGCAAACTCAAGTATCTCTAACTCAAGAAACTGTGCAAGATTTTGTGAAAAAAAACTACATTACTTAAGTTGGCACAGATGTTCAATAATAATAATATTAGTCGTAAAGTAAAAAAGCAGTGTACAATTTCCATATTTTTTTTATAAAAATTATACCTTTTCAGGGTGGGCAATGGTCGTTCAAGGATTCATCACGAATATATATATATATATATATATATATATATGAAAACTAAAAATATGTACCGTAAATATTTGGACAAAAATCGAAAATTAAACCATATTTGTGAAATCAAATCCATTGGAAACCTAAATATTTTATTTCGATTTCATTTCCAACCAAACCAAAAAAGATTATTTTTTTTGGGGCAAAATTAATACTTATATAATTATTTATATATATGATTAAATAAATATGAGCATGCATTCCTATCTAGCAAATGCTTCACACTTTAAAATAGTATGTACGACATTCAATCAATTATCCTCAATAGTTAATTCTCTCTTGAACTCATAATAAATTATGGCATGCTTAGATTCTATATTACCGACAACTCAAATTAACAATAGATTAATTATATTATTATGACTTAATATTAATATTACTAAATAAATCACAGTAGCCCACACAAACACAATAACATTCACAAACTTAAATCCAAACCTCAAAATCAAATTATAGGAAAATATCAACAAAATCTAAATTAAAATAAAACCTAATAATGTTTTTTGCATCTGAAAATCATTGTTCCCTGCCTACTTCACACAATAAATCAATTGTCACCAAAATATTAATTGTTTTGACAAACCTCCTAACTCTATCTATTGGTCTTATTGATCCATTTGGTCTTGTGGTTCGTGAACATCTAAAGTTACAGAAATTTGTACATTTAGATTCTGCATTATATTTAAAAACAGAAAACGAGAAAGAGTTCTTATTTACGTCTTTAATGTTTTTCCATGGAATTGGTAAAATTAGCAGCTCATGTGATTGGTTAGGGTTGATAGGGGTCTAATATTGTTATCATTTTTTTTTAAGTGGAGGGTCTTTTGATGGCTATGTTGCAGAATTGGTAGGATGAAGTGTCTTTTCAATCACACATTGTTGTTGCCTTAAAATGTTGATGATTAAAGGTTCAAAGTTCAACACACAAATTCATGTTATCCTCCATCTGCTTTTGCAGCAATCTCATCTCATTTCAGACACCCCAATCTCATTTAAATCCCTATTTTCTCGAAGTTCATCATATATATACCACAGATTTGACATCCATCACCAACTCCTCAAAATCTTATCTTCACTACATTTTTAACAGAGTTTTAAATTTCAACAAACAAATTCACTTTATAAAAAAATGGCCATCCTACGAGTTTTGAGACGATCTTTGTCTATTGAAAGAAGATCAGCTTCATCTGGTGCTAGTGATGTTCAAGGGCCCATTGGCTGTTTACATTGGCGAAACGAAAAGAAGCGGTTTGTGATTCCAGTATCATATGAAAATCACCCTTCATTTTCAAGAACTGTTGTTCAAGGGAAAATTGTTTCCATCAAATTGTAGTTTCATTCAATGCAAGGAGCGTAATATGTTACCGATGAAATTATAGTTCCTTCAGCAGAACATGAGATACAACTAAGTTTTAGAAGAAGAAAGTTTTTGTAGATTAGTTTCTCACAAAGAAAATTCATACTCTTAGAAGATACAGACTTTGTTAGGAAAATAAATGTATATTCATCAACAAAATATTTTATTTATCAAATTATTATCCATTTTTATCAAAGCCTTAAGTGGCTTTAGTATTTCTGATCTAAATCAGTTCTTAGACATGTTTCATTTATCAGATTTAACCTTATAAAACTAAAAACAAATTAAAACTATGGGTAAAATAAATATATTTTTGGGTAAGTTTTAATCGAATATATTGTTTCAATTTTTTCCTGTCTAGTTTTGGGAATTGAAACTTCAATGTTTGTGCATTTTTAGTCCGGTAATTAGTTTTAGGAGGCAGAAAGACTCTGCCATGGACAAATCAGTCCATGCCGTCAGCATCCACAAAACTTGGTTGTGACATGCCTGAGAAGATGAAGATTTTCTTGCATCCATCTGTCGCAAAGCTGGCAGATGTAACATCTTTAGTATATTAAATTTGAAGACAGTTGCATAAGAGTCTTCATTTTTCAATGTTTCAATCCACTGCCAACTTGAATCATACTTCAAAAGCGACTTCACGAAAGATTTTTTATTATTTAATGATTTTTAATGTAATACTTGTGTTTCTTGCACATATGATCTTAATAAACCGTTGTCCTAAAGTCTACAAGCAGATTAAATTTTTATTTCAAAATAGAACTTAAACCATTAGTCATTGGTAAATATGTCTTCTCAATGTATTATGCATTAGCTAGGTCCGTGTTGTAATGAGACATAATCACCCAAAAAGAGATGTGGGTTGATATGAATTTGAAGGATCAAAAAAAAACAGTAAAACTCTGAGCATCAAATCCTATTATCAGTTATCAAGTCACCAAAAGTAGAGGGGTCATTTGCTTGATTTGGTAGGATACAATATTTTTGGATCACATATTAATTTGTTGTTTTAAAATCTTAATGAAGATTGAAAAGGACAAATGCATGTGATTCCCCCATGTTCGTATGTTTCTCAACTCTCAAAGACCATCACTGAAGGATAAAGCCTTTTATTTTTTTTCACCTATATATATTATATACAACACACATTTCTGAATGACCAGCCTTTTAACAAGTCCTCAAAATATTCAAAACTTTTCTCAGTTTTTCCAAATTTCAAAAACATTTCTCAGTTTTCACTTATTTTTTTCAAAAGAAGAAATGGAATAATTCACTTTTTATTCGATGGCCATTTGTCAAATTCAAATTTTTGGTGACCCATTCTGTTGTGAGTTAAAGGGCAAAATTCAAATTTTTTTAGCTTCTGCAAGGGCAAAAATCAAATGTCAAAATAATTGGGGAAAATTTAAAAAATGAAAGTAAGTGGACTAAAAAAAAAAAAAAAATTAATCCTAAAATTCCTATTTAAACATTTTGATATTTATTCTCTAGCTATATATTTAGGGATTTAAATTAAAATTATGCTAATTTTTAGCGTTTATTGAAAAGTAAGTATATATTATGTTTCAATTTAGTCCGTGTATGTTTTTTAATTTATGCCGATTTAGTCCCAAATCATGGGAGACGAAGGTCAAACTATAACGACGACGCCGTTTTTGGGCGTGGAATCTAGCGCCCTTTAATTTGATCTGGAAATCTTGTATCCTTGTGACGATTTTAGTCCCAAATTAGAGCGCATGTATCTGCAGCGCCAAAACGGCGTGTTCGGTTTTGGGTTTGGTTTAACTTAGGTCTCTGGCGTTGGGACTAAATCGCAGCATAAATTAAAGCATCTACGGGATGCATTAAAACAAGTGATATATGGACATTTTGATAAAAGGTCTGAATCTACAGGAACTGATGGTTTAAATTCCTATATTCATTCAGGTGCAGATATGACAAAAATTTTTAAAGATGGTGTAAAGGCGGGTAAATTATGCGAAGAAGGTATTGGATTGGGTTGCACGAATGATGATTTTTTGTTGGGCCAGATGCAAACTCAGTTTCCCTAGCCCAAAAACTAACGGCTATTGTCAAAAAAATACCCCGAGTTTCCACCCCCTTGTGCATGTGTACACTTTATTTAACTTATTAGTTGATATGTTCAATATTAATAATAATAATTACAACAACAATAATATTAATATGTAAAAGTAAAAAAAAAAAGCAATGTGCAATTTCCGTATACATTTTTTATTTTTTATTCCGTATAGATTTATTATTCATGAAGGATTTGTCTCATTCATCTTTTTTCTGTTAGGATGTGTTAGTTCCTCCAAACGATGATAAAAACTTGTATGAGATGACATTTTATAGATGTGACGAAATCTCATTTACCATTTTATATGATTTAATTATGAGCTTATGGTATAACAGGTCAATCATCTTTTTATAAAAATTGTGGCTCAAATATCAAAATGAAGTATTATCTAATTTATACAATTGTCTCGTACAAATTTTTTTTTATACACATTTATTATACTCCATCGCCACGAATTACTTTGCACATGGAGGTGGGCAGACACATTATAAAAGTGGAGTAATGAGTAGGGATTTAAAATAATTTTATAATTTTTTATGTATAATATAAAAGAAAATAGTTGAATTTCCCGGGGACACAAAATCGCGGTAAATTTACTTATGGTGATGTTGAGAAAAAAATCCTCATGACGCGAGTCCATGTGTGGGATAATTTCTCAATTGAAACATTGTGGAGGTTTTTTCTGGGGATTGAATCATGTTTGACTATCTTCCACATATGTCTGTTACTCATGCATATCTCTCGAATTATAACCCACCCGGTTGAGGGGCTAACATTAAGGGTGGGTGAGTTTATTAACTCCCCCTTATCCAACAAGAAAATTAGTTGAACTGTGCATGCATATGAACCCAAAAGTAATAATATCTGTTGTAAATTTTTTAATATTGTGAATTTTTTTTTTAAGTGTGCAAGTAATATTGAGACATCTAAATAATATAAGTGTGCAAGTAAATGAACAGAGAAACAGTGTGAATAGAAAAAAGAAATTTGTATAATTAATGTAAATGTGCAAGTAAATGAACGGAGAGAAACACGTTTGTAAAGTAAAAGAAGCCAGTATAAGATAAATCTAATCTAAATGTATCATAATTATGAACTTATCACATGATTTAATTTGGAAAAAACTTCTAAATAATTAGTTGTCATGATTGCGTACCAATTAAGAATGCATGCATATCAATGACCTATAAAAAAGGAGTATAGTCACACATCAAAAAGGAAAAAAATATATCAAAATCAAACACGTACCTTATATGTAATTAGATGGAGAAGATCGTCACAACTATTTTCGTTTTCTTTGCACTTCTTTTCAATTCTTGGTAAGATAGATGGTTTATGGTTCAATAGAATGGTTCATGATTTAGGGTTTATGGTTCATGGTTTAGGGAATAGTTGGCATGACAATTCATTAATCTGGTCCATAAAAAACCAGATAGTTGGTTCTATATCATTACTCTATATATATATATATATATATATATATATATATATATATATATATATATATATATATATATTTCTTAAGGTTTATTGGTACTATTTTAAACAAATGCACATTCTTATTATAATCTTTTATCCAACCCGGGAGGCCCAATTAAGCACTTATTAGTTGCACACTCAATATCGAGTAAAATATTTTGGGCTGAAAATTGAAACTGAATTTTTATAATTCAATCTACTCCTAGCTCCTATTCAAAATATCGGTCGTTTTATTTTTTTTATACTATTTATAATTTATATATTATTTCACGCTTTTCAATGTTAATTAATTTTTTTTTTTCAAATTACTCTCAAAATCATTAAGGCTCTATTTGGATGGATGAATTTGAAATCCATGAATTTCACACACAAATCATCACTCTCCAATGGATTTACAAATACTTAAATAATAGAGAAGAGAAGAGAGTGAAGGGGTAGAGAGGAGAGATTTCACATATGACATGGTTTTGAAGAGGATTTGAAATCCCTCCATTTTAAACTAGATTCTCAAATTTAAGTATTTATAAATTCATTAGAGAGTAGTGATTTGTATGTGAAATCCATGAATTTTAAATTCATCCATTCAAATAGACCTAAAAAAGTAATTTAGGTAGTTTTTAAGTTGTATTTTAGAATTTCAAGACAAATTATTAAGAGTAAAATGGGAAGTTATTAATTTTCTTAATATATATGCATTATTCTAAAAATAACCTATTCAATATTAAGGAGTGAGTATTAAACTGAGTGTGAAATTTATTATGTGTCTCTTTATATTCAGGTGCAGACATAGCAGATAACGTTGAAGATGGTGGGAATGTGCGTTTATGCTCAGCAGCTTTGAGATTGGGTTGAGTTAATGATGATATTTGTTTGGCACAATGCAAACTCAAGTATCCTAACCCAGAAACTGTAGGATTTTGTCAAAAAAAATCCACATTACTTGTTGGCACAGATGTTCAATAATAATAATAATATTAGTTGTAAAAGTAAAAAAGCAATGTTCAATTTCCATATTTTTTTATAAAATTATAATTAGGTGGGCAATGGTGGGTTCGGTGGATCATATAATATATATATATATATATATGAAAGCGAAAAATATGTGCGAAATATTTGGACAAAATCGAAAAATTAAACCATATTTGTGAAAATCAAGCGATTGAAACCGAAATATTTTATTTCGATTTTCATTTTCAACCAAACCAAAAAAGATTCTTTTTTTTTTTTGGGGCAAAAATTAATACTTATATAATTATTTATATATATGATTAAATAAATATGAACATGTATTCCTATCTAGCAAATGTCATACACTCTTAAAATAACATAAAAGGACATTCAATTCAATTATCTCACAATAGTTAATTCTCTCCTGAACTCATAATAAATTGGGTGGTATGCTTAGATTCTATATTACTAAATAACTCAAATTAACAATAGATTAATTATATTATTATGACTAATATTAATATTATTTTAAATAAATCTAAGCATATAAATAAGAGTAGCCCACACAAACACAATAATTGATTCATAAAACTTAATCCAAACCCTAAAATCGAATTATAGGAAAATACCAACAAAATCTAAATTAAAATAAACCAGAATAATGTTTTTGCATCTAAAATCATTGTTCCCTACCTATTAAATGGTACAACAAAGTGATGCCACATAAAAAAATTACAAGGTTTTCTTTGGTCTTTCTAATCCGTATGTGCATATCAATTATTTTGCACTTAATTAGTCCACCATTACCTAGAATAATGCAGAGGACATCTAAAGTGTACAGAAATCTTGGAGACCATAGATGTCTCCAAAATTGTATAAAACTTTCTAGAAACGAGTAAGAGTTCTAGAGTAGTGTACAAGATTTGAAGCCTTACCGAATTTTGATATAGAATTCTCAAGAAATTCTTCTTGCTGTTAAGTCAAAATGATCTTAACCATCATTAAAGGGGTAGATTAATATAAATAGAAGAATCGGTAGCTATGAAGTGAGGGAACAAGTAATTATGATGATATAGACTTAGCTAGCTACACAGAAATTCAGTACAAATCATAGTATAGTTGCAAAGAAATCACATTCAGACACCACAACAAATGCAAAATCACTACCTCCAGTAAAATCATAATACAATTACAAAGATGTGACATCCAGGACACCTCAGCAAAAGCTAATTTCACAACCACTCTAAAAGCAAAGTTTCACAACAATTCTAAAAAATATTAAATATTTTCTACAATAAAAAAAAAATATATATATACTTCAATTTTCTTTTTCCTTTTCTATTCCTAAATCTTTGCTTTTTTTCGCTCCGACTTTCCCGATCGAGTTCATGATACAATGGATGGGCACTCAAAGTTCTTGCAGACAATGGGAGATATGTTATCAATGAAATTGTAATTTCAGCAATAAGAAATGGGTGAAAGGGGAAATTGTTACCATGAAATTGTAGTTTTAGCAATAGGAAAGGGCGTAATATGTTACCATGAAATTATAGTTCCATCAATAGGAAAGGAGGGTAAAAGGAGGGTTAAAAGGGAGGAGGATAGAAGATGATCCATAAAGAAAATTTGAGTTGAAGAAGATGTTAAATATTTATCCAACTCGATTGACTTAGATTGTTATTATATATTTTTATTTATAAATTATTTTAAAAATTTTATAAAATGTTTAAAAAGTTTTATTCTCGTGAATAAAAGTCTTCTTTTATAATGTAAAGTGTTTTGTTAATTAAACTTATAAACTCTTTGATAATTTAAAATAAATATGTTTTATTTAAGTTTTAATATAAAATAATCTTTTTATTTTTTTTTATGTTGAGGTGGGGTGGAGGGGGATGATGGGGTGGGGGTGGACCGTGTGGTTAAAAAATAAATGATAAAAACTTCGAGCGAGATGAGACCTAGAACAAATCAACATCCACTCATGCCAAAGTGTTAAAGCGTTAATTATCAAATTATGTTAAAGTCTCACCGTGAGATCGTCTCACACAAAAGACGCCTCAAAAAAATAAATTGAAATTTCCCAACTTATTTTTTTTTGATCTATTGGAAAAGAAATGTTTTTAAGATCATAAAACATGTTTAACACGTTTTCTTGCCAAATAAATTCAGAGTTTATAAGCTCTTTAAAATAGCTTAAGTTGTTTAAGTTGTTTTAAAGAGCTTATAAGTTGAGCTAAACAGATTCTAAGTCAGAAAGAAAAGGCTTACCTTATGATTATTATTTTTTTAATTATGAATTTTTTTTTTTGAACCCAAGAGAACTTATATATCATGTTTACGGTGCAATTATTCAACTTGAGCCCTACCACAATTTCAGAGGGCCATCCCATAACCGAGGGGTCTCATATATAGTAGAAACCCAAACCAACTCGTGAGCCATAGAATTAGCATCACGTCGAACAAAAAGAAATAGTAAAATCCGGAATGGTTGTAAGAATATTCATGCAGCCCAGAATATGTGGTCACCAAAAATTGAGACCGATTGGCAACCATTATTAATAGCATCTACAACTATTTTAGAATCACCCTCTACAATAACCTTCTGAAAACCCATCTCTTTCATCCCGTGCTTTCCAAAAACCCATAGCTTCACCAATATCCTCTCCAATTCGACTCGAAAACACCATGATTCGTCCTTTCAAGAATGACTCATGCTCATCACGAATCACCATCCTAACTCCTGTTTCAAAAGACTGATAAAAAAAGTCGCATCCACATTTAGATATTTTTTATGTTTTATATTATTAGGTTTAGATAAAGAAAGTCAATGAAATAAGAATGACTGTCAGACACGAAGGATTACTTGGAGTATGCAAATATATTATTGAGGGTAGCAGGTCATAGAATTAAAAAATCGAAAATGTAAAAATTGTTGGACGAATTTCAATTTTCTAAAATTAATAGGACCAATATTATATATTGAGAAATTTATAGGATGAAAATAAAATGTTTTCTCTAAAAAAAATTTACAATGAAAAGTAAATATTACCTACTTTTTTTTTTATCTTGGTCGACTTTTAAATTTTAATTTTTATTCTTAAATTTACATATTATTCTTTGTAGTACGACATATTATATTTATACGAGACCAGTATTTCTCTCGTGCGACGCACAGTTTGAATATTAGTATTCAACGCAAGATGAATTATAATAGTAATTCATATGACATACTCAATATTAAATTACATGGATATAAATAATCTATAATACAATTTAATGAATACAAAATAAATTAATAATTAAATTTATTATATATTTAAATCGGTTATTCGGTTCAGTTCGGTCTGGTATGGTTCGGTGCGGTTTCATTCGGTTTTTCGGTACGGTTAATTCAGTAATATCCATGTCCATATCCAAAAAAAAAGGTTCGGTTCGGTTCGGAAAAAGTAAAAAAAAAGTCAATGGCTATTTTCGGTTCGATTCATTTTCGGTTCGGGTTCGGTAATTTCCAAACTCCGTGAACAGCCCTAATATATATATTAAAAATATTAATATTAATATTTATATTTAAAGTTTAAATTTTATTTTTATAAATGCAATATGTATGTTAAATTAAAGATCATAAAAAGACAATTAATTTGACACATACTCCCTCCAATTCATAAAGTTTGTCGTTTTGACATTTTGTATAAAATTAAGGAACATATATCTTTTACAATTTTACCCTTTTTAGTTGGCAACTAAATATGGATACACCAATCAATTATCAACTAAATATTCATATGTTTTGTATCCATACCATGAGATAGAGAGCAGAGAGAAGAATGAGTCAAAATTGACTGAGGAGAAGTTTAAGGGATGTGCAAAATTTAAGAGATAATGATGGAATGAATACAAGGATAAAAGAGAAAGAATCATGGAGATAAAGCTAAACGACAAATTTTTTGAAACAATATATAAGCCCAAAAGTGACAAGTTTTATGAAACGGAAGGTGTAATACACTAAAAATATATTTTTAACAAATAAATTATTAAACTTTAAAAATATTAATGAAAAATAAAATATAAAAAAACAAAAAGAAAAAATGTTATTGGTTAATATTAAATCACTATCTTTTCTAGAGAGTGGAGTAGTCATTTTCACTATAAAGCAAGTGTGGCTACAACACACTTGCTCAAATATGCATTTGAAATTTTAACAAAATTGCACTTCTATATATTTATAGATGATCTAGTCCTTAAATGTGATGTGGCCTTCTTTTTTCTTTTCTTTTTTTAATATTCAACTGGAAGGGTTTTGTCATATTGGAGAGATAAAAGTGAGAGAACTTTTTTTTTCCTCCAAATATACAAAACTTAAGAAAGGGGGAGTTTTAATTTATCCAAGCAGATGAATTGTGTAATCGGAAATTGACATTTGTGAAATCTCTTTCCTACATATATTGGGAATAGTGTTTTCTCATCATCTGGGATTCAAGCTTGGAAATCTGTCTTTCCTGTGTCAATTAAAATTCAAGAGGCACACTTGTATGAGCGGTCTCATGGTGAGATGAGACATAATTTGGACATTGACACTTTAACACTTTTGGGAGGGTGGGTGTGATTTGTGTTAAGTTGTCAGATTGCCAAATGCACTTGACCGCCTCTCGTACTCTTGTATGAGTTTTGTCAAAATTCAATCAATGAGAGATCCCAAAATGCAGCAACTAATTGGAAACTGACATTAATTAAACTGCAATTTGGATTCAGTGAAATTAACAAAATCCCCAGTCAACATAAATTCAATCAAAAAGCACAAAAAATGTACATATTGTCAGAGGAAAATTATAATTTGAAAGTCAACATGATCGAATTTAAAAATGATAAAAGTTATTGGACGAATAAAATTATTTTCCATAAAAGGAAACATTAACAACTTTTAGTACCAGTCTTCTCCAGTGAATTAACTACGAGACAACAAATTCAAGAAATGTCGTATACATGAGCTGTTAAATTGTTACTTACCCAAAAGCAAAATACAGAATTTACAATTAATATTTTATATATTAATTTAAGATCACATGCCAAGTTAATGTCCTAAAATGGATTAGAAGAGGAGTTGATAGATTTGTGAAAGGTTGGGAATCTGAATCAGTTGTTTTGAATTTGATGTGAATTAGGAAGGTTAAATGAAAGCAAGTAGGTGCATTTGAAGGTGAGCAAAGGCGTCAAATCGTTAGTTGGCAGGTTTGGTAGAATACAATAATGTTGTTCCATCACACATTTTTGTAGCCTTAAAATCTTGGATCATTAATGGTTTAAAGACAAATCCATGTGCTTTCCTTTCTCATCTCTCACTTAGCCTACCTCATCCATGTTTTCTCAAGGATACATACACCCTTTCTTTTTTCCCCTCTATATATATCACACATATCTCAATTGCATGATTTGCATCCAGCAACAACTTCTCAAAATCTTAATTTCACTACATTTTTCACACACAAGATTCACTTTATACAGAATGTCCATCCTACGAGTTTTGAGACGATCTTTGTCTAGTGAAAGAAAATCAGCCGAAGTTCCAAAGGACCATTGGGCTGTTTACATTGGCGAGAAACGAAAAAAAGCGGTTCATAGTTCCAGTATCATACTTGAATCATCCTTCGTTTCATGAACTGCTAATTCAAGGTGAAGAAGAATACGGATTCCATCATCCGATGGTGGGACTCACCATTCCATGCAGCGAGGAATTGTTCAGTGATCTCGTCTCTGGCTTGAGCAGAACATGAGATGCACACTATATTTAGGAAAGAAGACTAGTTTTTTGTAGATTAGTTTCTTTGACAAGCATTATTCATTGTCTTAGAATTACAGACTTTGTTAGGAAAACACATGTATATTCAACAACAAATTATATCAAGTATCAAAACTTACTTATATATTTTTCATATATATGCAAAAGCCTTTATGTGATTTTAAGTACTTCTGACCTCTCAATTCTTAACCATGCTTTCCTGTTTCAGTCATAGGTGAGGATTTACTTAGCAAAGTAGAGTTATCAGGAATATATAGTAATTCCCGAACAGCCTTGCTGAAAAGAAACTTTTATGATTCTGAACAGAATTAAGTGCCTATTTTGAAACACAAGTGGAACAGGTAGAAGTACTTATTTTTTAAGTTGGCGAGACCCACTTTTTCAGAAATAAGTGCTTCTTGAGTGCAAGTGGTGTATATAACTAGAAATTCACTTGGCTAAAATACTAGAATTCTATATCTACTGACCTTTAAAATTAGAGTTCAAAATAAATAACTTAAAATAATAGTCTGAGTTCAAAATCATCATCTAGCATTAAGCGGTGATGAGCTGGCTAAGTCCCCTTGAAAATAGTATATCTTTATTTATTTATTTTAATGGACAAAGTTCCATCTGATAAACACCATTTAGGAAAATTAGTGTTGTGGCAAGATTACAATATTTCTTGAAAATAGTTGTCAACCATAATTGTGTCATTTTACATAATTCTTTGTGTAACAAAACTCGTTTTTTAAGTTAACAATATATAAAGAGTAACAAATGTAAGAATGGAAGTGTCAGGCTTGTTTATATACTAATAGTAAAAACCAGATAATGCTTTTTGCATCTGAAAAATGACTTAGTAATTTGTTTCATGTATATTCAGTATATGCTCTAACTAGTTTACAAAATTGTATTCCTCTTAAACATTCATGTTCTACTCAAGCCAGAAATTATATCACTAAACAGATCTTGACTGCAAGGAATGGTGAGGCCGCCCTTTGGATGATGGAACCGAATTCTTCTTCAGCTTGATATAGCAATTCTTGAAATGAAGGATGGTTCAAGTATGATATTGGAATTACAAACCGCTTCTTTTCATTCTCCCCAATGTAAACAGCCAAATGGCCCTTTGGGACTTCAGTTGATCTTCTTTCACTGGATAGAGATCGTCTCAACATTTGGCGGATGGCCATTTTCGCATTACAAAAGTCGTTCTTGATGTGTTGAAATAAAAGCTTTTTGCAAAATGTTATGAAATGATTGAAGCTGAAAAAAATGAAGTATTTTGAGGAGTTGTTGGTGGTTGTAATCCAGAAATGGCTTGTATATATAGGTAACAACAAGGTGTATATATCCTTGAGAAATTAAGAGTTGAGTGTGACACATGAGACATGATAGACATGGGCACATGAGGAGTAACATGGAAATGTTGTAATGATTATCAAGATTTCAAACACCAAAATGAAATTTGTGGATTGAAATCATTGTTCACTGCCTACTATAGAGACTAGATAGCCCTTAAGAGACCCACAGTAATAAATGGTACAGCAAAATGGGATGCCTCCTCTCACCTAAATAGTTTACAAGGTTTAATTTGGTGTTTCTACCGAATAAATGTATTAATTATTTTGTCAATATTGATGCTGTTATTAACGAATTAGCTGGATCATGTGATTATGTTTCTGGAGGAATAAAGATCTTCAACTGTCCTTATCCGTAAACTGAATTATAAAGATCAAAGGAAAGCAAGTAGGCTCGGATGAGTGCAACGTTGGCAGAGTTGGTAGGATACAATATGTTTCCATCACACATTTCTTCGTGCCTTAAAGTCTTGATGATAGTTTAAAGACAAATCCATGTGCATTTGTTTCTCAAAACTCTTATAGCTCACGCCATATTTCTCAAGAATACTCGTTCGACTATATATACAACACACATCTCAAATAAAACCAGCAACAAGTCCTCAAAAGCTGTTACTTATTTCACAAAGTTTTTCACTTTTACCAGCAAGATTCCCTCTATAGAAATGGCCATCCGCCAAATATTGAGACGATCTTTGTCCAATGAAAGAAGATCAGCTTCATCAAGAACTGATGTTCCAAAGGGCCATTTTGCTGTTTATGTTGGCCAGAACGAAAAGAGGCGGTTTGTAATCCCAGTATCATACTTGAACCACCCGTCATTTCAAGAGTTGCTTTCTCAAGCTGAGGAAGAATACGGATTCCATCATCCAATGGGCGCCCTCACCATTCCTTGCAGTCAGGATTTATTCACTGTTCTCATCTCTAGCTTCTCCTAGAAAGCGAACTGCATACTATGTATAGGGAGAAGACAGTTTTGTAGATTAGTTTCTCTGACAAGCATACTTCGTTGTCTTAGAAGTAGAGACTACATTAGAAAAAGAAATGTATATTCAATGACAAAATATAGTAAATTTCAACAATCACTTATCCATTTTCATATGCAAAAGTCCAATGATCAACAGAAGAGGTTTATTGTTCTAATATCAGTTTTAAGCCAACCATCATTTCAACAAGCTGACAAAGAATTCGGGTTTGATCATCCATTGGATCCTTTTTACATATGATCCTAAAAATGATTGTCCTAACTTTTTATATGCAGAACAACTCTGTTCCAAATGAATTACAATAACTTCCATCGACTGTAATGGTATGATCTGAATGTTGACAGTATATAGAAGTTTAGAATTCTTAATTTGTCAGCAAATTTAAGCAGTTAAGAAAACATTAGCAACTTATTAGCAGTTTTCTCAAACTACTCCGAGTCAATACTTTCATGTTTGTCAAGAACATGAGCTGCTGAATTCTCAAACACTTCCAGTTCACATGGTGGGTCAAGTAATTTCAGTGTTGTCCTAAAATGGATCAGTATACCACTTGATAGTTATGAAAAATTGGCAATTTCAATCTTGTTGTGGATCGTAAATACCTCCGAATATTTCTAGATATTTATTTGGTCAAAATCCTAAAATTTTAGATCTACTGATCTTAAAAATTACAGTTCAGAATTCATAAATTGAAACAACAGTCTAGTTAAAAATCATTCTCTAGCATCAAATTTTGTCATAAGCTGGCTAAGTACCTCTAAAATATTAGAGTTTTTTTTTAAATGAATAAGTTTAATCTGATAAACATCTTTAATATTATTATTTGAAGACAGACCAATGCAATTCTTAATTTGCTGATGTTTCAATCCACTGTTCAATAAAACCAAAAATCATAAGTGAAGCCTCTTACAATTTATTCAGATATTCACAAAAAATTTTATTAAGGGAAACATTGTTTTCTAGTCCACAACAAGTTAGGAAAAAGAATTACTGGTATTCCATTTTAACACTATAAGAACTGGTTTTATTTAATGTCTAATGCAATAATTCTGCTTCTAATTCTACCACATATAATCTTACATAAAGTATTGAACATTGATGGTGCAACCTTTTTTCAGAACAAATGGATAGAGCTGATCAAGCGTGTACTTTTTGGGTCTATACTGAAATAGGGAAAATTAGTAGGGAAATCAGTAGAATAATTTCATCAGATTGATTTCAGTAGGGAGCATAATCTGAACAATATTGCTATATAAATAAGGGGGTTAGGACAATGTTGAGTTTGTATATAGTTATTAGTCTAAACTCAAATCAGATAATGCTTTTGCATCTGAAAATGACTCAGTAATTTGTTTCATGTATATCCAGTATATATATGCTCTAACTAATTTACAAAACTGTATTCCTCATATGAATTGACCATATCATGTTCTACTCAGACCAGAGATGAGATCGGTGAACAAATCCTGAGTGCAAGGAATGGTGAGGCCGCCCATTGGATGATGGAATCCAAATTCTTCTTGGCTTGAAACAGCAGTTCTTGAAATGAAGGATGATTCAAGTATGATACTGGAATTACAAACCGTTTCTTTTCATTCTCGCCAATGTAAACAGCCAAATGGCCCTTTGGAACTTCAGCTGATCTTCTTTCACTAGATAAAGATCGTCTCAACATTTGGCGGATGGCCATTTTCGTATAAAGTTGTTGTTGCTTTGTTGAAATAGGAATTTTCTGGCAAAATGCTGTGAAACAATGAAAGCTGAGAGAATTGAAGTATTTTGAGGAGTTGTTGGTGGTTGTAATCCTCATCTGGCTTGTATATATAGGTAAACAATATTCTGTATCCTTGAGAAATTAAGAGTTGAGTGTGGCCTATGAGACTTGATAGACATAAGAACATGGGGAGTCACATGGGCTTGTTCTGATGATTATAAAGATTTTAATGAAACACCAAAATGAAGAATTTGTGGAGTGAAATCATTGTTCCCTGCCTACTTCACACAATAAATCAATTGTCACCAAAATATTAATTGTTTTGACAAACCTCCTAACTCTATCTATTGGTCTATTGATCCATTTGGTCTTGTGGTTCGTGAACATAGCATTAACTTGTACTTAATTTTAATTGAATTCTGCATTATATTTAAAAACATCCTGTAATTGTTACGTCTTTAATGTTTTTTCCATGGAATTGGTAAAATTAGCAGCTCATGTGATTGGTTTAAGGGTTGATAGGAGGTCTAATATTGTTATCATTTGTTTAAGTGGAGGGTCTTTTTGATGGCTATGTTGCAGAGTTGGTAGGATAGAGTGTCTTTCAATCACACATTGTTGTTGCCTTAAAATGTTGATGATTAAAGGTTCAAAGTTCAAACACAAATCCATGTTATCCTCCATCTGCTTTTGTTTCTCATCTCTCATCTCATTTAGCCTACCCCATATTTTCTCAAGAATAAAGCCCTTCTTTGTTCATCTATATATACCACACATATTTCAACTACAACCATCACCAACTCCTCAAAATCTTATCTTCACTACATTTTTAACAGAGTTTTAAATTTCAACAAACAAGATTCACTTTATAATACAGAATGGCCATCCTCAACAGTTTTGAGACGATCTTTGTCCAGTGAAAGAAGATCAGCTTCATCTGGTGCTGATGTTCCAAAGGGCCATTTGGCTGTTTACATTGGCGAGAACGAAAAGAAGCGGTTTGTGATTCCAGTATCATATTTGAATCACCCTTCATTTCAAGAACTGTTGTTTCAAACCGAAGAAGAATTCGGATTCCATCATCCAATGGGCGGCCTCACCATTCCTTGCAATCAGGAATTGTTCACCGATCTCGTCTCATGCTTGAGCAGAACATGAGATACATACTAAGTTTTAGAAGAAGAAAGTTTTGTAGATTAGTTTCTCACAAGCATTATTCATACTCTTAGAAGTACAGACTTTGTTAGGAAAATAAATGTATATTCATCAACAAAATATATTAAGTATCAAAATTACTTATCCATTTTCACATTTCAAAGCCTTAAGTGGCTTTAGTATTTCTGATCTTCTTAGACATGTTTCATTTTATCAGTTAACCTTATAAAACTAAAGTACAAATTAAAAAATTATGGGTAAAAGTAAATATATTAGTGGGTAACCCGTAATCGAATACTATTGTTTCAATTCCAGTCCTGTCTAGTTTTATGAATTGAAACTTCAATGTTTGGCATTTTAGTCCGGTAATTAGTTTTAGGAGGCGAAATACTCTGCCACTTGGACAAATCAGTCCATGCCACGTCAGCATCCGCCAAAACTTGGTTGTGACATGCCTGAGAAGATGATTTTCTTGCATCCATCTGTCATAAGCTGGCAGATGTAACATCTTTAGTATATTAAAGATTTGAAGACAGTTGCATGTGAGTCTTCATTTTCAATGTTTCAATCCACTGCCCACTTGAATCATACTTCAAAAGCGACTTCACGATAGATTTATTATTTAATGATTATCTAATGTAATACTTGTGTTTCTTGCACATATGGTCTTATAAACCGTTGTCCTAAAAGTCTACAAGCAGATTAAATTTGTTCAAAATGAGTAACTAAACCATTAGTCATTGGTTAATATGTCTTCTCAATGTATTATGCATTAGCTAGGTCCGTGTTTGTAATGAGACATAATCACATGAAGAAAGAGATGTGGGGTTGATATGAATTTGAAGGATCAAAAGAAAGCAAGTAGGCACTCTGAGCATCAAATCCTATTATCAGTTATCAGTGTATTAAAGTAGAGGGGTCATTTGCTTGATTTGGTAGGATACAATATTTTTGGATCACATATTAATTTTGTTGTTTTAAAATCTTAATGAAGATTGAAAGACAAATGCATGTGATTCCCCATGTTCGTATGTTTCTCAACTCTCAAAGACCATCACATATTTCTGAAGGATAAAGCCTTTTATTTTCCACCTATATATATTATATACAACACACCTCTAGAAAACCAGCAACAAACAAGTCCTCAAAATATTCTCTCTTTCTCAGTTTTCACTTATTTCACAACATTTCCAGAAGGATTTTTCATTTCAACTCAGCAAATTCACTTTATTCGATGGCCATTTGTCAAATTCAAATTTTTTGGTGACTCTTCTGTTAGTTAAAGGACCAAATTCAAATTTTTAATAACTTACCGGACCAAAAATCAAATGTCAAAATAATTGGGGTCAATTTAAAAAAAAGCAGTTAGTGGACTAAAAAAAAAAACTTAATCCTAAATTCTATTTAAACATTTTGATATTTATTCTCTCGCTATATATTGAGGATTTAAATCGAAAATGGTGCAAATCTTTTTTGCATTTATTGAAAAGTCTTTGTATATATCACATGTTTCAATTGGTCCGTATGTTTTTCAATTTGTTGCCGATTTAGTCCCCAAATGCCGGAGACCGGTCAAACTACCCCAAAACGACATCGTTTTTTGGGCGTGGGATGGCGCCCTAATTTTGATCTGGAAATCTTGTATCCGCGACAATTTAGTCTCAAATTAGGGACGCATATACACGCGCCAAAAAACGCGTCATTCGGTTTTGGGTTGTTTTGATCGTTCTGCAGCGATTTGGGACTAAATCAAGATAAATTGAAAAACATACGACTAAATTAAAACAAGTAATATATATTTTATTTTTTCAATAAAAAAAGATAATCTTGGGCTTTGTTGATTTAAATTCCTATATTCATTCAGGTGCATATATGACAAAAATTGTTAAAGATGGTGTAAAGGCGGGTAAATTATGCGAAGAAGGTATTGGATTGGGTTGCACGAATGATGATTTTTGTTGGGCCAGATGCAAACTCAAGTTTCCTAGCCCAAAAACTAACGGCTATTGTCAAAAAAATACCCCGGGTTTCCACCCTTGTGCATGTGTACACTTTGTTAAAACTTATTAGTTGATATGTTCAATATTAATAATAATAATTACAACAACAATAATATTAATATGTAAAAGTAAAAAAAGAAATGTGCAATTTCCGTATACATTTTTTATTTTTTATTCCGTATAGATTTATTATTCATGATGGGATTTGTCTCATTCATCTTTTTCCTGTTTCGGATGTGTTCCATTCACCTCCAAACGATGAAAAAAACTTGTATGAGATGACCTTATAGATGTGACGAAATCTCATTTACCATTTTATATGATTTAATTATGAGCTTATGGTATAACAGGTCAATCATCTTTTATAAAAATTGTGGCTCAAATATCAAAATGAAGTATTATCTAATTTATACAATTGTCTCGTACAAAATTTTTCTAAATATATATGCATTATTCTAAAATGACCTATTCAATATTAAGGAGTGAGTATTAAACTGAGTGTGAAATTTATTATGTGTCTCTTTATATTCAGGTGCAGACATAGCAGATAACGTTGAAGATGGTGGGAATGTGCGTTTATGCTCAGCAGCTTTGAGATTGGGTTGAGTTAATGATGATATTTGTTTGGCACAATGCAAACTCAAGTATCCTAACCCAGAAACTGTAAGATTTTGTGAAAAAAAATCCACATTACTTGTTGGCACAGATGTTCAATAATAATAATAATATTAGTCGTAAAAGTAAAAAAGCAGTGTTCAATTTCCATATTTTTTTTATAAAATTATAATTAGGGGTGGGCAATGGTCGGTTCATTGGATCCACGTATAATATATATATATATGAAAACGAAAAATATGTAACGAAATATTTGGACAAATTCAAAAATTAAATCATATTTGTGAAAATCAAACGATTGGAAACCGAAATATTTTATTTCGATTTTCTGTTTCCAACCAAACCAAAAAGATTATTTTTTTTTTGGGGCAAAAATTAATACTTATATAATTATTTATATATATGATTAAATAAATATGAACATGTATTCCTATCGAGCAAATGTCATACACTCTTAAAATAGCATAAAAGGACATTCAATTCAATTATCTCACAATAGTTAATTCTCTCTTGAACTCATAATAAATTGGGTGGTATGCTTAGATTCTATATTACCAGATAACTCAAATTAACAATAGATTAATTATATTATTATGACTAATATTAATATTATTTTAAATAAATCTAAGCAGTAGCCCACACAAACACAATAATTGATTCATAAAACTTAATCCAAACCCTAAAATCAAATTATAGGAAAATACCAACAAAATCTAAATTAAAATAAACCAGAATAATGTTTTTGCATCTGAAATCATTGTTCCCTACCTATTAAATGGTACAACAAAGTGATGCCACATAAAAAAATTACAAGGTTTTCTTTGGTTTTTCTAATCCGTATGTGCATATCAATTATTTTGCACTTAATTAGTCCACCATTACCTAGAATAATGCAGAGACATCTAAAGTGTACAGAAATCTTGGAGACCATAGATGTCTCCAAAATTGTATAAAACTTTCTAGAAACGAGTAAGAGTTCTAGAGTAGTGTACATGATTTGAAGCCTTACCGAATTTTGATATAGAATTCTCAAGAAATTCTTCTTGCTGTTATGTCAAAATGATCTTAACCATCATTAAAGGGGTAGATTAATATAAATAGAAGAATCGGTAGCTATGAAGTGAGGGAACAAGTACTCAACTTAGTTATGGGTGGGAACAAGTAATTATGATGATATAGACTTAGCTAGCTACACAGAAATTCAGTACAAATCATAGTATAGTTGCAAAGAAATCACATTCAGACACCACAACAAATGCAAAATCACTACCTCCAGTAAAATCATAATACAATTATTTAGATATGACATCCAGGACACCTCAGCAAAAGCTAATTTCACAACCACTCTAAAAGCAAAGTTTCACAACAATTCTAAAAAATATTAAATATTTTCTACAATAAAAAATATATATATATACTTCAATTTTCTTTTTCCTTTTCTATTCCTAAATCTTACTGCTTTTTCTGCTCCGACTTCGTCTGATCAGAGTGCATGATACAATGGGTGGGCACTCAAAGTTACTGCAGACAATGGGAGATATGTTATCAATGAAATTGTAATTTCAGCAATAAGAAATGGGTGAAAGGGGAAATTGTTACCATGAAATTGTAGTTTTAGCAATAGGAAAGGAGCGTAATATGTTACCATGAAATTATAATTCCATCAAGAGGAAGGGAGGGTAAAAGGAGGGTTAAAAGGGAGGAGGATAGAAGATGATCCATAAAGAAAATTTGAGTTGAAGAAGATGTTAAATATTTATCCAACTCGATTGACTTAGATTGTTATTATATATTTTTATTTATAAATTATTTTAAAATTTTATAAAATGTAATTTTTAATTAGCAAGTTGTTAATAATAGATTACCTTAACAAATGGGTAAAAAAAAATTCCACCCAAGATTTAAAAGTTTTATTCTCAGGAATAAAAGTCTTCTTTTATAATGTAAAGTGTTTTGTTAATTAAACTTATAAACTCTTTGATAATTTAAAATAAATATGTTATATTTAAGTTTTAATATAAAATAATCTTTTTAATTTTTTTATGTTGAGGTGGGGTGGAGGGGTGTGGTGGGATGGGGGTGGACCGTGTGGTTAGAAAAATAAATGATAAAAACTCGAACGAGATGAGACCTAGCACAAATCAACATCCACTCATGCCAAAGTGTTAAAGCGTTAATGATCAAATTATGTTCCGTCTCACACAAGTACGCCTCAAAATAAATTGAAATTTCCCAACTTATTTTTTTGATCTATTGGAAAGAAATGTTTTTAAGATCATAAAACATGTTTAACACGTTTTCTTGCCAAATAAATTCAGAGTTTATAAGCTCTTTAAAATAGCTTAAGTTGTTTTAAAGAACTTATAAGCTGAGCTAAACAGATTCTAAGTCAGAAAGAAAAGGCTTACCTTATGATTATTATTTTTTAATTATGAATTTTTTTTTTCGAACCCAAGAGAACTTATATATCATGTTTACAGGTGCAATTATTCAACTTGAGCCCTACCACAATTTCCGGAGGGCCATCCCATAACCGAGGGGTCTCATATAAGCGAGAAACCCAAACCAACTCGTGAGCCATAGAATTAGCATCACGTCGAACAAAAGAAATAGTAAAATCCGGAATGGTTATAAGAATGTTCATGCAGCCCAGAATATGTAGTCACCAAAAATTGAGACCGATTGGCAACCATTATTAATAGCATCTACAACTATTTTAGAATCACCCTCTACAATAACCTTCTGAAAACCCATCTCTTTCATCCAGTGCTTTCCAAAAACCCATAGCTTCACCAATATCCTCTCCAATTCGACTAGAAAACACCATGATCCGTCCTTTCAAGAATGACTCATGCTCATCACGAATCACCATCCCAACTCCTGTTTCAAAAGACTGATCGAAAAAAGTCGCATCCACATTTAGATATTTTTTATGTTTTATATTATTAGGTTTAGATAAAGAAAGTCAATGAAATAAGAATGACTGTCAGACACGAAGGATTACTTGGAGTATGCAAATATATTATTGAGGGTAGCAGGTCATAGAATTAAAAAATCGAAAATGTAAAAATTGTTGGACGGATTTCAATTTTCTAAAATTAATAGGACCAATATTATATATTGAGAAACTTATAGGATGAAAATAAAATGTTTTCTCTAAAAAAAAAATTACAATGAAAAGTAAATATTACCTACTTTTTTTTTTTATCTTGGTCGACTTTTAAATTTTAATTTTTATTCTTAAATTTACATATTATTCTTTGTAGTACGACATATTATATTTCACTACTACACATTTGAGTTTGCACAGCTACACTTGGACAGCCCTTTTTTCAAACAACTCTCCAAGTAACAGCTTGGAGAGCGGTTTTATTAAAAAAAAAAAAAAAACAAAGACAGCGGTTTGAAACCGCTGTTCAAGAATAAATCTTGGACAGCGGTTTCAAACCGCTGTCTAAGATCACTTGCACAGCGGTTATCAACCGCTGTCTAAGTAAACACTTGGACAACGGTTAATATCCGCTGTTTTTTTTTTTTATATATCTAATATATATTCCAGAACCGAGACCTAGCTCTCAGATTCTTTCATTTCTTTCTCTCCAATTTCCTCTCCCCCCAAATCGCGTCGTCGGGGTTTCCTTCAACAAATCATCATCGCCGTTGCTGTTTGACTGCTAGCATGGGTCCTTCTCCCCTCTCTCCCAAATCGTCGCGCCCTCCTCCCTCCCTCTCCTACGCCGCTGCCCTCCCCTACCCCCCCGCCATCGTCATCCTCCCCTACCGCCGCCACCGTCGTCGTCATCCTCCCCTACCGCCGCCACCGTCGTCTCCATAACACTTAGTTGGTACAGTGGATTGTGGGATCTTTTGGCTTTTTTTAGCTCAAATTATATATTTTGCTTCAATCTTAGTTTTGTTTATATTATGTTGCTCTTGTTGTTATTTTGTTTATATTATGTTGCTCTTGTTGGTTTATATTATGTTGCTCTTGTTGTTTTTTACAGTGGATTGGTATCATTTCTGAATTGTGTCTTTCATGGTATAAGAATTAATTTACTGGTCGATCTACTTCAGAAGACAATGTCATTCAAGCCTAATACACATGTGTTCATAGTATAAGAGTCCGCTATCATTGAAATTTTAATTTACCATCTCGTGTACCTCCCATGACCTATGATGATGCGAGATGTAACTTATAAGTAGATGTATCATGTATGCATGCATAGATAGTTCTTATCGGAAAGTGTTAATGTTCTTTAGGTCTATGGCCAGAATGCTTTCTCGCTATGAAGTAATTCACAGTTTTTTTTCGTTTCCATGTGATGCATGATTATTGTGCTGGTAGAAACAAATTGGGGATATTCATGTAATGTCGTCTTGATTTAGGTTCTTATCCGGACCATGTTATGGTTTCTATACAAGGTCTTTCTTCTAGAACGCCTAGTGTTGTAAAATCACACACCATTCTGTCCTCCCTGCCACGCTATGTATGATTGTACCTTGTAGAAATAGAGTTCGATATTTTGGTCCAGTAGTCGATGTAAGAGATAAAACATCCGGTTGACCAATCTGGTTATGCCACATAGAAATGTTGTTAATACATGAAACATCCGGTTGTGAATATTGTTTGTTTTTTGTTTATTAAATGTTGTTTCTTCTGCTTTACATGATCATGTCTCGTTTGCCATATCCCGGAGATGATGGAGATTCTAATGGAGATCATGGCGCATATGATCATGGTGCATATGATGACTTGAGAGAGTGTGACACTGATGCTCCCACCACCACTAGCGACTCGGGGAGAAGCGCACTCGGGTATAGTCACCATGTCATCTATTAAGAGAGCTCGTAGTAAGGGAAAAAAACACTTGAGTAATTTTATTACAATTGAGCAGTTTGAAATCGATAAATATATTGATTGATCGTTGAACCTAATTAAATATTATGTTATTGCGATTATCGTTCAATGAGTTTGGACAGCAATAGAAAAGAGAGTGAGTCGTTGTCCTTCTACATTGAGCAGCGATCGGAAAGCGTGATCCCTATCGTCTTTGCCGACCAAGGATTTGGCGTAATTTAAGTAGCTCCTTTGAAGGAAAGATTATGGGACGAGCTTACGGTATGTTCATTATATATTTATTGAAAGTTGTAGTATGACCCTTAAATTTACTAAATTGTTATGTTATATGCGTATAGACTACATTCAGAGGTCTTGACCTCACAAAGAAGAAGCAAATATTGTCGCAAGCTGGAGTAATGGCCAAGAATTTCCGGACTTGGTTGAGAAGTAACACACGAGATCCGGAAACTGGTCTTTACTCGGCTAGTCCGCCTCCTGCGTATCAGAATAGCCCTATGGTGGCTCCATACTGGGAGGAGTTTGTGAGCAGAGCTATGGAGGATGATTTCCAGGTAAAATTGATCAATGTCATTTCCTCAATTTCTAATGCCCTAAGTTTTTCAGTGTTTATCATATTTCTATTATACTGTAGAATCGAAGTAATAAAAATCGCGATCAAGCCAAGTCGATGGAGGCGCGATATCGTGGATCGAACAAAGGTTATGCACGAATAAGAAAAAATATGGTGAGATCAAAATCCTAACTTTTATTTTTTTTATATATTCACTTTTAATATATCTAATAAAGGGACACGTTCATCATTATCGTAGAAAGAAGAAAGAAGAAAAACTGGAGAGAGTGAGCCTATTATTTACCCATTTTGACTTATTTTAGACTACCGAGAAAAGAATTCGAGGCGGGAATATTCACGATCGATTACAACACATCATCGAAGAAGTGGTAATCTATCCATTAATTTATCTTTCAATTACAAACTATTATTTATAAACAAATAATTAAATAATAATCTTTTATTTTTGTGATTCAGGAGCGTCTATCTCAGACCATGACGCCCGACGACATTCGCATGATCGGCCCTGATGATTTGTTTGGGATTTTGCTATGGGTCGCCAGAGAGCATCCCGGAAATTACTTTACGAGTGTCGGATATGGTGTGACGAAGACATTTTTAGCAATGACACCTGGTCTTCAAGCCATGAATATGGTGGGTATACTAACGGAACAGGTTGTCAAGTTGGCTAAAGATGTGGAACGTTTGAGGTCTGAGAGAAGATCGAGCCACGGAATGTCGTCGAGTGGAGCAAGTTGTGAACATAGTGTCGCTAATGCTATGTTTTCAGCTAACCCTAGGGACGACTTTATTGAGGCACTTCAAAATGTCTCCCAGGTATCAAATATGCATGTCTCACATTTGTTTTAATTAAAGACTAGTGTATTAAAAATTTCTAACTAAATATCTTATTCGAACAGCCAACGACCTTTTGCTACCTTTATCTGGAGGATCCCGATCGGTTGGTGGCCACAGGCTCGTTGCACAGCTCCCATGGAATGATTCATGGTCATCCCATCACTCCTGGTTTCGTGAGGGTCACACTCGATGTACCCGTGTCGGGAGAGGAGGATTCGGTGATGCAAAACCAATCGATGAAGTCAGTCATCGAAACGTGATCGGGCACTTCATCGAATGGCCGAGCAACTTGGTCTCTAGCACCATGATGGTAAAATATTTATTATTAAAGTTTATTATCTTATTTGTGGTTCTAAATAATATTGCAAATTAATTATAGAATCTGCCGACCCCACATGAGGCTAAATCGAGGGACTCCACTGCACTAAGACTTGGTTATCCCATGACTGGAGACTTAGATCACGATGATCATTTCTGATCTAGGGTGCACCGGATGGTATCGTCTAATGCTTTTCGATATCGTCACAGTTCTCATGCTTGCTCACTTTCATCAGAATACTTTCCAAGAATTCGTCAGTGAGGAACATGTGCGCAAAGTCTTGAATGACGAGTGGTTGAGTGCAACCACCATAGCCCTTTACCTTAGGTATGTGTTTACTAATTCTCAATATTCACTTTCTGTATAGTTTAATTTTCTTTTTAAATATTAATTAGTGTATATATGTTGGTTAAAGATATTTGGGTGAGCTATATCTCTCTAGAGATAACCGAGCAAGTGGAATGTACTCCTTCGTCTCCCCCCAAGTGTCTTGCATAATGGATGATAGGGTACATACCATGGATGGGTTAGATTAATCATATCTTTGAATCTATCTGGAATGATCATCATTTTTTGGCCAACAAATGTGGGAGTGATATCATCTCATGATGGAGTTTATAATATTCATGTTTATAATATTTGCACATATATATGCTAAATTTGCAGTTAATTTTAATACTCTCAATATAATATAGGAACCATTGGGTGTTGGTCGTCATACACATGAATACATTAAGTGTGTATTTTATGGACCCAGCTCATGATGGAGTTTATTCAAATCGCCCTGATCTCATTTCATATATGGAAGCGTAAGTTCATTTTTAATATTCTATACAATGATTTGTTTTACTTTTAAAATTATGCATATTTAATCTTTTTTTATTTTTTTATTATAATAATAATAGTGTGATGACGATGTATCGGAGTCGCCTTCAGAGTCAAGGCTCAAGATCCAGGTTAAATAAAGTGAACTGGATTAACATTAAGGTAAATTTAATTTAGTAAATTATCAAACTAATTAATAGAAAGAAATCATAATTGTAGTACGTGATTATATTGTTAATCAACAGGTTCCGAGGCAACGAGATAATGACCATTGTGGACATTTTGTGTGTTGCTTTATAGAAGATATAATCCGCGCTTCTATAACGAACATTCCTCCCAATGTAAGTCAATTATTGATTTATTTAAATTATTATTGATTGAATAAAAAATTATACTATATTGATTGATTCGTTGTTTGCAGTTTGTCTATGAACGTGAGCTCAAGTCTTACTCTAAGAAAAGACTGGAGAAATGGAAAAAACGATTGGATTGGTACCTTTTACAATCGATTCTTATATTCATACGATCAATATTGAGAGAATGTTGTTTGAAATATTGGTAGCATGTAATTAAATTATATATTTGTGATGATATATATTTCATGTTTTTGGTGTATTGGACGTATGTTTATGATTGTATGTTTATATATTTCGATGTTTTGGTATATATATGTGGTTTATGGTTTTATTATAGGATTTTTGGTTTATGTTATATGGTATTGAACGTATATATAAGTTTTGGTTTATAGTTTTATTATAGGATTTTTAAAATGTAAATTAATAATTAAAAAAAAAAGATATTGACAGACGGTTTTTCAAATCATTGCCTATGTAAAATAATAAACGAATTAAAAAAAATATTAGCTTGGACAGCGGTTGATAACCGCTGTCCAATCTTAAACTTGCAAAGCGGTTAAAAACCGTTGTCCAAGTGCTTTTCTTGGACAACGGTTTTTTATCAGCTGTCCAAGCTTGGACAGCTGATGCTTGGAGAGCGGTTATAACCGCTCTCCAAGGTCATTTTTCACAGATGTCCAAGCCCAAATGTGTATTAGTGTTTATACGAGACCAGTATTTCTCTCGTGCGACTCACAGTTTGAATATTAGTATTCAACGCAAGATGAATTATAATAGTAATTCATATGACATACTCAATATTAAATTACATGGATATAAATAATCTATAATACAATTTAATGAATACAAAATAAATTAATAATTAAATTTATTATATATTTAAATCGGTTATTGTTGATTGATGCGGTATGGTTCGGTGCGGTTTCATTCGATTTTTCGGTACGGTTAATTCAGTAATATCCATGTCCATATCCAAAAAAAAAAAGTTCGGTTCGGTTCGGAAAAAGTAAAAAAAAAGTCAATGGCTATTTTCGGTTCGATTCTTTTTCGGTTCGGGTTCGGTAATTTCCAAACTCCGTGAACAGCCCTAATATATATATTAAAAATATTAATATTTATATTTAAAGTTTAAATTTTATTTTTATAAATGCAATATGTATGTCAAATTAAAGATCATAAAAAGACAATTAATTTGACACATACTCCCTCCAATTCATAAAGTTTGTCGTTTTGACATTTTGTATAAAATTAAGGAACATATATCTTTTACAATTTTACCCTTTTTAGTTGGCAACTAAATATGGATACACCAATCAATTATCAACTAAATATTCATATGTTTTGTGTCCATACCATGAGATAGAGAGGAGAGAGAAGAATGAGTCAAAATTGACTGAGGAGAAGTTTAAGGGATGTGCAAAATTTAAGAGATAATGATGGAATGAATACAAGGATAAAAGAGAAAGAAACATGGAGATAAAGCTAAACGACAAATTTTTTGAAACAATATATAAGCCCAAAAGTGACAAGTTTTATGAAACGGAAGGTGTAATACACTAAAAATATATTTTTAACAAATAAATTATTAAACTTTAAAAATATTAATGAAAAATAAAATATAAAAAAACAAAAAGAAAAAATGTTATTGGTTAATATTAAATCACTATCTTTTCTAGAGATTGGAGTAGTCCTTTTTCATTTATAAAAGCAAGTGTGGCTACAACACACTTGCTCAAATATGCATTTGAAATTTTAACAAAATTGCACTTCTATATATTTATAGATGATCTAGTCCTTAAATGTGATGTGGCCTTCTTTTTTCTTTTCTTTTTTTAATATTCAGCTGGAACGGTTTTGTCATATTGGAGAGATAAAAGTGAGAGAACTTTTTTTTTTCTCCAAATATACAAAACTTAAGAAAGGGGGAGTTTTAATTTATCCAAGCAGATGAATTGTGTAATCGGAAATTGACATTTGTGAAATCTCTTTCCTACATATATTGGGAATAGTGTTTTCTCATCATCTGGGATTCAAGCTTGGAAATCTGTCTTTCCTGTGTCAATTAAAATTCAAGAGGCACACTTGTATGAGCGGTCTCACGGTGAGATGAGACATAATTTGGACATTGACACTTTAACACTTTGGGAGGGGTGGGTGTGATTTGTGTTAAGTTGTCTTAAATCTCATGCGAGAGACCGTCTCGTACTCTTGTATGAGTTTTTGTCAAATTCAATCATTTAGAGATCCCAACATGCAGCAATTGGAATCTGACATTAATTAAACTGCAATTTGGATTCTCTGAAATTAATAAAATCCCTAGTCAACATAAATTCAATCAAAAGCACAAAAAAATGTACATATTGTCAGAGGAAAATTATAATTTGAAAGTCAACATGATCGAATTTAAAAATGATAAAAGTTATTGGACGAATAAAATTATTTTCCATAAAAGGAAACATTAACAACTTTTAGTACCAGTCTTCTCCAGTGAATTGAGGTCTACCATAAAACTCCGAGACAACAAATTCAAGAAATGTCATACACATGAGCTGTTAAATTGTAACTTATCCGAAAGCAAAATACAGAATTTATAATTAATATATAATAAAGATGACATGGCGGGCCAAGTTATGTCCTAAAATTGATTTGAAGAGGGGTTGATAGATTTGTGAAAGGTTGGCAATCTGAATCAGTTAATTGTTTTGATGTGAATTAGGAAGGTTAAATGAAACCAAGTAGGTGCATTCAAAGACGTCAAATCGTAAGTTGGCAGGTTTGGTAGAATACAATAATGTTGTTCCATCACACATTCTTGTAGCCTTAAAATGTTGATTATTAATGGTTTAAACACAAATCCATGTGCTTTCCTTTCTCATCTCTCACTTAGCCTACCTCATCCATGTTTTCTCAAGGATACATACACCCTTTCTTTTTTCCCCTCTATATATATCACACATATCTCAATTGCATGATTTGCATCCAGCAACAACTTCTCAAAATCTTAATTTCACTACATTTTTCACACACAAGATTCACTTTATACAGAATGTCCATCCTACGAGTTTTGAGACGATCTTTGTCTAGTGAAAGAAAATCAGCCGAAGTTCCAAAGGACCATTGGGCTGTTTACATTGGCGAGAACGAAAAGAAGCGGTTCATAGTTCCAGTATCATACTTGAATCATCCTTCGTTTCATGAACTGCTAATTCAAGGTGAAGAAGAATACGGATTCCATCATCCGATGGTGGGACTCACCATTCCATGCAGCGAGGAATTGTTCAGTGATCTCGTCTCTGGCTTGAGCAGAACATGAGATGCACACTATATTTAGGAAAGAAGACTAGTTTTTTGTAGATTAGTTTCTTTGACAAGCATTATTCATTGTCTTAGAATTACAGACTTTGTTAGGAAAACACATGTATATTCAACAACAAATTATATCAAGTATCAAAACTTACTTATATATTTTTTTCATATATATGCAAAAGCCTTTATGTGATTTTAAGTACTTCTGACCTCTCAATTCTTAACCATGCTTTCCTGTTTCAGTCATAGGTGAGGATTTACTTAGCAAAGTAGAGTTATCAGGAATATATAGTAATTCCCGAACAGCCTTGCTGAAAAGAAACTTTTATGATTCTGAACAGAATTAAGTGCCTATTTTGAAACACAAGTGGAACAGGTAGAAGTACTTTTTTTTAAGTTGGCGAGACCCACTTTTTCAGAAATAAGTGCTTCTTGAGTGCAAGTGGTGTATATAACTAGAAATTCACTTGGCTAAAATACTAGAATTCTATATCTACTGACCTTTAAAATTAGAGTTCAAAATAAATAACTTAAAATAATAGTCTGAGTTCAAAATCATCATCTAGCATTAAGCGGTGATGAGCTGGCTAAGTCCCTTGAAAATAGTATATCTTTATTTATTTATTTTAATGGACAAAGTTCCATCTGATAAACACCATTTAGGAAAATTAGTGTTGTGGCAAGATTACAATATTTCTTGAAAATAGTTGTCAACCATAATTGTGTCATTTTACATAATTCTTTGTGTAACAAAACTCGTTTTTTAAGTTAACAATATATAAAGAGTAACAAATGTAAGAATGGAAGTGTCAGGCTTGTTTATATACTAATAGTAAAACCAGATAATGCTTTTGCATCTGAAAAATGACTTAGTAATTTGTTTCATGTATATTCAGTATATGCTCTAACTAGTTTACAAAATTGTATTCCTCTTAAACATTCATGTTCTACTCAAGCCAGAAATTATATCACTAAACAGATCTTGACTGCAAGGAATGGTGAGGCCGCCCTTTGGATGATGGAACCCGAATTCTTCTTCAGCTTGATATAGCAATTCTTGAAATGAAGGATGGTTCAAGTATGATATTGGAATTACAAACCGCTTCTTTTCATTCTCCCCAATGTAAACAGCCAAATGGCCCTTTGGGACTTCAGTTGATCTTCTTTCACTGGATAGAGATCGTCTCAACATTTGGCGGATGGCCATTTTCGAACAAAGTCGTTCTTGATGTGTTGAAATAAAAGCTTTTTTGCAAAATGTTATGAAATGATTGAAGCTGAAAAAATGAAGTATTTTGAGGAGTTGTTGGTGGTTGTAATCCAGAAATGGCTTGTATATATAGGTAACAACAAGGTGTATATATCCTTGAGAAATTAAGAGTTGAGTGTGACACATGAGACATGATAGACATGGGCACATGAGGAGTAACATGGAAATGTTGTAATGATTATCAAGATTTCAAACACCAAAATGAAATTTGTGGATTGAAATCATTGTTCACTGCCTACTATAGAGACTAGATAGCCCTTAAGAGACCCACAGTAATAAATGGTACAGCAAAATGGGATGCCTCCTCTCACCTAAATAGTTTACAAGGTTTAATTTGGTGTTTCTACCGAATAAATGTATTAATTATTTTGTCAATATTGATGCTGTTATTAACGAATTAGCTGGATCATGTGATTATGTTTCTGGAGGAATAAAGATCTTCAACTGTCCTTATCCGTAAACTGAATTATAAAGATCAAAGGAAAGCAAGTAGGCTCGGATGAGTGCAACGTTGGCAGAGTTGGTAGGATACAATATGTTTCCATCACACATTTCTTCGTGCCTTAAAGTCTTGATGATAGTTTAAAGACAAATCCATGTGCTTTTGTTTCTCAAAACTCTTATAGCTCACGCCATATTTCTCAAGAATACTCGTTCGACTATATATACAACACACATCTCAAATAAAACCAGCAACAAGTCCTCAAAAGCTTTTACTTATTTCACAAAGTTTTTCACTTTTACCAGCAAGATTCCCTCTATAGAAATGGCCATCCGCCAAATATTGAGACGATCTTTGTCCAATGAAAGAAGATCAGCTTCATCAAGAGCTGATGTTCCAAAGGGCCATTTTGCTGTTTATGTTGGCCAGAACGAAAAGAGGCGGTTTGTAATCCCAGTATCATACTTGAACCACCCATCATTTCAAGAGTTGCTTTCTCAAGCTGAAGAAGAATACGGATTCCATCATCCAATGGGCGCCCTCACCATTCCTTGCAGTCAGGATTTATTCACTGATCTCATCTCTAGCTTCTCCTAGAAAGCGAACTGCATACTATGTATAGGGAGAAGACAGTTTTGTAGATTAGTTTCTCTGACAAGCATTCTTCGTTGTCTTAGAAGTAGAGACTACATTAGAAAAAGAAATGTATATTCAATGACAAAATATAGTAAATTTCAACAATCACTTATCCATTTTCATATGCAAAAGTCCAATGATCAACAGAAGAGGTTTATTGTTCTAATATCAGTTTTAAGCCAACCATCATTTCAACAAGCTGACAAAGAATTCGGGTTTGATCATCCATTGGATCCTTTTTACATATGATCCTAAAAATGATTGTCCTAACTTTTTATATGCAGAACAACTCTGTTCCAAATGAATTACAATAACTTCCATCGACTGTAATGGTATGATCTGAATGTTGACAGTATATAGAAGTTTAGAATTCTTAATTTGTCAGCAAATTTAAGCAGTTAAGAAAACATTAGCAACTTATTAGCAGTTTTCTCAAACTACTCCGAGTCAATACTTTCATGTTTGTCAAGAACATGAGCTGCTGAATTCTCAAACACTTCCAGTTCACATGGTGGGTCAAGTAATTTCAGTGTTGTCCTAAAATGGATCAGTATACCACTTGATAGTTATGAAAAATTGGCAATTTCAATCTTGTTGTGGATCGTAAATACCTCCGAATATTTCTAGATATTTATTTGGTCAAAATCCTAAAATTTTAGATCTACTGATCTTAAAAATTACAGTTCAGAATTCATAAATTGAAACAACAGTCTAGTTAAAAATCATTCTCTAGCATCAAATTTTGTCATAAGCTGGCTAAGTACCTCTAAAATATTAGAGTTTCTTTTAAATGAATAAGTTTAATCTGATAAACATCTTTAATATTATTATTTGAAGACAGACCAATGCAATTCTTAATTTGCTGATGTTTCAATCCACTGTTCAATAAAACCAAAAATCATAAGTGAAGCCTCTTACAATTTATTCAGATATTCACAAAAAATTTTATTAAGGGAAACATTGTTTTCTAGTCCACAACAAGTTAGGAAAAGAATTACTGGTATTCCATTTTAACACTATAAGAACTGGTTTTATTTAATGTCTAATGCAATAATTCTGCTTCTAATTCTACCACATATAATCTTACATAAAGTATTGAACATTGATGGTGCAACCTTTTCAGAACAAATGGATAGAGCTGATCAAGCGTGTACTTTTTGGGTCTATACTGAAATAGGGAAAATTAGTAGGGAAATCAGTAGAATAATTTCATCAGATTGATTTCAGTAGGGAGCATAATCTGAACAATATTGCTATATAAATAAGGGGGTTAGGACAATGTTGAGTTTGTATATAGTTATTAGTCTAAACTCAAATCAGATAATGCTTTTGCATCTGAAAATGACTCAGTAATTTGTTTCATGTATATCCAGTATATATATGCTCTAACTAATTTACAAAACTGTATTCCTCATATGAATTGACCATATCATGTTCTACTCAGACCAGAGATGAGATCGGTGAACAAATCCTGAGTGCAAGGAATGGTGAGGCCGCCCATTGGATGATGGAATCCAAATTCTTCTTCGGCTTGAAACAGCAGTTCTTGAAATGAAGGATGATTCAAGTATGATACTGGAATTACAAACCGTTTCTTTTCATTCTCGCCAATGTAAACAGCCAAATGGCCCTTTGGAACTTCAGCTGATCTTCTTTCACTAGATAAAGATCGTCTCAACATTTGGCGGATGGCCATTTTCGTATAAAGTTGTTGTTGCTTTGTTGAAATAGGAATTTTCTGGCAAAATGCTGTGAAACAATGAAAGCTGAGAGAATTGAAGTATTTTGAGGAGTTGTTGGTGGTTGTAATCCTCATCTGGCTTGTATATATAGGTAAACAATATTCTGTATCCTTGAGAAATTAAGAGTTGAGTGTGGCCTATGAGACTTGATAGACATAAGAACATGGGGAGTCACATGGGCTTGTTCTGATGATTATAAAGATTTTAATTAAACACCAAAATGAAGAATTTGTGGAGTGAAATCATTGTTCCCTGCCTACTTCACACAATAAATCAATTGTCACCAAAATATTAATTGTTTTGACAAACCTCCTAACTCTATCTATTGGTCTATTGATCCATTTGGTCTTGTGGTTCGTGAACATAGCATTAACTTGTACTTAATTTTAATTGAATTCTGCATTATATTTAAAAACATCCTGTAATTGTTACGTCTTTAATGTTTTTCCATGGAATTGGTAAAATTAGCAGCTCATGTGATTGGTTTAAGGGTTGATAGGAGGTCTAATATTGTTATCATTTGTTTAAGTGGAGGGTCTTTTGATGGCTATGTTGCAGAGTTGGTAGGATAGAGTGTCTTTCAATCACACATTGTTGTTGCCTTAAAATGTTGATGATTAAAGGTTCAAAGTTCAAACACAAATCCATGTTATCCTCCATCTGCTTTTGTTTCTCATCTCTCATCTCATTTAGCCTACCCCATATTTTCTCAAGAATAAAGCCCTTCTTTGTTCATCTATATATACCACACATATTTCAACTACAACCATCACCAACTCCTCAAAATCTTATCTTCACTACATTTTTAACAGAGTTTTAAATTTCAACAAACAAGATTCACTTTATAATACAGAATGGCCATCCTACGAGTTTTGAGACGATCTTTGTCCAGTGAAAGAAGATCAGCTTCATCTGGTGCTGATGTTCCAAAGGGCCATTTGGCTGTTTACATTGGCGAGAACGAAAAAAAAGCGGTTTGTGATTCCAGTATCATATTTGAATCACCCTTCATTTCAAGAACTGTTGTTTCAAACCGAAGAAGAATTCGGATTCCATTTGAATGGGCGGCCTCACCATTCCTTGCAATCAGGAATTGTTCACCGATCTCGTCTCATGCTTGAGCAGAACATGAGATACATACTAAGTTTTAGAAGAAGAAAGTTTTGTAGATTAGTTTCTCACAAGCATTATTCATACTCTTAGAAGTACAGACTTTGTTAGGAAAATAAATGTATATTCATCAACAAAATATATTAAGTATCAAAATTACTTATCCATTTTCACATTTCAAAGCCTTAAGTGGCTTTAGTATTTCTGATCTATCAGTTCTTAGACATGTTTCATTTTATCAGTTAACCTTATAAAACTAAAGTACAAATTAAAAAATTATGGGTAAAAGTAAATATATTAGTGGGTAACCCGTAATCGAATACTATTGTTTCAATTCCAGTCCTGTCTAGTTTTATGAATTGAAACTTCAATGTTTGGCATTTTAGTCCGGTAATTAGTTTTAGGAGGCGAAATACTCTGCCACTTGGACAAATCAGTCCATGCCACATCAGCATCCGCCAAAACTTGGTTGTGACATGCCTGAGAAGATGATTTTCTTGCATCCATCTGTCATAAGCTGGCAGATGTAACATCTTTAGTATATTAAAGATTTGAAGACAGTTGCATGTGAGTCTTCATTTTCAATGTTTCAATCCACTGCCCACTTGAATCATACTTCAAAAGCGACTTCACGAAAGATTTATTATTTAATGATTATCTAATGTAATACTTGTGTTTCTTGCACATATGATCTTATAAACCGTTGTCCTAAAAGTCTACAAGCAGATTAAATTTGTTCAAAATGAGTAACTAAACCATTAGTCATTGGTAAATATGTCTTCTCAATGTATTATGCATTAGAAAGGTCCGTGTTTGTAATGAGACATAATCACATGAAGAAAGAGATGTGGGGTTGATATGAATTTGAAGGATCAAAAGAAAGCAAGTAGGGCACTCTGAGCATCAAATCCTATTATCAGTTATCAGTGTATTAAAGTAGAGGGGTCATTTGCTTGATTTGGTAGGATACAATATTTTTGGATCACATATTAATTTTGTTGTTTTAAAATCTTAATGAAGATTGAAAGACAAATGCATGTGATTCCCCATGTTCGTATGTTTCTCAACTCTCAAAGACCATCACATATTTCTGAAGGATAAAGCCTTTTATTTTCCACCTATATATATTATATACAACACACCTCTAGAAAACCAGCAACAAACAAGTCCTCAAAATATTCTCTCTTTCTCAGTTTTCACTTATTTCACAACATTTCCAGAAGGATTTTTCATTTCAACTCAGCAAATTCACTTTATTCGATGGCCATTTGTCAAATTCAAATTTTTTGGTGACCTGCTACAGCAGGTTAAAGGACCAAATTCAAATTTTTTAATAACTTACCGGACCAAAATCAAATGTCAAAATAATTGGGGTCAATTTAAAAAAGAAGCAGTTAGTGGACTAAAAAAAAAAACTTAATCCCTAAATTCTATTTAAACATTTTGATATTTATTCTCTCAATATATATTCAGGGGGATTTAAATCAAAATAGTCTCGTAACTTTGCACATTTATTGAAAAGGTACTGTATATATCACATGTTTCAATTTAGTCTCGTATGTTTTCAATTTGTACCGATTTAGTCCCAAATCGCCGGAGACCGGTCAAACTACCCCAAAACGACATCGTTTTTGGGGCATGGGATACACGCGCCCCTAATTTTTATCTGGAAATATTGTATCACGCGACAATTTAGTCTCAAATTAGGGACGCATGTATCACACGCGCCAAAAACGACGTCGGTTTTGGCTGGTTTGACTGGTCTCTGGCGATTTGGGACTAAATCGGCATAAATTGAAAACATACGGGACTAAATTAAAACAAGTAATATATACGGGACCTTTTCAATAAAGGTGCAAAGATACTGGACCTTGTTGATTTAAATTCCTATATTCATTCAGGTGCATATATGACAAAAATTGTTAAAGATGGTGTAAAGGCGGGTAAATTATGCGAAGAAGGTATTGGATTGGGTTGCACGAATGATGATTTTTGTTGGGCCAGATGCAAACTCAAGTTTCCTAGCCCAAAAACTAACGTCTATTGTCAAAAAAATACCCCGGGTTTCCACCCTTGTGCATGTGTACACTTTGTTAAAACTTATTAGTTGATATGTTCAATATTAATAATAATAATTACAACAACAATAATATTAATATGTAAAAGTAAAAAAAGCAATGTGCAATTTCCGTATACATTTTTTATTTTTTATTCCGTATAGATTTATTATTCATGATGGGATTTGTCTCATTCATCTTTTTCCTGTTTCGGATGTGTTCCATTCACCTCCAAACGATGATAAAAACTTGTATGAGATGACCTTATAGATGTGACGAAATCTCATTTACCATTTTATATGATTTAATTATGAGCTTATGGTAAAACAGGTCAATCATCTTTTATAAAAATTGTGGCTCAAATATCAAAATGAAGTATTATCTAATTTATACAATTGTCTCGTACAAATTTTTTTTATACACATTTATTATACTCCCATCGCCCCAGAATTACTTGCACATGGAGGTGGGCACACATATTATAAAAGTGGAGTAATGAGTAGGGATTTAAAAGATAATTTTATAATATTTTATGTATAATATAAAGAAAATAGTTGAATCCCGGGGACACAACTGAGCGGTAAGGGTACTTATGGTGATGTTGAGAAAAATTCTCCAGCGACGCAGGTCCAATGTGTGGGATAATTTCTCAATTGAAACATTGTGGAGGTTTTTTCTGGGGATTGAATCATGTTGACTATCTTCCACATATGTCTGTTACTCATGCATATCTCTCGAATTATAACCCACCCGGTTGAGGGGCTAACATTAAGGGTGGGTGAGTTTATTAACTCCCCCTTATCCAACAAGAAAATTAGTTGAATTGTGCATGTGTATATATGAACCCAAAAGTAATAATATCTGGTGTAAATTTTTTAATATTGTGATTTTTTTTAAGTGTGCAAGTAATACTGAAACATCTAAATAATATAAGTGTGCAAGTAAATGAACAGAGAAACAGGTTGTGAATCGAAAAACATGCTGTATAATTAATGTAAATGTGCAAATAAATGAACTGAGAAACACGCTGTAAACCGAGAAACAGGTTGTATAAGATAAATCTAATATAAATGTATCATAATTATGAACTTATCACATGATTTAATTTGGAAAAAACTTCTAAATAATTTGTTGTCATGATTGCGTACCAATTAAGAATGCATGCATATCAATGACCTATAAAAAAGGAGTATAGTCACACATCAAAAAGGAAAAAAATATATTAAAATCAAACACGTACCTTATATGTAATTAGATGGAGAAGATCGTCACAACTATTTTCGTTTTCTTTGCAGTTCTTTCAATTACTGGTAAGATAGATGGTTCATAGTTCACCCGACCCGAATGGTTCATGATTTATGGTTTATGGTTCATGATTTAAGGAATACTTGGTATGACACGTCATTAATTTGATTCCATAAAAAACCAGATAATTGGTTCTATATCATTACTCTATATATATATATATATATATTTTAAGGTTTATTGGTACTATTTTAAACAAATGCACATTCTTATTATAATCTTTTATCCAACCCGGAGGCCCAATTAAGCACTTATTAGTTGCACACTCAATATCGAGTAAAATATTTTGGGCTGAAAATTGAAACTGAATTTTTATAATTCAAACTACTCCCTAGCTCCTATTCAAAATATCGGTCGTTTTATTTTTTTATACTATTTATAATTTATATATTGTTTCACGCTTTTCAATGTTAATTAATTATATTTTTTTTCAAATTACTCTAAAAATCATTAAGGCTCTATTTGGATGAATGAATTTGAAATCCATGAATTTCACACACAAATCATCACTCTTCAATGGATTTACAAATACTTAAATAATAGAGAAGAGAAGAGAGTGAAGGGGTAGAGATGAGAGATTTCACAAATGATATGGTTTTGAAGAGGATTTGAAATCCCTCCATTTTAAACTAGATTCTCAAATTTAAGTATTTATAAATCCATTAGAGAGTGGTGATTTGTATGTAAAATCCATGAATTTTAAATTCATCCATCCAAATGGAGCCTAAAAGTAATTTAGGTAGTTTTAAGTTGTATTTTAGAATTTCAAGACAAATTATTAAGAGTAAAATAGGAAGTTATTAATTTTCTTAATATATATGCATTATTCTAAAATAACCTATTCAATATTAAGGAGTGAGTATTAAACTGAGTGTGAAATTTATTATGTGTCTCTTTATATTCAGGTGCAGACATAGCAGATAACGTTGAAGATGGTGGGAATGTGCGTTTATGCTCAGCAGCTTTGAGATTGGGTTGAGTTAATGATGATATTTGTTTGGCACAATGCAAACTCAAATATCCTAACCCAGAAACTGTAGGATTTTGTCAAAAAAAATCCACATTACTTGTTGGCACAGATGTTCAATAATAATAATAATATTAGTTGTAAAAGTAAAAAAACAGTGTTCAATTTCCTTTTTTTTTTTATAAAATTATAATTAGGTGTGGGCAATGGTCGGTTCAGTGGATCCACGTAATATATATATATATATATATATATATATATATATATATATATATATGAAAACGAAAAATATGTACCGAAATATTTGGACAAAATCGAAAATTAAATCATATTTGTGAAAATCAAACGATTGGAAACCGAAATATTTTATTTCGATTTTCTGTTTCCAACCAAACCAAAAAGATTCGTTTTTTTTTTGGGGCAAAAATTAATACTTATATAATTATTTATATATATGATTAAATAAATATGAACATGTATTCCTATCTAGCAAATGTCATACACTCTTAAAATAGCATAAAAGGACATTCAATTCAATTATCTCACAATAGTTAATTCTCTCCTGAACTCATAATAAATTGGGTGGTATGCTTAGATTCTATATTACCAGATAACTCAAATTAACAATAGATTAATTATATTATTATGACTAATATTAATATTATTTTAAATAAATATAAGCATATAAATAAGAGTAGCCCACACAAACACAATAATTGATTCATAAAACTTAATCCAAACCCTAAAATCAAATTATAGGAAAATACCAACAAAATCTAAATTAAAATAAAAAGGAATAACACAACTAAATAAATAAATAAAAGGTAAAAAAAAAGGTTTAGACTAGTACCGACAATTTTGCGATCAACTTTCGTGGCTTGAATAATACAAATGGGCTTGCTTAGCATTCCTATACTCACGTCAATGTGCCCATGCAAATGGGTTTGGGCCTTGAGAATTAAATAAATAAAAAGTGAAGCCCAAGATCAAATAATTAAATTGGACTGCTACTTGTCCAGCTTGTTGCCGAAAAAAATACTGAATCTGGGCCTCCAAGTATCTTCTCGTTTCATCTCCTCAATTTCACTTTCTTCCTTCGTTTGGCATCACACAAAATTAGATACGTAGTTTGCATTAAGAAAAAGCTCATTTTTCCTACCAAATAAACAAAATTCTACATTTCTCTTCATTAAGTGTAATTAGTAAGGTGCGCTAAAAAATAAAAGTGTAATTAGTAAGGTAATAAAAAATTAAAAATATAAAATTAAATCAAATATAGGGTTCAAATAAGCAATAAACTATGCAATTTTTGCGTGAATTAATTGACCATCTTTTATTTATATTAATCACCACAGTTCTCCAACGTCAATTTTCATTCAGGGACGGATCTAGAATTTCGTTCCAAGGGGGCCAAAATTTTCCATTGGGTAAGGTCGGCGGAATTTTAGAATTCCAACGGGGGCGAAATGATAATTTAACGATTTTAACCCCCCCTATCCATCCCTATTTTCATTACTGTTCCAGTTGAGAAATTTCGAACCAACCTCACCTTTTAAGTTTTTTTTGCTACAACCATATTTTGATATTTATTCCTTTAAAATACATTTTACAAAAATCTCAACTTCCAACAAACCATAGGAAAACATTTGTCCACCTTTGTCATTTTACTTATTTCTTCGGGTAAAAAAATCATTTGTAAAGTTAACAGTAAAGAGTAACAAATGTAAAAAGGAAGTATATAGTTCTGATAATGCTTTTGCATCTGAAAATGGCACCAATAATTTGTTTCATGTATATTCAATGTATTTATGCTCTAACTAATTTACAAAATTGTATTCCTATGAAACATAGAAGAATATATATACTTCATGTTCTACTCAAGCCAGAGATGAGATCACTGAACAATTCCTGACTGCAAGGAATGGTGAGTCCACCCATTAGATGATGGAAACCGAATTCTTCTTCGGCTTGATATAGCAATTCTTGAAATGACGGGTTATATGGCCTGAATCCTTGAAAAATTAATTAAGAGTTGATTGTGGTTTATGAGACTTGATATACATGTGGAGTCACATGGAAATGTTGTGATGATTATAAAGATTTCAAACACCAAAATGAAATTTGTGGACTGAAAATCATTGTGTCACAACTAATCAGCCAAATGGCCCATATCTTTAATGTTTTCCAATGGCGATACTGATGTGGTTTAAGAAGAAATTAACAGGACATGTGATTATGTTTTTTGGAAGTATCAACTGTCCTTTGAATTATGAACATCAAATGTTGCTGTTAAGTGATTAAAGCAGAGAGGTCATATGGGGGGCTATGTTTTCATCACACATTTCATGTTGTTGATTGTTGAAAGACAAATTCATGTTATCTTTGCATGTGACTTTAATTTGTTTCTCAACTCTAATATACCCCACGCCATATTTCTCAAGGATACAATACAGCCTATATATACACCACATTTCCCAACTACACAACCATCAACGGATCCTCAAAAGGCCTTCACTTATTTCACCGAGTAGTTTTTCATTTCAACAAGCAAGATTCACTTAATTATACAGAATGGCCATCCGCCAAATTTTGAGACGTTCTTTGTCCGGTGAAAGAAGATCAGCTGAAGTTCCAAAGGGCCATTTGACTGTTTACATTGGCGAGAACGAAAAGAAGCGGTTCGTAATCCCAGTATCATACTTGAACCACCAGTCATTTCAAAAATTGCTATGTCAAGCTGAAGAAGAATTCGGTTTTCATCATCCAATGGGTGGACTCACCATCCCTTGCAGTCAAGATTTATTTAAAGATGTCATCTCCGAAATGAGCAGAAGATGATGCACACCTATGTTTAACAACAGAACAATTTTTTAGATTAGTTAGTCTAGAAATGTTTCCAAGGACAGTTAGATGTGAATATACATGAAATTTTTACCATCTCTATATTCTTCGCATGATTTCCTTTTCCTAATAATTAACCCATCCACGCTTCTTTCCTTATGATGAGATTATTAAGGGGTGTTTTGCACAGCTTATAAGCTCTTTAAAACAGCTTATAAGTTGTTTAAGAGCTTATAAGTTCATTAATTTTGTTTGGTAAAATAAGATTTTAACATCTTATAAGATCTAAAAAAAAAATAAGTTGGGAGATCCCAACTTATTTTACAAAAATTATATAAGTTATATCCTATTTCAACCCATCTCGGCCCAAACCCAGTCCGAAAAAAAAAAAGTATTTCAAAAAAAAAAAAAATTTTCTGGAAAAAAAATTCCGGATAAAAAAAATTTCGAAAAAAAATTATTTTCTGGAAAAATGTATTTTTGAAAAAAAAGAATTTTCTGGAAAAAAATTCGAAAAAAAAATATTTTTGAAAAAAAAAAAATTCTGGAAAAATATATTTTTTCAAAAATAAATATTCAAATTTTTTGTTTTCAGAAAAAAATTTATGTTCGTAAAAAAAATTATATATAAAAAATTATATTAAAAAACTTATTAAAGAAATTATAAGTTGTATTAGCCAAACACTTTTAACAACTTATAAATTTTCTTAAAAATTACATTTTTAAAATTTTTTAAAAACAACTTAGTTCGTTATAAACATAAGATTTTTTAAAAAATAAACCAAAATAAATTTTTAAAGTACTCACACACAAATTTCAAAGTGGTCATTTCTTTTAAAAAAAATACACTACTTTTATTTTCGCTTCCATCGTCCAATGGGTGGTCTCACCATCCCTTGCAGTCGCAATTTATTCGTTCATCACGTTTACAGAATGAGCAATAACATTATGTACATGCTATGTAAAAAAGAGCACAGTTTTGTAAATTAGTTTATCTTATGTAACAACACAAAAATTTACAAATTAGTTATATTTTTTTTTAAAAAAAATTTAAGAGATTTTTTCAATACTTTTAACATTTAAATCTATCTTTCAATATTTACAAAATATATCTTTTTCAAAATCCCAAAATTTCTTCCAACCTTTTTTTCATATCTTTACAAATTTACAAAATATTTAAATTTCAATTTTTCTCTCCGAGAACTACTTTTACTTCCCTACGCACGCGAGACAAGTTTTGTATTCTCAAAATTTTGATATGCTCAAATGATTTTAAAATAAAGGGGCAAATCATTATCTTTTTAATTAAATTCCACGCAGATCAATTTCGTTGATCACTATCAACTTCGAAAATATATGACCACCACCAATATTTATTTTTTATTCAAAAATCGTCCCATTATTATTATTATTATTATTATTATTATTATTATTATTATTATTATTATTATTGTTGTTATTATTATTATTATTATTATTATTATTATTATTAAAATAAATCTTATTAATTCACTACTACACATTTGAGCAGGAATTTGTGATGTTTTGGACAAATTTTTTTTTAAATTTCTCCAGTTTATACTTGGAGAGCGGTTTTAATTAAAAAAAAAAAAGAATAATAACGGTTCTCAACCGTTGTCCAAGTTTTTGATTTAGACAACGGTTGAGAACCGATTGTGCAAGGGTTTAGACAAGCGATTCGAATCGCTGTTGGGAATAGTTTGGACAAATTGTTCCAAACCGATGTCCAAGTGTTAGGAAAATTTAAATTGTAGCCAAATCAAAAACCGGACTTCAATTTTTCCCCAAATTAAATCGAAATCCTCTTTTCTACTCCTAAATCGAACTCCGTTCGTCCTCCCATTCCCGCCCGTAGTCGTCGTTCTTTCCCATTACCTCTTATATTTCCCCAAATCGCGAACCGGTAAGCGCTAGCCTCCTCCTCCCTCTTCCCCAAATCGAACCAGAAGCCCTAGTCGTCGTCTTCCCGCCGTCGTCTTTCTCCTTCTCTCGCTGCTTCATCAGGTAAGAGCCCTAATTCAAACCTACTCTCAACCTTTTTATATTTTGGGATTAAAACTAAAATGATGTGCCATATTTTTTTTGTTGATTGGGCTATTTAATTTGGGTCATTTCTGTTTAATTTCTGCTTTCGAGTTAGTGTTACGTGGGAAAGGGGGATGAATAGAATTGAAGTGTAATATTTGCTGAATTTGAGAATTGAGGTTGGACTAAATTGGTGATAAATGAAAAAATAATTTCCTTCAAACCAAACCACTAGCATTACTAACAAGGATTAATGAAACATTTTTTATGTTTTCCCTTCAGTTTATTCTCCAGTATAAGCATCCCAAACTAAATGATTGTTGGGATTATGAATTGAGGTTGGGACATTATGATTTATTATCCAGTTTAGGCTCACTTGGATGTTTCATGTATCTTATACAACCTTGTGAAACATGTTCTTAAATAATAGCAAACAAGTAGAAGAATAAGTACTGTGTTTGTAGTAGAATTTTGATAGTGGGTAGATTAACGTAGAAGTTTGATTAATTGGCAATGTACTTGTAATTAATTCGAAATCAAATTTGATCTTAAAATATTGGTGTATATATATTGGTGTTTGATGCACTCAAGATGTTTGATAGTATGCTTGTGTGAGGATTTAAGCATAAATTAGTGTTAATTTATTAGGATTAATGTTGTTAGTGTTAGAGATGAACAACTTGTTAGAGATGAATATATATTGTGTAGCTTGACTTGATTTTTTATGCTAACTTAGATATGAACAATTGATGCACTCAAGATGTTTGATAATATGCTTGTGTGAGGATTTAAGCATAAATTAGGATTAATACATTAGGATATATTTTGGTTATATTAATTTGATGATTTGGTGAATGGATAGTAGTGTGTTGCTTTAGATGATTAATAATGGTACATTAGGTTATATACATTTTTTTGAGATGCAACAAATCCTTAGATACATGCAATATACAAACCTTAGGTACTACCACATTCTACATGCAAGTTTTATACATTAGGATTGTAATACTTTTAGGTTTAATACATTAGGATATATACATTATCTTGAGAAACACTTCATATTGCATTTTCTATAGGCATCTCTAGTTCTATATGGATCGAAAGTGGGTTCGAGCAGATCGATTATCAGATGAGTATAGTAATGGGGTGAAAGAATTTTTGTAATCATGCAATTAGACCTTTTGCGACCGGCCCTCGGTACATTCCATGTCCGTGTTGGAAATGTATGAATGCAAAAACCAAGTTCGAGAAAAGTCTGTTTGACCACTTTATGATTCATTCGTATTGATAAAACATACACATTTGGACATATCATGGTGAGGGAAGAGATGGATGTAGCTCAAGCAACCTAGAAACCGACTTTAGGTTTGAAGACACGATTGGATGCGGTTATTTTCATGCGATTGTTGATACATCAAGTGGGGATGACGATGAAAGAGCGAGTTTTATATGTCGAGAGAAGTTTGGATTTACCGGATGTAAAGGCAACAAACTGTTTTAATTTGATGTTGATATTGTTCAAAAAGCGACTTCACCGTTTGTCCGATGAGTGCTTCACAAGTATGCCGAAAAGTTAGTTATATGGAAATTTTATGATGCTAAACAAATGCTCAAGTCCATCGGGTTAACAAGAAAATTCATGCTTGTTGATTCCAATACGGACCTCGAGGAATGTCCCAATTTGGACTAAAGCGATATAAGAAAAATAAATCTTGAAGGTGATGTGGTACTTTCCAATAATACCAAGATTAGGAGAATGTATAGCGGTGACGTGGATGCTAGAAATTTTGGCATCATGATGATAGGATCAAAGATGGAATGCTAAGACACCTATTTGATTCACCCCATTGGAAGACATTCGATGTCGGGCATCGAATATTTCCGACAAATTCTTTTCTCAACCGACCGGAATGAATCGTTTATCTAAAGTACCAACCAAAGTACCAACCAAAAATTTAAATTGATTACATTGGTTTATAATCTTTCTCTCCGAAAACTACTTACATGATGTTGTCTATGTTGATATCGGGACCTCTTTAACGACATAGATGTATATCTGGCTCCTTTGATAGAGGACTTGAAGCTCATGTGGGAATCGATGTGTATGATGCTTATAGAAAGGAGAATTTCAAGTTGAAGGTCATGTTGTTTCTCGAGGAAAATAGTTGAAAGGGGCGATGCATGTCCTTGTTGTTCAAACCGTTTATATGGGACATAGGAGGTGGTTTTACGTAACAAATGCATTCGATGGCACAAAAGGGAAGCACCACGTTTATCGGGGTTCGATGTATTGAATGAGATGAAGAATAAATTCCACTAGCGGTTGAAAGAAGGAATCAATTTTCTTTCAATTGCCCTATTGGAAAGAGTTGTATGTTAGACACTTCATTGATCTAATGCACGTTGAGAAGAACGTTTGTGCCACTTGCTCAACACTCTCTAGGCGATAAAAGTCCAAGGATGGTTACAATGCAAGAATGGATATGATTGATATGGGGAATTAATTAAAACTATGCCTAGAGAAAGGGGTCGTTCCCTTAAACCACACACCTTGTCCAAGAATTTATTTGCTAAAGGATGTGAAATGCAGAGGGTTATTCATCCAACATACAGAGACTTATGTCGGATGATTACCGATGAATCAAATATTGATTATCATGTCATCATGGAAACTTTCTTGCCCATTAAATCGTTCTATCTTGCCCGAAAAATAACCATAACAAATCTTAGGTCATATATCTAGAAAAAATTGCTTGGTTTTCGAGGCAGATTGTGGGGACTCTCTGTGGAGCTTGAGATGTATTTCCCTCCATTATTTTTTTATATAATGGTTCACCTAATTCATTTTGTACACGAGACAAGGATGTGTGGTCTGCTTTCGTATACGATGGATGTATGGTGTAGAAGATATATGAAAGTGCTCAAAGGATATGTGATGAATAAGTCCGGGCGGAGGGATCACGCCTTCAAATGTTGCAATTGGACAATACACCAATAGGATGGATGGTGAAGGCATTACCGGTGGTCAACTCAGTAAATGTTAGCATGGAGGAACTAACACGGATGCACTCAAACTATAAACTTGCTTTTATTGACCATCTTGGTCGAGAGAAATAAGATAGATCATGGATTGAAGTTGATATTGGGTTCAATTAGCAAATATGTTGTCACGGAAAGAATGATTGACAAATGCGATAGACATTTATTCATACAAGTGTTATCTTAGCGGATACACATTTTATACCGAGAGATCATGATGCCACAAGTACTATGCGAATAGTGGAGTGTTCGCAAGCTGCAGATTGGATCAATCAAATACTCTTTTGGAAGATTGTCAACATTTGGGAACTCGACTATATTGTTCACCGTCAACCAATCTTCGAGTGTAGTTGGGTGAGGATCCCTAACGGGGTCCAAGTTGAAAGTTCCGGGTTAAATGCACGCGTTGATTTGAAGAATGTGGGATTAGATGAGTTTTACATAATGGCGGTCAAGCTCAACAAGTATTCTATGTCCCCAGGCCAGTTAATAAGAAATGGTCCATTGTGGTTCGTCAAACAAATTTAACAATAGTTTCCGGATTAGCGACCATATCTATGAAGATGTTGACACAATTAATGATCCTTTTCAAAACTTCACTCATTCTATACCATCTTTCGATGATCCTGCAAATCCACACCCATACCAGAGAATAATTAGAGATGATGATGAATATGACAATCCGGATCTTGTTAACATTTATGGTCATGAACGAGAAAGGTCAACCCAAAAACGAAAAAGAAAAATAAGTGCTAAAAAGAAATGTACGACTTTATTGAATGTTGTTTCTTCTGCTATATTAAATGTTGTTTCTTTTGATTTATTAAATAAAGTGAACTGGATCAACAGGTTCGGAGGCAACGATATAATGAACATTGTGGACATTTTGTGTGTTGCTCTATTGAAGATATAATCCGCGCTTCTCTAACGAACATTCCTCTCAATGTAAGTCAATTTATCGATTTATTTAAATTATTATTGATTGAATAGAAATTCATACTATATTGATTGATTCGTTGTTTGCAGTTTGTCTATGAACGTGAGCTTAATTCTTACTCTAAGAAAAGACTGGAGAAATGGAAAAACGATTGGACGCGCAGGGTACCTTTACAATCGATTCTTATATTCATACAATATTGAGTACACGTTGTTTGAAATTTTGGTAGCATGTAATTTCTTTTATATATTTGTGATGATATATATTTCATGTTTTTGGTGTATTGGACGTATATATGTTTATGATTGTATGTTTATTTATTTCATGATGTGTATGTTTATTAATTTATTTGATGTTTTGGTATATATATGTGATATAAGTTTTGGTTTATGGTTTTATTATAGGATTTTTGGTTTATGGTTTATGGTATTTGACGTATATATAAGTTTTGGTTTATAGTTTTATTATAGGATTTTTAAAATATAAATTAAAAAAAAAAGAAAAGATACTAGACAGCAATTTTCAACCGCTGTCTATATAAAATAATTAACGAATTAAAAAAAATTTGACTTAGGCGGATTTGATAAATAAGCGGTTAAAAACCATTTGTGGATCTTTTTTTGACAACGATTTTTTTTATCATTTGTCGAAACTTGGACAATCGATCTTGGAAGCGGTTATAACCGCTTCCAATATCATTTTTTCATTTGTTGTCAAGCCAAATATGTATTAGTGATTTTTCCCCAAATTTCTCAATTATTGTTTACTGCGGTTTTAAATGCTTAGAAATTAAAACTCACGCCTTCAAAGTTCAATCGTGGAGTATATCCCATTATTTTCTCAACTATAAACCTTTTTCATCTTTATAAATATCCCTAATATTTATTTCTGAAGAACACAAAATATTTATTCACGTTAGATATTTTTTAGTTTTCTCTCAAATATTAAAAAGCCGCTACGTCTTCTTCTTTTTTGGCACTAGGATTAAAGTTTTTCTTTTGCATGCATCTACATTCATGACATAAATTTAAGGTGTGGTTTATTTTGCATTTACTAAATATTTTGTATGAATAATTTGTTTATTTGCGCATTACATGACATGAAAGAATAATAAGTATTATAAGAAAATTTATACAAGGCATGCATAAGACACGAACTCCGGGATGACAAAGAGGTCACCAAAAGATTCGACAAGTCATGGAAAAAACCCGACAAGAGGTCTTTGAGGTAAAAGGTGAGATTAAAGAGATCCTTGGGAAACATCAGAACCTAAATTAAATTAAAGAGCATTATAAAAAGTTTATGCATATTATTTGTGATTTGACATGAATTGTTGTGGTTATTCATTTTATTTATGCCTTATATTTAGTTTTGACAAAAGTATTATTTGTTTTAAATACAATACCATACATTTAACATTTTACAGATTAAGAAGGAGTGCGGTAGAAGGACGGTGGATGCGTCTTCAGAAAAATTATTCTTCATGTTGATTTATTAGTTTTAGCACTTGAATTTAAATTTTAGTCGCATCCCTTTTAAGAAAACTTTGAATCTTTTTTTACCCGCAAATTTTATAAAATTTATATATATACTACTTAAAAAATCGGAATTCCAAATTATACACAGACAGAGTTCTTATAAATTGCATCAAATTCAAATTACTGTTGCTAAAAAGATGGATATTGTTATTTGAGATAATGACAATAAGATTCCAGTTTGGCCCAATTATTACAATAAGGTTTCAAGATTTTTTTACATTACTAATAGGTTTCAACTCCTATTGTTGTGACATTCTTGCCCCCAATTATCTAATAACATTAAATCTCTTCAGTCACCCATTCCTCTCTCTTCCCCAACCCAAATTTCCTCACCCCAAATTCAAAATTCAAAACACACCAGCCATCATCTTCCCCAACACAGAACACCGCCGCTGCACGCCAACCACAACCACCGTTTCCCTCACCCACACCACAGAACACCGCCGCTGCACGCCAACCACAACCACCGTTTCCCTCACCCACACCACAGAACACCGCCGCTGCACCGTTTCCGTCACCCACACCACGGAACACCGCCGCCACCAAATCGCAGCGACGTCCCAAGAACAGATCAGAAAAACTTCCTGCGTCCTTCCGATGGCGGTGGCGCAAAAATAAATCCGCCTCCAAAGCCGCCATATTTCACCGCCGCCACCATCTTCATCGAGGCCGCCGCCGTTTCAAATCTTCCTCCACCGCTGCAACGTGATGGGGTGCCGACGATTCTGGGAATTCTGGGACCAAGATGCCCTAATTTTGGTAGTTTGAGTTTTTGAGGTTTGTGCAGAAGTTGGGATTTCTGGGAGCAAAACAGGGGAGTTGAATCGGCTATGGAGTTGTGAAAAAATTAATTCCTTTTTGTGAAATTTATATAGTAAGGAAAATGGGAAATATATTTGTTAGATGGGGTGTGATATGTGTCTGGTTTTGTAGTTTTTGTAGTTTTGAAGAAAATGGGGGTTTGCTGATGCATTTGTTCAGATTATTGAAGATGAAAATGGATCTGGGTTTTGAAGTTTTTTTGGATTCAAAATGAATTTGTATTATATATTTGGGTTGAGGTGTTGGCAAGTGATGATGATTTGGTGGTTTTTGTTAAAATTCTGCCATGGGAAAGGAATAATGAAATGGAAAGGAAGAATCAAAGAAATTGGGGGAAAATATGGTGGAAGAAAATAGATTTGAAGATTTGATGCAGTTTTGAAGATGGTGGAAGAAATGAAGAATCTATAAAGTTTCTTGGATTTTTTTTTTCAAATTTATATGCATGTATGCATGATTTTAACAATGCATATATATATATGTGCATAAAAAAAAAAAATACAAAAAAAATGTAAATTTCTTCACGATTTCGATTAGAATATATAATTTTTTTTTATTTAATCGATTTAGATATAAAATTCTGAATGTATATACATTATATAATTCTATACGAAATTATCATCTTATTTTAAATAAAAAAAAATATTCAAAAATTATTAACAACCCCCTTATTGTACACTATATATAAAAAAATTAGGAATAAATAAAAAAAAATAGACACAAGACAAAATATGAATAAATAAATACAAGATAGAAAATAGGAGTAAGAAGACAAAAAAGTAGGAGCAATGAAGATTCATTAAGGGCATTTATGTAATCCAACCACCTTTTGGAACCTTATAGTAATGTTTTAAAAAGTTGAAACCTATATGCAATAAAAGGGGTCAAATGGTACTAGAAATTCACTCGCTCTTTTATTTTTAACAATCCTATTTATTTGCTGCAACCTTTTTAAGATCAGAATTTGTTATCTAGCTTGAACATATGTTGAGATGGATATGTCATCTAGAGTGTAAGATATCATTTGTGGTAGCAAAACCATGTGATTATTCATGTGCTAATGTTTCAATCTAGTGTCCCACTTGAGTCTTCCTATCACCAAACTTCACAAGTCATTTGTGTTCTTATTTGCAAGGAAATTAATTGAAGTATTCTCAATAAAGGGATTAATACATTGTATTAATTAAGGAAAATGTTCAGCTTTACAAATGCTAAAATTGACACAAAATTTTGTCTACTAAAACATCAGCCAAGCTAAAACATTTCACTAGTTCTCTTGCATGAGTAAACGAATCGTATTCACAAAAATGGATGTTATATTATCAGTATCTAATTGTGGTGAGGTTTGAGTATATATAAGTGACCAATTTCTAACATGATCAGGAATTGAAGCCTTTGTTTTCAATTATGCATAAGTCCCTACAACTTATAATAATAATGTAAGAATAGCAGCAGCCTCTCAATTAATGGTGCATGGTGACCCCATGTTTCAAGTTGTAATGCAACAAATCCATGTGATCTCTGTGGTATCCGTTAAGCGCCATGTGAAATCATGTCCCTTCGCCTCTCCAATCTTCGACGAATTCAGGCCAGTCTTTGATTTTGTTGCTTAAAATGTTGATAATGGTTGATGGACAAAGCCATGTGATTCCTCATATGCTTATGTCTACCAAGTTTCATAGGCCACCACACATATCCAAATTTCATCAAGGATCATCATTTCTTGGTTTACCTATATATACAACACATTTCTAGATTACAACCAACAAACACTTGCAACTTCCTCTGCTTTCACTTATTTCACAACATTCCTCAGAAAGTCTTCCATTTTTAAATCAGAAAGATTCACTTTGTACAAAAATGGCCATCCGCCAAATGTTGAGACCATCTTTATCCAGTGAAAGAAGATCAGCTGAAGTCCCAAAGGGCCATTTTGCTGTTTATGTTGGACAGAACGAGAAGAAGAGATTTGTAATTCCAGTATCATACTTGAACAACCCGTCATTTCAAGAATTGCTAATTCAAACTGAAGAAGAATTCGGGTTCCATCATCCAATGGGTGGCCTCACCATTCCATGCACTCAGGATTTATTCATTGGTCTCATATCTGATTTGAGCAGAACATGAAGAAGAATTAAAATAATTTAGAAAAGATAGTTTTTTTGTATGACAAGCATTTGTCTTAGAAGTACATACCTGAGTAGGAAAATATATGTATATTCAATGACAAAACATATTAAATATTAAAAATGACTTCTCCATTTTCATATGCAAAAGCCTTATGTGGTTCAAGTATTTACTTATGTTCCCTCAGTTTTTTGCAAATGTCTATTATTTATATATATATTTAACAAGCTAACGAATCTCGATAATGAACCTGTGTTGAGTACAAATTAAATGGTGTAAAGTTCAAGCCACAAACTATAATGCAGTTTTGCAAAACAAAAAATCAAGTACATCTTAGTATGGAGCCTTTATGTTTCCCCTCTAGAAAAAAAAAAAAAAGACAAATCATGTTCCTATTATCCTACCTATATATCATGAGTCACTTATAAAAACTTGTATAAATTGGTTTAATAAATGTGACGAAATCTCATTTAACATTGTATATGATTTATGAAAATATGTGTTAAATTTAAAAAGAGAAAAACGCATGTGTTAAAATTGATGAAAAATTAAAAATATAGGTTAAAATTAATTATTTGGCTAAATATTTTCTTTAAAATTCTTTTGAAGATCTAGTTAAATTATACACTATAGATTACCAGTTTTATTTATTGAAAATTGAGGCAGGACAGGATAGGTAATTGATATGTTCAAATGTCTATTTTTACCATGCACAATCCTAAATTCCCAAGATACAAATTATAAACAATGGCAAAAAATTTATTTAAGACGATTTCACATTTGAAACGAAATCTCATTTACCATATTATGAGGGTATTTATAAAAAATTTTAATAACAATAAAAAAATTATAAGTTGATCATAATTCAACCAGTTTTGCATGTTTAGTTAAAAAATAAAATGTATACACCTACAAAAATTAAATATATATTTTTAACTTTTCATATCATATTTTATAAATTTTTTGTATCATCATTTATTTATCGAAAGTATTGGAGAAAAAATGTAGAGAGGAATATAAATTAAAATTTTAAAATTTAATATAAATTAAAATTAATTTTAAAAAAAGAAGAAAAAAAATCGGTTAAAACGGGTTTTAAAAAGTTCAAGGGTGGCTTTTTTTTGGTGGATTATTTGCTCTCAACCCGGTTTTTAAATAATAATTTAAAATTGCATGTAGATAATTTGTAATGTTTTGTATCTCTTTATCAAATTAAATAAATTGTCACAAATTATAATCTAAAAACTAAAAAGAGGGTGGTTTGGTGGATTATTTGCTCTCTTTAAATACTATTAAATTTTAAAAGAATTCTTTTAAGGTGTCGTTTATAAAACACATTTATTCTAAGGTCTTTTCTTTTTTAATTCTTTCTAAAGGTTTAAATTTTGACCAAAATGTCTAATTTGCCCTTATGTATAAAATAATATGTAAGATTTGAATTTTGAATTTTACTGAATTTTTTTATTTATGTCTTTTATTTAATTATTTTTTTCAAAAATAAAATATTAGTCAAAAAATTTGCATATTTCAAATTTTAAATTTTACTAATTTTTTTAATTAACTATAATATTATTTAATTGATTTTTTTTAATATTAGTCAAAAAAATCTGCATAACCCATTTTTTTAAAATCATCTGTTCTTTTATTTAAAAATGTTGCACACTAGTAAAAAAAATTTGCACACCTATAAAAAAAATTTCACACCCATAAAAAATTCTACATATACGTAAAAAAATCTGCACACACATTTTTTTTAATTATCTGTTCACTTATTTAAAAAATCTGCACACCATCTTTTTAATTATTTGTTTATTTATTTAAAAATTTTGCACTCCCGTAACAAATTTTGCACACACAATTTTTTTAATCATCTGTTCTTTTATTTAAAAATCTGCACACGCGAAAAATATTCTGCACACCTTAAAACTTTTTTAATCATTTGTCCTTTTATTTAAAATTTTGCACACTCATAAAAAAAATTATGCACACCCATAAAAAAAATCTGCACACCCTTAAAAAAAATTATACACCCGTAGAAAAAAAATCTACATACCCGTAAAAATATTTGCACACCCCTAAAAAAAATTATGCACACCCATAAAAAAAAAAATTTATGCACACATGTAATATTAACACACACGTTTATTGGGAAGTGAATTATCATATAAATATTTATAAGCGAATTACATATCACATAAATCTGCAAATTACATCCCAAAATCTGCATAATTACACAAAATTACATCCCAAAATCCTTCAATCACCCCTCCACCGTGGCGGTGAAAACCCTAGAACTACGGGTCCGCCACCGACGGCGCCAACCTCCAAACACCAAAATTACAGAAATTCATGCTACAACAACTCTCAATTCTGGATCCATTAAATAACTCCAAGCAAACGTGACGACAAATTCCAGCAATTCTTGGACACGACATACAACGTTGATAATCAGTTAGAACCCACTAGAATGTGACCATGTGTACCATAGTTACATACATATTATAATTTAATTTCAATTTTTTCAGATCAATCTGTGCCTCGACGGTTCCCACAAAACAACTTGTTCATTAAGTAAATTTTAAAAATTGCAATTCAAATTTCAAAATGGATTAAATTGCTCTGTTTCTTTCACCAATATTTGAAACAGAAGCATTTGAAATTTAGATTTCAGAGCAAACATACACTTGATCATTAAGTAAACACCAAATTAACACAATTTTATTATTATGTTACGGTAAATAAAATCATCATTTAAATGAAAGCTGATACAAGAATTAGAAACAAAATTAAACATAAAACTGCGTTTGATAACATGCCTAAAACAATTTAATGGATACAGTAGATGAAAGCGTTCTTTAAAATAAATCATCATCAGCCCCAAAATTAACAAATGAAAAATTGTGACTTACAGAAAAACTCGCCGGAGTCCAGATCAACTCGCCCCACCGTAGTCCAGATTTACTCGCCAGAGAACAAGGTATTGCGTTTCCCCCTTTTTCGATCCAGCCGCCACCGTCGCCGCCCTTCTTCAGATTGGCTTTCGACGGCGGCGCAAAATAGATCCACGAAAATCCTGTGCAGTGAGTCACGACTTGAAAATCGGCCAACCACCTTCGGCTTCGCCATCTTTTCTGGCCATCATCTAATAATAGATCTGAGAATAGCGGCGGCGGCGACGCGCTAAAACGATGACGGCGGCTGCACACTGCAACGGCGGTGTCAGGGTCGTCATGGTGGAAGTGGTGTCGTCAGGGTTGTGAAGGCGTTGGCGGTGGTGAACTTTCTCTTCTTCAGAAGGGCGTCTGGGTGGTCGGAAACCGCGGCGGAAGGCGGCGACTTTGAGCGGGAGGCGAGGGAGGATTTTTTTTGGAGGTATGAGTGTGTGGCCGGATAATTGTTAAGACTGATTTTGGAATGGGGATAATTGGGGTAATGGGATGATAATTGAGATTTGAGAGCGTGGCTGTTTATATTTAATTGGGAAAAAGGTCAAATAAGAACTTCAACTTATCCCCAAGATCTCTTAAATTATTATTTTATTTATTTAAACCTTTTTTGTTTAATAAAAAGGTCAAATAAGCACTTATACTATCCATCAGAATCAAATAAGCCCTTAAACTATCTTTTGTTCATCTAAATTATTGTTCTCTTTAACTTGGATGAAATAAATTTTTATTTTTCTGAAACTTAAACATGGAGGCCATTTTCTTAAATTCAGTTTTGTAAATTAATTTTTATTTTTGAGTAAATAATATTTTAAATATCTCATCTATACAATATTATTTTGAAAATATTTTTTTGATTGTTTCTTGAACAGAGGAATAAAAAATTTAAAACAATATTTTTCTCTAAGTAAAATAAAATTTTAACATTGATAAAATTTTAGGCCTTACGTATCTACATATTAGAGTGATTAACTTTTAAAAAATCATTATTTTTTGTTTAAAAATCATGAAGAAATTAAAATGTACAATGTATAATAGATTGATTAAATTCAATTAATCTTTTTTATGAAAAAATTAAACAAAGTATAGATATGTGGAAATTCACCACGTTTGAGCTTAATTGATCAACTAAATGTATTTTAACAATGAAACTTAAATCACATAAAATACTTTATATATTTTAAAAATATTTTATTTAAAAAAACCCTTTATAATTCTTTTTTACATGCATACAACATCCAAATATATAATGTACAAGTGTTTTTATAAATAATATTATATGCATGAGATATTTAAATTATCATTTACTTAAAATTTAATATTGATATATAATAAGAAATTGAGAAAAGTGGTCTACCTGTTTGATTTTCAGAAGAAAAAATGGTTTATTTGATCCAAGTTAAAAAGATAAAGATTTAGATGAATAAAATAATAGATCGAGGGCTTATTCGATCCTTGTGGATAAGTTTAGGGACTTATTTGACCCTTTTATCATAGAAAAAAGGGTTTACATGAACAAAAATAAAGTTCAATGGCTTACTTGATCATGTGAGATAAGTTTAAGGGCTTATTTGACCATTTTCCCTATTTAATTTATGGTTGAATTGTAATTAATGGAGTGTAGATGAGGGTAAAATTGGAATATTTTGCACTTTATAGTAATAGTGAAAAGGTGTAGCACCTTAGAGTAAGAGTACTAGTAAAAGTGTCTTTTAGAGTAATTTTTCCTTAAATTTTTTATTAACAATTCTGTAAATCAAGTTTATACAAAATTTCTATCACTATTATGCAGAAAAACTATCACTATTGTACATAATTTTTTTTTAATAATTTTTTTTTCAAATAATGATAATTTTTGTACAAAAATGTAATACTTGTACCGTGATAGTTTTTATACATAATAGTGATATTAAAAAAATAGAGTTCACCATAAATCCGGGTTCACACAAATTTTTGTTTAACTTTTCTTGTAAACACTGTAATTTTTCTTTGAATTTTTTGCAAACAATACCAATGTCTATTATCAAGCAATTTCTCCCATAATCACTAATTTTAATTATTTCTTCAAAATTATATTTTTTTGCAAACACCCTTATATGATTTATGAGCTAATGTTGCAAGATGCAAGGTCAATCATGTTTTACCGAAAACTTTGATTCAAATATAAAAATTGAGCTTCATCTCATTTTATAAAGATTGTCTTGAGCAAAAAATTTCTCATGGGCGAATTCGAGTTAGTTGTGAATTCAATTTTTTTAGTATTACTATTATATATAAAAATTATCATTGTTATGCATAAAAAATGTTATTATTACGCAAAAAAACCTCTTATTATTTAAAAAATACTTTATATTTTTAAACAGTGAAAACTTTTGTGCATAACATTAATATTTTTTGTCCAACAAGTGTATAATAAAATGTGGGTAGAGTTTTTGCTGTCAGCGGAGTTTGAACCCAGGACGAGAGCATGAGCCTGGAGACTCTGATATCATGTAAGAATTATGTCTCATCTAAAAATTTAAGCTTATAGAGAGATGAAGAATTAATTCATTTGTATATAGTTTGTAATACACATAAGCGCTACTCGTCAATTTATTGTACAGAGACATTATAATGTAAGACAAATTGTATAAGATAAATCTAAATTAAGAACATCATAATTATGAACATATCACATGATTTATATTGGATTTTTTTTTTTTTATAATTTGTCATCATGATTGCCTATTATAACACACAAATTTTATCATAATCAACTCATTAGATTTATCATGATATATCAACTTATTGTACTTTCTCCTTGCCTCATTAGATTAAACACAGTCAAAAAAATAAATAAATTTGTCCCAATTAAATTAAAGTTGGTCTTGTATGAAAAAATTTCCATGTGAAAATAATTATTTTAAAAAATTCGTGTCATAGGGTCGAGTCAACTCCCCTGGGGTCGGAAAAATAACAGACGGAGCTTTACTTAGATAGGGCTTTGATTGGATTTTTAGACATATATTTGACTGATAACCTAGGAATTAGGATGCATGGTCTTTCGAAATTTTTTGAATAATGAATGTCGATATCTTACGTAGATTTAAAATGTGCGTGGATCTGAGTGTGATACACCTGATACGCCACGTGGCGTGTCCCAATTAAAAATATTAATAATAATTCTTAGTAATGTGTTGGACACAGTTGATCAGCATGTCGGGCACAGAGAGGGTACAAGTGGGGTCAAATTTGCAAAATTTATTTTGTTTTTTACCTTGAAATAAATTTATTTTATATTAAATTAACCCAAATTAGCGCACAAACAGTAAACAGAATATTGATTTTCTATATTGCTCACACGATCACACCACTGTCCAATTGTTTGTCGTTCACATGTTTTATTACGATGTTCATCTTATTTTGATTTTATACTTATTTAGGTGTTAAAAAATTGCATAGGTTATAGAGACATATTTTCAAAAAAATTATAGAAATATTTATATATACAATGAATATATAAAATAATTTAAAAAATTATAATCGTATCCTAAATTTATTTTACCCAATTATTTTTAAAAAATTTGTGTCTCAGTACCCGTTCCGTGCAACTTATCTGATAACTTGGTTATATAGATCTATATGGCCTAACAGAATTTACTGTTTGTTTGGGTTAAGGACGCGGGTTTGATTGGACGATTCGAATCTTTGTCAAGGGAGTATACTTTAAATAAATTGAATATTCTATAGATTTAAGTAGATATGCCACTAAGATTTATACATTTGAATATTTGCTAAATAAAATTCTTATTAATTTATTTACCTTTCTGGAAGAATTATAGGGAAAAAAAAAATTCAACATTTTTATTTCTCACCTAAATTAATTTAATTTCACGATATTCAGATCAACAATATTTTCATATTACTGCATGTTTATATAAATAATATTACTCTGTACTTAGATGTAAAACTGAAAATGTATAACATTCAAGACATAACAGTATTACATACAAAAAAATAAAAGTATTACATCCAAACATAAGAAAAAATAAAAAAAAATTAAAGTGTATTAAATGTATAATTGAAGCAGTGTTAAAATTTATAATCAACAATCATTAATGTCTTCTACTTTGATTTCAAATAAGAAACTGAAGTAGTATTACAAGATAACAGAACAATATTACATGTAAAAACATAATAGTATTACAAACAAAAACATAACAATATTACAATCTAAACATAAGAAAAGGTAAGCTACAAATGTTATCTAATCAAAACGAAATAATATTACATGCGAAATATAAAAGTATTACAATAAAAAAACACGATTTTCAATGTATTATATGTACAATTTGTAAATAGAAGTACTAATAAAAAATATATTTCTTTATATATTTGAATCAACTAGATAAGTAGAGTTGGTTCTGTTTTAATTCATCAATCGGTTGTGAATTGCAATTTATAGATAATTAAATATACATACCTAACTAAACACAAATAAACACATTTATTATATATACAGACTTAATTTAAATATCAAGTTATTGTATGTATAGTGGTGAGAAGTTCGATTCAAAACAACAACGAAATCATGAATTTTCACATATTTTTAATTAAAACGAATAAACACGAGTTATTATATATAAACCTCAATTTTAAAACATTAAATTGTAGTAGTTTAATGGTAATAAATCATTTCTATCATTTTAGTGACCCTATTTTGAACCTGAGAGCTCTTTTTTTCATAATAAATTATTACGTTTAATTATTTTATAGAAAGCCTCAATTCTTAAATGTAAACTCATTGTAGTTTAATGCTAAGAGCTCATGGTTGTTATGCAAGGTTCGATCCCTAGCAACAATATTGTAGTTTAATGCTAAGAGCTCATGGTTGTTATACAAGGTTCGATCCCTAGCATAAAACATTATATTGCACATTCTTTTAAATGATGATAAAAATAAGAGACACACTTGCATGAGACCGTCTCATGGTGAAGACGGGGTCTAAATTGGACATTTGTGTTTTAACACTTTAGAAGGGGTGAGTGTGATTTATGCTAGACTATATCTCGTCTCATGCATGCATGAGACCGTCTCATATGAGTTTTTGTCTAAAAACAATTCAATCAATCTAAATTATCCACTCCAAATATTTCAATATTACATCACATATTATTACTTTCTCATTCAACCTTCATTCATAAAAATAAAAAACACTAAAAAAACAATTCTATCTATTATAATATTAAAAAACAATTCACACACCAAACTTCATGCTAATAATAAATGTTCAAGCTAATCGAGACGGAGAGAGAATAAGATAACATAATATAGAACAAATTATATAAGGTAAATCTAAGTCAAATGTATCATAATTATGAACTTATCACATGATCATTTAATCTGGAAAATTTGTTAAATAATTGTAATCATGATTGCCTACCAAATAAGATTTGTAATTTGGAAAATTTTCTAAATAATTAAGATCATGTTGCCTACCAATTAAGATTGCATGAATATGAATGGCCTATAAAACAAGGAGTATAGACGCACATCAAAAGGAAAAAATATATCAAAATCATATACGCGCGTATTTGTATATTTTAAATATGGGGAAGATCATCACAACAATCTTCGTTGTCTTTGCACTTCTTTCAATTATAGGTAAGATAGAGGCCTTTATGTAAATGGTGTATGCTTTTTTTTTAAAATTTTTTTTATTTGGATATACGTACTGCATTTTTACATTGTTCAAAACATGGTATGAAAACATGTACGACACCATATTTTGTGTGCATATAATTGTCCCGTAACACTTAATTTTTATTTTTCTTTTCATGTATCAATATAACCTTTTTCACTTTCTTCTCCATTTCAATTTCAAAAAACACTTGTATCTTTCAATTCATGTATTATTATAAATGGATTTTTTTTTTGTCTTATAACTTTGTCACTTTTTGGATTTGGTCCTATAAACCTTTACATTTTAATTTTTGTCATATAACTTATATACTTTCGATTTTTTGGTCCTTTTAACTTCCAATATTTTGATTTTTCGTCATATAACTTACATAAATCAAAACGAAAAAGAGGTAAAAATATGTAAGTTACATGACGAAAATTAAAATTTAAAAGTAAATAGGACCAAAAATTCGAAATGTGTGTAAATTATACAACAAAAAACAAAATTTAAAAAATCACCAAAACCAAAAAAAAAAAAAAGTAGAAATTTGTGGAACGAAAAAAAAAAACACATTTTCCCCATTTTAAACAAACGAGAATGATATAGAGCCCCCCAGTGGGCATTATAATTGTGTCCACCGCCTACGTGGCTGACGATGTGGCAGCGCAACATAAGAAAATTTTTTTTTTTCCTTAATCATCATATATTTATATATTTAGATATTTTGGATTTCATTTAATTTTATACTATAATTGCAATATCACCAATTGATTTTTTTTTTCAACTTTTGTTTTTCAGGTTTATTTTTTAGTTTTTTACCCGACTCGAACCTAACCCGACCCGAACTCGACCCGACTGGTTCATGGTTCACCCGTCCCAAATGGGTTTTTAGTTTGTTTTTTTTTTTTTTTCAGTTTTTTAAAACACCCATTCCGGACCCAACCCGGCCCAAGTGATTCATGGTTCACCCGACCCGAATGGTTAATGGCTTATGGTTTAAGGTTCATGGTATAGGTTTTAGATGAACCATGAACTCTAAATCTAAACCCTAAACCATGAACCCTAAACCCTAAACCATTAACCATTCGGGTCGGGTGAATCATGAACCACTTGGGCTGGGTTCGGAGCGGCCGGTATTTAAAAAACTGAAAAAAATAAAATAAAACCTAAATCCATTCGGGTCGGGTGAACCATGAATCAGTCGAGCCGAGTTCGGGTCGGGTTGGGTCCGAGTCGGTAAAAAAACTAAAAAACAAAAGTTGAAAAAAAAAATTCAATTGCACCAATTCTAAATTGGTGCAAATGGTGCAATTATGATATAAAATTAAATGAAATCCAAAATATCTAAATATATACATATATGGTGATTAAGGAAAAAAAATAAATTTTCTTATGTTTGACCGCCACATCACACCACGTGAGGCCATGACACAATTATAACAATATAATAATACTTGGGCTCTATATCATTCCCGTTTAAATAAATGTGCATTCTTATAATATTCTTCTATCCAATCACAACTTTAATATGGGATCCTGTGAATTCTAGCCCAATTAAGCACTTATTACTTGCACATTACAATATGGAGTACAAATACTTTGTGCTAAAATTAATTTTTTATTATAATTCAATCAATATCAATTTTTATTTCAGCATTCTCATATTTACTCTCTCTCTCTCTCTAAATTAATATATTTATATTCAGGTATTGAAGATGGCGTGGAGGCGCGTACATGCTGGACACCTTTGGGATTGTCTTGCGAAAATGATGATATTTGTATGAGCCAATGCAAACAGAAGTATCCTGACCCTGTAACTCTTGGATTTTGTCAAAGAAACCCCCCATTATTTGTCGGCAACTGCATATGTACTCTCTGTTAAAACTCATTACTACTTGAGAATGATGTTCAATAATAATAATAACAATAATATTAAGTGAAAGTAAAAAAAGCGATGTTCAATTTCCGTGTTTATTTTTCATTTTAATAAAATTATATTTCTCATACATTTTCTTGTCAATTCTGGATAACAATATTATTACGCATATATATACAACATGATATAATTTTTATTTATACACAAATTTTCCAGTGAAACTTGTTCATAGTATGAAACTGATATCATTACACTTATAAACTGATATTACTACTCTTATAAACTAATATCCATAACATTTAATATTATGATCCTAGTTTGTAAGTGTATTAATGGTATTAGTTGATAAATATTAATGTAGTGTTATTAATTTGTATGTGTAACGATATTAGTTTAGTGTTTATAGATATTTTTAAAATATTAATAATAAATTTATTGTATCATAATTTTAAAATACAAATAATAGTAGGAGATAATAATTGAATCATTAATTATTTACAGTATTCAAATTATTATTTAGTTAGTCATTGTTCATAATTTATCAAGAAAATCGAATATTATAGTAAAGGAGCTAGCATTTTAGAATTCTATTTAATTTATTCATGGATCTCATATTTGGATTGAGCAGAACATGAGATGCATGGTAATAATACTGTCTTGCAAGACCATAGTTTTTTAGATTATGCCTCTAGGAAAAAGTAATGTATATATTCTGAAAATTTCCGAAAAGAATCATGGGAAAATTGATGGAGGCCATCAGAAAGTAAGATTACAATATTTTCAATATAAAAACAAATTTCAACTCAATTGTGCCTTTTTATATAAAACTTTCACTTATTAAAACTCATTTGTAAAGTTCTTAGTTAAGGGTGAAAAAGTGTGAGTATTGTTGAGTATATATGTATATATTTAGTAGTCCAAACTCAAAACCAATGTGCTTTTGCATCTAAAAATGGCAAAGTAAATTGTTTCATGTATATTCAGTGTACATCTAACTAATTTACAAAACTGCAACCCTTATATATTGTCATCTTAAGCTGATAATGTTTCAAGACTTACAAATTTAACATCAAAATTTCAGAAAAGAAGAAGTTCAATAAGCTTCAACAATTGAGCTTATATAACCCTTTACTATGCAAATTCAAGCAGCAATCTAATCTACAAGCATCTTACAATTCAAACTGCAAACTATTTGTACTCTGAGAATTTTGTTATATGTATGATTCCATATACCCATGATTATTTTCTTTTAAGCAATTTATCAACTACCAGAAAATGTCTCCCCCACAAAACCAATTGCCAACACAAACCAGATAAGACTTTTGCTTCTGAAAATGACTCAAAAATAATTCATGTATATTCATATACTCTGATTATATCTTTGCAGGTTACATCCCTGTGAGAAACTAATCTACAAACTGTTCTAATCCTAAACATAGATAATATGTCACACTCTGCTCAATCCAGAGATGATATCAATGAATAAATTCTGACTACGAGGAATGGTGAGGCCGCCCATTGGATGATGGAACCCGAATTCTTCTTCAGCTTGAAATAACAATTCTTGCGAAGGGTGGTTCAAGTATGATACTGGAATTACAAACCGCCTCTTTTCATTCTCACCAACATAAATAGCAAAATGGTCCTTTGGGACTTCAGCTGATCTTCTCTCACTGGATAACGATCGTTTTAATATTTGGAGGATGGCCATGGTAATGCAAAGTGATTCTTGCTGAGTTGAAATGAAAAAAAGTTGGGGAAAAATGTTGTGTGTTGGAAATTTGGTTTTGAAAGTGTTCTATCACTCAAGTTTGACCAAATTATTGAGGAATTAAAACGTTAATTTTTTATAAATTAAATGTGACGAGATTGTTCTACTCGTGGAGTAGATGATCGTGGTATATTTAATATCTCAAAACCGAATTTCGGTGAGTGAGAAATTAATTAAAGAAGATGAGACATTAGTGCTCTAGTGAGAGAGTAATTGGTGGGTGAGTGTTGACCAAGTGTAGTCTTCCCACTCATCCCACATTGGAAACAAGAAGGAAAGTTTCCTAGTATAAATAGAAGCTTATGGTCATGCTCTCCAAAATGGTGCATGAGACCTTAACCATGAACCACACGCGCGTGAGCGAGCCCCGTCCAGGGTTCGTGGGCTTTGGAGCTCATTTATCTTTTTGGAGACCCAAAAACTCTAAATGGGTCAATTAATTTTTGGACTCAATGAATTGGGTGGTCCATCCGAATTTGGGTCGGCCCAGGAGTTGTGACTTATCCGTGCGCGGAGTCAAGCTTATCCAGTATTCAAAATTTGAATTATAATCATAGGTTCAACGAACCTGGACGGTCTCAAGCGGTCAAAACCGGCCCGCTGAATTCGTGCGGTCATAACTGACCACGAAGTTCGTGGGCTTCCCACGTTTTCCTCAACTCCCCTTCAGAATTCCGTCTATATATACTTTCTATCACTTTTTTTCAACCCTACGAAAAACGACTCTACAATTTTGCGTACATATATTTTCCATCTCTCTGCTCATACTCCGAACACGTTCGACGATAATACTATTTCAGTGGTGCTACTGATTTAGTATTTGAACCGTTTTACCTTTGGGGACAATTACGCATGATCATGTGAGCACTATCCAGGGCGTATTTTGTCTTGCGGGGAAAAAGATTTATCCTTGACTCGGTTCGGTTTTTTACGCTTACGTTTTTTCGCCACTGCAGTATTTTATAACATTGTGAAATATTTGTAAGCTGAGAGATAATTATTTTTGAAACTTGTTGCTTCTTTAGATTTAGAAATGTATTATATATATAAGTGCACAAGAGTACTGTGTCCTTGCAGAAATTTAGATTGAGTGGTGGCTATGGAATTTGGTAAACAGGAGCACATGAGGAATCACATGAATTTGTCGATAAGAATATGATCAACAAAATGAAGAGTTTTTAGTGTTGAAGGCAATGTTTCCTACCAACTCTGCCCACAAAACTATCAAATGTCCCACACAGAACAACTGGATAGCAAAGTGGGATACCTCTCTCACCTAAAGACTTTTCTTGGTCCAATTTGTGAATTAAGATATATCCATTGAATTCTGCATTATCTCAGCCAAATGGTCCACATCTATAATGTTTTTCAATGTGGATATTGTATTGATGTGGTTATTAAGAAATTAGCTGGCTCATGTGATTATGTTTCTGAAGGAATATTAGATTAAGCCCATACCTTCTTTACATGTCCTTATCCCTGAATTGAGTTAATCAAAGGAAAGCAAGTAGGGTCATATGAATACAATGTTGGCAGAGTTGGTAGGATATAATGTGTTTTCATCACACATTTCTTGGTGCCTTAAAAGTCTTGACGATAGTTCTAAGACAAATCCATGTGCTTTTGTTTCTCAAAACTCGTATAGCTCATGCCATATTTCTCAAGGATACTTGTTATTCTATATATATATACACAACACATAACTCAACTTAATCCAGCACAAGTCCTCAAAATCTTCCACTTATTTCAAAGAGTTTTTCATTTCAACACAGCAAGAACAACTTTATACGACAATGGCCATCCGCCAAATGTTGAGACGATCTCTATCCAGTGAAAGAAGATCAGCTGCAGTTCCAAAGGGCCATTTGGCTGTCTACATTGGGGAGAATGAAAAAAAGCGGTTCGTAATCCCAGTATCATACTTGAACCATCCGTCGTTTCAAGAACTGCTATTTCAAGCCGAAGAGGAATTCGGGTTCCATCATCCAATGGGCGGCCTCACCATTCCTTGTAGTCAGGATTTATTCATCGATCTCATCTCCGGCTTCACCAGAACATGAAATGCAGAAGAAGACAACTTTGTAACTTAGTTTATCTGACAAGCATTGTTCATAGTCTTAGAAGTAGACAAGTTATTAGGACAAGATTTTGTATATTCAATGACAAAATATATCAAATATCAAAAACCACTCATCCATTTTAATATGAAAAAGGCTTATGTGGTTTAAGTATTCCTGTTCTCTCATCTCTTAGCCCTGCTTCCTATTTTCTGTGAACTTCTCCACAAGTGAGTTTACACTGAGCACATAATTAATTTAAAGTAGATTTTTTCAGTAAAATATATTATCTCCTTCCCAAAGTTATTTACCCCTTTACTTTTGATATGAGTTTTTTATTGGGACGGAGGGAGTAGTATTTAAATTGATAAAATGATTTTTGATTGAGGGTAATGTAATTTTATTTGAGGATTTGAACAAAAAATGGACGCAAAACCAAGTAAGATGGGTTTTAGTGGAATAAAATAAAAGTGTTGTGAGTGTATTAATATTATGTTTGTTTCCATTTTGGTAATGTTGTTCAAAATGTTGGGATGCAAAATAAAGCAAAATTTAGATGGAGAGAGTATATGTTATTTAAAACAAATGATTTTCTTGACAAAAAAATATTCAAGTCACTTTTTAAAATGTAAATAACTTTGGGAGAAGGAGATTAATTTCACTTTATATTCAAGTCAAGCATGAACCAGAAAAGCAATGCTGAAAAAAGTGAGGGGGTGGGAAGGATTGAATGTCAAATGATTATGTTTTAATTTGGATTGTAATATACCTCCAAAAAATAACAACAAATCCACTTGCCTAAATTACATGAATTATTAATCTATAAATTTTTTAAATTAGAGTTCAGGTAAAACTTATCAACTCTAATCCAAAATCATCTGCCTTAGAATTTTGTATTCCTACGAAACATAGAAGAATATATATACTTCATGTTCTACTCAAGCCAGAGATGAGATCACTGAACAATTCCTGACTGCAAGGAATGGTGAGTCCACCCATTAGATGATGGAAACATAATTCTTCTTCGGCTTGATATAGCAATTCTTGAAACGACGGTTTGTTCAAGTATGATACTGGAATTACAAACCGCCTCTTCTCATTATGTCCAACATAAACAGCAAATTGGCCCTTTGGGACTTCAGCTGATCTTTTTTCAATGGATAAGGATCGTCTCAGCACTTGTATGATGGCCATTTTCGTACAAAGTTGTTATTGCTCTACTGAAATAAAAGATTTGCAAAATGTTATGAAATGATGGAAGCTG